>WFKH01011801.1:38395765-38410306 GCA_016163765.1 Magallana hongkongensis
TTTATGTACGACTTGACAATAGACATTTCCGGTAATTTTATGTACGACTTGAAGTTAATCGCTACCGTATACAGTTCAAATCAACAACTTGACATTTTTTGGGATTTAAATCTAGTAAAGGTTAAAAAAAACCATTTTGTAGCATTGGAGTGTTAGACGAGTGCCCATAGTTAAAAGTTGAAGCGGGCAAGAGATTTAAGTCTGCCGATTTACATCGAAACAAGCAGTCGACTTTCGGACAAATTTTCCCGTATTACTTAAAATAGAACTAGTCCAAAATTCAGTAGAGACTTTGACAGATATTGCACATTTATCACGCGAAAATTATTTTATATTAATAATAACTGCATATATATCTACTATACTATGGGTTAATTATAATACGACAACTAGCAACTAGAATTTCCATCAGAGCAGACTACAGAGCACTTGATTTTCAGCTACGTTTCATAATGTATACGGATCGTTTATGTATGCTTATATAAAAATGAATGTCACTAAATGAATCTAAATTATTAAACTTTAAAGTATATGTGTTGAGCTTCTGCTAGGAATAGGGAAACTGTTATGTAAACCCCCTCCCCCAATTTATACACCACAAAGCTTGGGGATTGGGATTAAATAGATATTACATGTATGTATTCAAAGTGGTTTAAAGAAATACTTTCTTTATTTTGATCTGATAAATTTACATGTACATTTGTATTTTCCTAAATAACGTATTCCCCCGTACAATAAGTCATGTCGCGAGGGGATGCTCCGCTTAGCGGTGCCCTTGTTGCTTGATATTTCGATAATCATAAATACCTTTGAGTTCTAACTACGTTCATCCACTAATATGAAAAATGTCCAGATTATCTGTTTTGAAACGCCCCCTCTACCGCTTCAGGTTTCAATAAACATCCCAAAATAGAAAGTCTACGGGGATTTTGCATTGCATCAGCCATGATTAAGCCCGGATAATAACGTTGAAAAATTGTGCGAGGTATTCCGAGTGAGTTCCGAATGGAGAAAAGATGTAAACATTTCCCATTATAAATCTCCGTAAGAAATTTGTTTTCGTTCCTGTGAACTTTCATGAGTGAAAAATGATAATTTGTCAATGAAGATATCTTGGATATTTTCCCTTTTATCGATTTCAACAGCATTTCTTTCACAGGTATGTGTATTTTTATTAAAAATCAACAAAAAGTGATGGAAGCAATAACTTGGGACAGACTATAGTCTTATTTCCTGATTAAAGCACTGTTGAAACTTATCTGGTTTGCAAAGTCACTCATACTCATTTGAATTGCTTTCCATTGAAAACTTGGAAAGTTTTAATAGAGTTAATGGACAATAATCATAGAAAAGCGCCACTCATTTATGAATGAGTTAACTATGTCGAACAATATGGTGACCAATATGGCAGCGCCCATGAGCTGGAAGAAAATTTTTCAGCCCTTAGTACCCCTGATTCAACTTCTATTTTTCACTGATTTTCTTACATATACGTGTTACCATTAAGCCTCGCTTCACGAGGCGGGCTTCGCCCGCCTCTCACTGCGCTCGGTATAAAATGTGTAATTGGACGGGAGTTAATTTGTATTACGGTGCGACCGTTGGGGCAAGCGCAGCAGGAACTACACATATCTGGCATAGTTGTCAACTATATCCCATAGACTTGCCCCATCCTTAAACAGTCCTTTACTTTTGGAGAGAATTTGATCAGCGAAATCTGTAGACCATAAATTAAATTACTTGTCAGTATTATTTCTCTGTTTTTCCTTGCTGATTTCTGAGTTTTTATTTTTTTGGGGTACTTTTATATATTATTTTTTTCACATGTTTCATAATTCTTTTTAATTTGTTCAATTTTGTATGCTAAATACACATTATACGCATGTGCCCCTCCCCTTTTTTTAGGCGTGTAATTACCCATTTCCATTAAAAGGTTTGACCATATGTAACTTCTAGAGATCAAGAGTCGCCGTTTTTACATGTAAACAAACTGCACCACTTCACTTTACGGGGCTGGTGATGGTGTTTAAAAGAATATCAGAGGCAAGTAAAGTGATGATATCTGTAGGAAATTGTCCAGGGAATTTTTTGGAATCAAATATTTGTATAGAATGTGTTCAGAAATAAGGTTAATCAGTCCAAAACTAGCGCAATTTTTTGTGCACCATAAATTGCAGTTTTTTACTATAGGAGGCACTGTAGATCCCAGGTCATCCAACCGAATTTTTTCAGACTGGAAGCTACAGACCTGCAGCTTCTTCTACATAGATTTTTTTAACATTTTAATTTTTTCTCTTTTTTACTTTTTCTTTATTACAGGGAAATTAGATTTTTAAAAAATTCCTCCCCGCTATTGACATAGGCATCAGAACTGGGGGGGGGGGGGGGGGGGGGGAGATGGGGGCAATACCTGAACCAGCAATAGCATTCTAAAACAACTTTTAAATTTTACAATGCATCTCGGTCTAGTTCGTCATTATTTCTCCCATCTCACAACATTTTAGGCCATGACCATCCCCTAGAACTATAACAGGTTAACTCCTGCCTGGGGAAAGAACCTAGAATACTGATCTTTGAGGGCGAAGTTCATTTAAGGGGAGAGAAATGTGGTGGTCAAACTAGTCCGATCTCTGAAGCCAGAGATCACCTGACCTGAGATTAAGAGGGCCTGGATTTGAATCCTTGGTCTGGTCCATTATGTTTTCTTCCAATGACTCCCATCCCATTTTATTAGATTTGGAGTCTTGACCAACTCCTGGAACTGTTGTCTTAAATCTTGCTAGGTGAAAGAAGCTAAATATATTAAGCTTTGAGGGCAAAGACTATTTAAGGGGGAGGGGGAAATATTCCATCAAACTGGATTGTTTGCTTTCACCAGATAGCTCAGTTGGTAGAGCACCTGATTAGCTGTCCCAATAAATGATTAAGTTTTCTGTAAGAATTGGTTATAATGAATGCTAATTTCTACTTGTAAAAGGAGGAGACATGTCCTAGAGGAAATCTAGGACTTTTTCCTTTTACAGATTTTAATTGTTCTTCACTTATAGGTACATGTATGTGTATTTATTAAGAGAATCAAAGAAAGATGATAGAACCTGTAATCTTGGACAGAGATCTCAGTGTTATCCATAATAATGTTATCATAGTTGCTTGCCATGCCGATGGTTAAATTTGTATGCTTAATGGTTAAGGAGCGTGCTATAGTCAAAATCAAAATTCAACATGATAGAAAATTACTGCAATTTTAGCATTAAAACATCCACATTGTGGTAAATTTTGTTTTGTAAATTTAATTTTGTTTATACATAGTGACTTGCAACTACCTCAAGATAGCTATAAAAAAAAACATAGTATGGTGACCAAGGGTTGTTGACATGCATTAATAATTGGCAGTCAATCATCCCAAAAATCAAAGTTCAACCTGCATTTGCAAATTGATTTTTCACTTTTGTGGACCTTCTGTCATTGTTAACAGTTTTAGGGCATGGAATTATTTGGAAATTAATTAAACTGTGTTCCTTAAATGATATTTTTTCACTTCTGACAATTTAAAAGATGCAAATATGTTTATGTCTCTCTGTTATCTTTATGGTTTTAAAAACTTTAATTTCTGGAGAGAAAAAGGAATAGGTTTCCTATTATAAAGTACAAAACTGATAGTCTTCTAAAAGAAAACCATATTTCTGTCTCTCAATTGAATGAGATAAAACTTTTTAAAAAACTTTAAATATCGTATACCGTTCTTTGATGATCTATTATTTAAATACTTGTAGTTTCAAATTTAAATTTTCAATCAACATTGAAAAAATACCCAGTGAGGTCCCTGGATGCCTATAGCAGTTTAAACACTGAGTGGAAAGAGGGCAAACAAACAATGTTGAAGAGGTGGCATCATACTGTTACTTATTAGGTTTGTTACTGACTGACTATGGAAATAAATCTGGTTGATCAATCTCATAGATGGCAAGGTGAAGCCGAGTGTCCATGAGATTGATCAACCCGATATATTTCTGTAGTCAGTCAGTAACAAACCTTATAAGTGTTTTAGGACTATCAAGTGAGAGAGACATTTAAGCTTCACAAGAAGCGAATGATCTTCAAAAATCCATGTAACAGTGGCCTTACATCTCGTCCAATTTAATAGTCAAACTCTTCAAAATTCTCATTCTCACCTTTCATATTGTCTTTGAAAATGTTTACTCCACCCCTGTTCACTTAAATGTTTCGTTGCTATTTAATTTTAAACATTTTCTCCCTTTCCTCCACAGAGGTTGAGCAAAATTTTATTCCTCTCCAGACACAATGTGACATCAATTCAAAGGGAAACTACTCTAATTTAAAAGTAATTTCAAAGGGCAGCTACTCCAAATATGAAAGTGGTTTCTGTTAAATATTATGAAATGTCAAGATAGATAGGTGAAGCATCGGTCATATTGCGAATATTAATTCTCACCAGACGGGCATAGAGATATATCAGTCCGAGGGAAAACAAACAATTATATATGTGCATCACTTCTTTGTAACAATGTCTTTCTCTTTCTGTTTGACAGACCCGTGTTCAGAAGCTACAAACCAA
Source organism: Magallana hongkongensis (assembly GCA_016163765.1). Taxonomy (NCBI): domain Eukaryota; kingdom Metazoa; phylum Mollusca; class Bivalvia; order Ostreida; family Ostreidae; genus Magallana; species Magallana hongkongensis. The sequence continues at coordinate 38,400,342 of WFKH01011801.1, forward strand.
AAGATGAAAGTTTGCAAGAGTCCAAACTTCCACAAGTCAAACCATCAGATGGTAAGCTACAATCTCAGTGCTTCGCATCTCATTTTATCTGATGATCTGTGCATGTCAGCATCTGATGTAAATACGATCTTTATGTCAAGTACTCGAATTGTAAATTATAATTAGGTCAAAAGAGTGCTAATGAAACACAAGTTTGGTTAGTGCTGTAAATTTAACCAAGTGAAAGTACACAATTATACACATGTGTCATTAAAATGGACTTTGCTCTCCTTTAAGCTTTTAATACCATTGTAATATTAATATAATATTATCTCAGTTCTTTTTAGAAAAAATCAAATTTCTGAATTATGCATTGGTCATACATGTATTACATTGGCAATTATATTTTGATCAGAGTTGAATGATACATTTTAGGTCACCTGAGTCACTCAGGTGACCTATTGCAATTGGTCTTCGTCCGTCATCGTGCGTGGTCCATATTTTTAACTTCTTCTTGAAAACTACAAAAAAAAGGCCAATTGTATTTTTCTGTGTTTTTTTGTGTGCATTTTTTGTGTGTAGCATCTCTACGGTAAGAGGAATCTAAATTGTGAAATTCATGGCTCAACCACCCCCAGGGCACCATAGACAGGGCCAAATATGCAAAAAAAAGCCAAATTTTCAAAAATCTTCTTCTCTACTCTCATATATGTGAGGAAAAAACTAAATGCATGGTAATGATGTCAATGAAGCCCTCAACCAAAATTGTGAAATTCATGACCCCTGGGTCAGGGGTTCAGGCCCTAGGGTGGGGCCAATATGGACATATAGTAAAAATGTATTAAATCTTAGATAACTTAGATATCATCTTATTAAATCTTGACCTCTGGGACAGGGGCTCAGGCCCTAGGGCAGGGCCAATATAGCCATAAAGTGAAAATGTATTAGATCTTAGAAAATCTTCTTCTCTACTCCCATATATATTTGAGAAAAACTAAATGCGTGATTCTGATGTCCACGAAGTCATTCATCTAAATTTTGAAATTCATGATTCCTGGGACAGGGGTTCAGGCCCTAGGGTGGGGCCAATATGGACATATAGTAAAAATGTATCAAATCATAGAAAATCTTCTTCTCTACTCCCATATAAATTTTAGAATAACTAAATGCATGGTTTTGATGTCCACAAAGTCCTCAACTTTAATTGTGAAATTATGACCCCTGGGACAGGGGTTCAGGCCCTGAGGTGGGGCCAATATGGACATGTACAGTCAAACTTCGTTATCTCGAACTAGATGGGACTGTTTAAAATCTTCGAGATACCCGAGTATTCGAGATATCGAGGGTAAAATACCTTCAAAATAAGTGGTTGGGACTTACAAATCACTTCGACATATCCTTGTATTTGAGATATCAGTGTTCGAGATATTGAAGTTCAACTGTAGTAAAAATGTATTAAATCTTAGAAAATCTTCTTCGCTACTCTAATATATTTGAGAATTTGAGAATAATTTGAGAAAAATTAAATGCATGGTTATGATGTCCATTAAGCCCTCTACCTAAATTTTGAAATTCATGACCCCTGGGACAGGTGCTCAGGCCCTAGGGCAGGGCCAATATAGACATATAGTGAAAATGTATTTTAGATCTTAGAAAATCTTCTTCTCTACTCCCATATATATTTGAGAAAAACTAAATGCGTGATTCTGATGTCCACGAAGTCCTTCATCTAAATTTTGAAATTCATGATTCTTGTTTGCGACAGGGGTTCAGGCCCTAGGATGCGGCCAATATGTCTATATAGTAAAAATGTATTAAATCTTAAAAAATCTTCTTTGCTACTCTCATCTATATTTGAGAATGACTAAATGCATGGTTTTGATGTCCACAAAGTCCTCTCTCTAAATTGTGAAATTCATGACCCTTGGGACAGGGGTTCAGGCCCTAGGACGGGGTCAATACGACCATGTAGCAAAAATGTATTAAATCTTAAAAAATCTTCTCTACTCCCCTATATATTTGAGAAAAAACTAAATGCATGGTTCTGATGTCCACAAAGTCCTCTACCTAAATTGTGAAATTCATGGTCCCTGGAGAGGTTCAGGCCCTAGAGCGGGGCCAATATGGCCATATACATGTAGTAAAAAAGAAAGTAAATCTTAAAAAATCTTCTTCTCTACTACCATATATATTTAAGAAAAATCAAATGCATGGTTATGATGTCGATGAAGTCCTTTACCTAAATTGTGAAATTCATGGTCCCAGGGTCAGGGGTTCAGGCTCTAGGGCGGGGCCACATATTGAAAATGTATTGATTTGATATTTTTTCTGTACTTTCACAGTTGTGGGAGATAAAGTCATGCATTGTTATTGTGTTCATAAATACTGTAAATCTTGAAATTTTTACTGTAGATAAATTTTTAGCAAATTTCCGCGTGCTCTGCATTTGCAAAAATATTTTTCCTAAAGATTAATCAACAATAAAAAAATGTTATAAATAAAAATTTTGTCGAAGGCTGTTCTCTACTCTTTACTATATGAACAGGCGTCCGTTAGTAGTAGTCATTTTAAAAAAACTGTTTATATAACAGGTAATTACCCCTTATAACCCGCATGTGGAAAAGGACTTCACATACAATCGATATCTTCGATTGACTGGCAGCATTATGTTTGTCTTAAATTAATTTTCGAAAAAAGACAGACCAGTACTTTTAAACACAGAAAATGACACATTCCACTGTTTGGAGTGTTATGAAAGTTATTGCTACCATCTCAAAATGGACGTCTATTCATTCACAAAAGTATTATCACCACTTTCGTTAGGCTTATTGGTTAAAATCAAATTCTGACCATCGATCATGCCTAGAGATCAAATTGATTTTCTAGTTGCAGTTTTTCTAGAGGCGGCGATAATATACGATATCCGAAGGATAGCTAACATGGTGCATGTCAACATTAAATATTTGAGTGCTTTTTATTTTTAGCACCGATGACAATTCGCAAAAATTTAAAACGTAAAAATTAATCTTTAGCTTTATGACTCGGATTCGCAAAAATTAATCGACGTAAAAATTCCCAGATTTACGCTATGTCCTGATGTTAAATTGTGAAACTCATGGTCCCCAGGCCATGGGGTAGAAGTTGAGGTTTTTTATTTTTTTTTTTTTGGGGGGGGGGGGGGGATAATAAGACCATATATTGAACATGTATTTTTACTTAGGGTAATTGCTCTTTGTCATCCATTAACAATTTTGACTTCATGGTAAATTGTCTTTTGGCAATATTCAGTTAAATATGTGTTAAATGTGATCTATTTTAGGAAATCTACTTTAATATCCTGTGCATTTTATACTTGTACAATAAAGCTGTATGCATTTTGTGTGCATTATAAATGAAACTGTGAATATTATAAAAGATTGACTATTAAAGGCCTGCAGGTCTCTTATTACCAAGGAGCTAAGATATAGATAATCTGAGATTCCTCTGACTCTTGTAACCACCAACCACCCCCCCCCCCCCCCCCCCCCCCCCCCCCCCCCCACCACCACCACATTTTCATGAATGAATGTTTTTCAAACATCAAATAATAAAAAGTGGGGTAACAGTCAGAGGATTCTCAGATTAGGGTTTAGACTTCAAAATGAAGCTTAAAATGCAAACATGAGACTCTGACATGTCAATCTAAGGGTTATGGTACCCAGGTGACCGTCAAGGCCTGTGGGCCTCTTGTTTATCCTCTTGACATATATGTAAACTAAAATTTAAGCTAAATACTCCTTGGTTTTAATTTTCCTACACAGCCATGACCTTATGACCCCAGTCTTCTTTTCCTTTGACAGTGACAGACAAGATAAAATCTCACTTAGAGGCTGCTACAGAGGAAATGAGCATTGAGGAAGTTGTAAGTATTTCTTAAAAACTTGATCCACTGATAAAAATGTATCCAATTTGATATACTTAACCACATATATACAACTGTAGATGTGCATCCATCAGACATTAACACTTTGTATCATTCATATAAATCTAGTTGATGTTTTCTACAAATTACGGGAAGAATTATTTCAATTGATAATGAAATGGTTGGAAAATAATGGTTTTAATATGAAATTCTCGCATTATAAATAGTTTCTTGAGATTGAAAAAAAAATCAACAACTTTGTATAAAATTGTTTGTGTATAAGGTAACCCTGGATGGTGGGCTTTTAAAGGATAACGTGTAATTATATAAAACAGTTTTCATCTCACTCAAGTTTTGCTCCGCTTTTTGATGTTTTTGATATCCCAGTTATAATTCATAATATGTCTATATTTTTAAAATCACGATGTTTTATGACCAGGACCTGATGAATTTGGCCCCAAGGAAACCTGACTGGGACCTGAAGAGAGATGTCGCCAAGAAATTAGAGAAGTTGGAGAGGAGAACCCAGCGCGCCATAGCAGAGCTCATCAGTACGTGGCTGATGTTACATATACATGCAGATCGATACAAGTGTCAAAGTGTCGTATTTTTATGAATTTTTGGAAGAGAAAAAAAATGTAATTTTTACTCATTCTTTTTCCAGGAGAACGTTTACAGGCTAGTAATGAAGATTTAGCCCTCGCTGTAAATGCAGCTGCCGTGGATTCAAGAAACGACGACGACGACGATGACGAAGACTGACCAGAGACAGGCATGAAAAAAGTGACCCTATCGTATGAGAGAAGAGAGATAACTCTTTGTAAATTGTTCCATTTTGCAAGAGAGACTACTCTATAACACTGTGCAATACCTTGAAGTCACTCTGGGTGAGGAAGAGTGATTGATAAAAGAGAATGAAATGAACATATTAGTCTTCGTGAGTTAGTATGCTAAGCAGTATAATACTGTAGATTTTTCCTTCACAAAGGAAACATTCAGTATGGATGTTGCACCATACTGTCAATTATATAAAAATTGTAATAAACTTACTCTCAAGTTCAGTTGATTTCTTTCAATATTCATTTTCGCTAGCCAAGGGTTTTAGAGGAGCGGCGCGGATCAGAAACCCTTGGCAAGCGAAGATGTTCGGTATTTTGTTTACACAGAACAATATGTTCAACTTGATTCATTAAAAAAAAAAAAAGCATTCACATGTCACTAATTGACGAACGTACAAAAAATCAAATAGCATATAAAGATGCATTTAGGTTGAGTTTGTAGAAATAAAATAATACATGTAAATTAAAGATAAGAAACCATAAGATTTTTAGTCTCTTTAAACGTATTGATGTATTCAATCAGGCGCCTGTTATTTAATTATGAGATTTTATAAATAAATCGACCTATAAATGAAATCGTTGTTATTTGACCTATTTGTGATTATCAAACAGGGATTTATAAGCGCTCAGTATACTATACTGTAATTTCTCCGAATCTGGCATTTTATTTGAAAGAAAAATATATTCATTCTATTACTCAGTACACTTCTGGGTATTTTGATTTTGTTTTTTATAATGTACAGTAGGAAATTTTGGCAATTTTAAAAATTATGAATATATGATTTTAATTTTTGATTATTAATACTCTTCATATTTAGAATACATATATTTCAAATGTATGATAATAATCACATTCTTTAATGTTCATGATCGCTGGTCATATATTCTTAGATGTGTCAAAATTTATATATGTAAAATTCTAGCTACGATAAAATATCGGGGGTCCGGGTCTTAGCTTTTATAAAACTGATAAAAGCTTGTCTGTAATCCAGTTTTTGGTCTCTATTGATTAAGGGACACATCTGTTCTTGCATGGCTAAGTAATGTTCTGTCCTATTTACTGCAGTAGGTATATACCAATAGTTTGCGGCTCATAAAACATGTATAGGTGATGCATCACTGGACGATGAAATATTACTCATGACGAATGAAAAAAAAAATATCGGTGAATGAAGAGAATTCGAGGAACACCTAAATACTCCTCTTTATCCAATGTATCACATTTTTGTTTATAGAGTAAAAATAAACAGTCCCACCCGCTATTGAATGTGATACACAGTCTACATAATTGACTTAGATCCGCCCGTGTATTCGGTTTTTTTTTCTTTTTTTTTTTTTTTTTTGAAATGGCAAATGATCGTGAAGTCTTGTAAGTCAATACAAAATCGATGACAAGCTATTGACTGACATCTGACTCCAAATATTTTTTTCTTTTGATCAATAAAGTAATAACAGTTAAATTGGTTAATAAGATTACCGTCATTAATTATACAGCAATCAAGAAACCTTAATTAATAAGAGACTCGTTTGTTCTTCGCGCGTGTGTATAGGTGTGTACGTGTGTGTGTACGAAGTTGGCCCGGGATACCCATAGTTAAATCGCCCTCGGTCATAGGAACCTGTATTTTCACGTCAGTCAAAAAATCCAAAACAAGCACCATAGCTTTGGCATTTAAACTGTGGATATACCGGGTGGTTTTTGGAATTACCATGGACGTTTCTCTTCATTCTGCCATAGATAATCATCGGACGTAAGAAACTTTGTTGTTCGTCACTGGAAGTAGGATACTTCTGTTAATGACGTAAGTTACCTTTCAAATAGTTGTAAATTAAAACAGGGGGCAATCAAACTTTGATGTATATTTACGCATATATATATATACCTCTTTATTACAATGGGGCGATATACGTACTCTAGATTTCGAAATAAATTACGCGTTTGTCTCTATTGTTCCATTAAATCGGTTTAGACGTGGTATACATGCACATGTATCAAAACCATTATTTTGATGTTGAAACTCCATATTTATGAAATCACATTATTGAATTTGTACCTTGAAAAATCAGAAGTCAGAGGCGGATAAAAGAAATGATCGACCTTAGCAAAGCCGATAAATTAATAGTTGTGCATGTCATTCGGGTTTATTGATTACTCAAGAGTTCGAATGCTAAAATACATGCATTGTGCTTCATAGTTCAATCAGGTTTATCAACATAAACAAACCAGAGCACCATAGTTATTTCAAGTTATCATTTTTTACGCCGAACTTTTCATCCTGTATTTAATGGCGTTACCAAAAAAAGTTCCAGAAAATAAACCGAATTGAAGTATTTCTAAATATTAATTCTTGACTTTGGGGTTTTTTTTTTGTTGTTGTTTGATTTTCTATCGGCAATGGCGTTTTAAATGTTCTCAATGAGTGAAATCGAATTTAATCGAACTGACAACGCGCGATGGTTACATAAATATGGTATATACAATGATGCATTTATCAATATTTTTGTGTGATGGATAAAAGCATCTTTTAAAAATTAATGGCGCAAAGTACCATTTACTTATTGATTATTTTTCATACATATTATTTTAAAAACTAGTAATTCTAATAAGAAAACGGACGAATTTTAATAAAAACCTTTGCAGCAACGCTTTTATTTGTCTCCCCTTTATTGATATTAAATGTTATTTGAAATAGGTCACCGTGTTTTTGATTTCTGGGGTTTTATTTTGTCCCTGAACGTTGGTATAATGACACGGAGGTTTTAATTAACCTTAATATCAGAAATTCTGAAACAAATTTAAATCCTGGTACATGAATTATAATCGTCAAATCCGCGAGCGCTCATAATACGACATGTACAGTATTTGAAAGCGACAATTTGTACAAGCCTTCCATACCGTATTTACAAGTAGTAGATATATACTTATTGTACAGGCCAAAATAAATATAGGGCAGACTGAATAGATACGTTTCACGGTCCACACCATAAATTCGGGGTTTTTCATGTGGAACCGGACTGGAATTCATGACGTCATATCTGTGAAGGAAAAACCCTCTAGCTGTGAATTCATGTCGAAATAAGAATATACGAATCATTTTTGACAAGCAAATGCACATGTATATATGTTGTACGAAATGGAGGTGAAAAGTGCCAAACAATCCATTTCAGGGATTGAAGTTCTCGTACAGGACACGGAGGAGAGAGATGCAGGGGTAGAAAACGAGGAGGGACCAACTGGGGCTGACAGGTAGACCAGTACATGTATATAAATCATGAATATTGTTTATTTACAAACCATAAACGGGTCATTTATGGACATGTAAAACTGTCTACCGTGAGGGGAAATCTAAGCTGACAGATAAATATATTTCACAGTACGTATACCGGTACAGGTTACTTGAAAAATGTGGAGACAGGTATAATACTTCGAGTGAAAGGGGCGGATTTGGAGCATATTTCAATGAGTTAAAGCAAGCTCGAGTGTCAAAATATTATTTCTTTTTTTTTTTTTTTTAAAGTTAATTAAAACGTAATCTAGTCATTCTACTTTGAAGATGTTTTATGACCGTCTCAAGATTTATTTCAAAGTTTATTTTATTTTCAATCACGGCCCTCAAATGACAAACTATCAGACAATCCTCTGAAAAAAATAATAATAAATATACTACAAGAAAAGAAAATAATGAAATGAAAATACATCTTATTGCTTGCCCGCAAAGGGGAAATACGAGTACACCACAGGCATATCACGTTTTAAACTTTTTTCTCTTAATAAATGAAAATGTCCTAGTACTATAATAATATTCATAGTTTTCATTTATTAAGAGAAAAAAGTTTGTAACGTCAGGTGTACACTTGTGATGTACACTTACAAAGATGCATAATTTTATGTTGTCGGGAAAATTATTCTGTTTTGTTTCACAAAGTAGATTCCACAGCATCTACTTAAGCATCTCACCAAGTTACATTTTAAGTAATCTTTTTTACAAGGCTATTATACATAAAGTAGTATATTCAAATAAAACTACAACTTAGTATTGCGCGGAGGACACACTCGTCATGCTCATGTTTTGCTGCACAATGTAGAGCGCAATTTTTCGCCTCTTTCGAATATGTTGTAAAATTTATTATTTAAATGGGCAACCGGTCGGAACACTTTCTTCTTTCGATTTTAAGTCTTACATAAGCTGATTACTTTAATTAATTATTGACCATTATACAACGGTTATAGAGTGGTGTTCTGATAAGTCGGTGCTTGTTAGACAACTTCCACCTTTGCTTTCATGAGTACTGACTCAACTGTATATGTGAGGGGTTTTTTAGGGGGGGGGGGGGTATGGAATTTGGAGTTGGATTCCTTTTAATGTTTTCATCGGTGGACAAAAGCAAAATTTCATTTCTTTGTCATTAGATCTTTTATCTATTGCCATGCATTGCGACGTCACTGTCAGTTGATCAACTTATTCGCATCTTTGGACCACACCCTCACTTTAACAATACGTGCTTCCGTAACACACTCGTGTGTATCAACATTTTTTCCAGCCGTTCCTAGTGTATACATGTACATGTATAGTTTGAATGAACTCAGGTAGTAAAGTTTGATGTATATAAACCATATAAGCAGTAAATTAACAAGTCTCTTCGGCAAATAACACGTTTCAATTAAGGGAAGTTCGTACGACCGATTTCATAAATTGATGTGTAAACAAGAATAGGATCCGAGTATTCAACAAAATGCCCGTTTATCCACAAAATCATATATGATACATACATCTGATGATTTTAGCCGACCATAAATTCAAAAGGTTTGCTTAAATAGCGATAAAAAGAAAAGTGCCACCTTGAGATATTATGTGTGACGATCGATTAAGACCTAAAAGAGTTTTCAGAAATTGGTCCACAGGTCACAAAGCTCTTTGAAAAAAGAGAAATTTGACAATGCATGGCGGATCAAATCTTTATAGGAGTGGGAATGGAAGAAGGCAAAGGTTTCTGCTATGCCAAAGTCAAGTATTTCTGAAAAAAAATGCACTTTGAAAAAAAAATTCCAACTGTCACACCAAAAAAAAAAAAAGATAATGAATTAAACAATTAAAAATGAAGATACTAGTATAGGGTGTTTAATAACAAAAGCAATATTTAAAAAGATATATAAATATGTAAAGGAAAAAATTGTATTTGCTTGTCAAATGTATAATACTGTATGACATGCTTGAGATTTCGTAAAACATGAACTAAATTCAAGC
>WFKH01011801.1:38417687-38438125 GCA_016163765.1 Magallana hongkongensis
GTTTCAAATCCTTTTCAATTTTTGCATGGTTTTCAATGCTGATGGCATGAAGTTTGAAAACTAAATATTACCAAATAATTTATTGATTGAACCAAAATGAATATTTCTTATAGACAAAGTGTGTTTAGCACATATTTCTCAGTATTTTCATTTGTGTCAATGACAGAACGAAGAAATTTTAATGCTCGATATTTAACAATACGTGTATTTTTCTACCTTTTTTATTATATTCATAATATTGAAATGCTATTAAATATTTATATGACAATTACTCTGGACTATTTTTTTTATTCCGCCTCAACAATTTATACCAACAAGTTAAAAGAAAGACAAAAATTAAGAACATGTTTATTGAAACAACTCAATATATCCCAAATAGGTAAAATTAACTAGTATTTAATAACAATGATTTTATAAAGTCGTTATTATATAATACATTTTTCAGAAAACAATTTAAAAAAATAACAAAAAGACCGAAATTACTACAATGTAGTTATATAAAATTTTAAGAATAAAAATATTTGAGCAGGTATGCAAGATTTTCTTCACAAAATGCAGTTTTCGTAGAATTCATGAAGCTATTTATAGTCTGTAACAGGTTAAGGAATGTCTTGTTTTATAAAACTGACCATCAAAAATCGGACAACAAGAGTCAACATATTAAAATATTTGAAATAAAGCCAGATTTAAACTAAGAAAACACTCTTATGGATATAATTTATTGTATGTTTTATTGATTTATGGTTGGAAAGTATTCAATTCGAAAACTTCATAAAATATTTTTATCTGGTATGAAAGTAAACACAAACTGCAGAACACTGAATGTATCTACATGTAAGTTGAAAATCCTCAAAACTGGGACTTAGACTTTCCTGTGAATAAACTCTAGTATTTCATACCAATAATTGGTGTGAAAGTACAATTTTAAATTTCAACTCTTATTTAGAAATGTACCACTTAGGTGCAGTATAATTCAGGTATTTACGTAAATATCATAATAAACAACATTAACATCTGGAGATTATCCATAAGAAAGATGTAGTATTTATGCCTTTGGCTTATACCCTGGAAAGTTTTGCAAGTCAAGGTTGTCAGGAACTATATGATTTATGTTAAGGAGGTCTATTCTGACCTCCTCTGACGTGACAGTAGTCACCACCGGAACTTCAGATTCCGCAGTGCATTCTGGATTTTGATTTGTACTTTTTTGACCATATAATCGGGAAAGTTTCTTTTTTGGAGGTGGCGGATCTTTGATTATTATCGGTTGGTCTTCACTCTCCGAGACTTCCTCGGTGTGATTCTTAGTGTCACAGAGCCCAGTATCTGCACTGTCCACAGATGCACTTCTCTGTCGTTTCGGACCTGAAGGATTTTGTTTTACTAGCTCTGATTGGTCGTTTAGAGATAACAGTCTGTATGTTACACGCTTTTTGATTCGTTGACTGAGGTCTGATAAATTTCTTTGCATCTTTTTATCTGGAGTTCGTGCATTTGTTGGACTAGTAGGTTCACTACAATGTTTGTCAGAGAGAATAGAACGAGGAGTTGTTGGCTTAGGAATGATGGGATTCTTTAGACATGACGTCACTTCCGTTTGATTATGCTCTACTGGCATTTTGTTCTGTTGAGAACAGTCTTGGCAATGTTGTAATAATGGTTTTCTGTCTTCTTTATACAAGTCTATGAGTAAATCCAACTTTGACTCAATATCTTCCACCTATAAAAAAATAGGTCATTTTATTCAAATATAGTACATGTATATTAATAATGAACTAATCATAGCATACAACAAATATTTGTCACGATCGTCAGTCGCCAAACATAAAATTAAAGCATATTAATCACTTGGCAACGAGGTATAACTTACATGTTTAAGACAAACATGAATAGAAATACTCAACGTCAACGAAATTTTTTAGTATTTAATATGTATTAAAGGATAGAGTATACTAGACTCTATTTATTATTTAGAAGATGCAAAATGATTGTACATATTACATCTTGTCATTTATTACCGATCTTTCAACTTTAACTATCCTTGATGCCAGACTCTGTTTGGAGTCGTAGACGTCTTTCCTTTTACTTCCAACCTTTCCAAGGATGACATCAAGTCTGGTACAAATAGAACAGCACATTACTATTTGGAAGACATCTATATACGTTATAAAGCCTTTAATCACAAGCTTATCTAATTCTTATATCAAGTTATATAACTTTAATTCATACGAACCTTTGTTGAAGGCTTTTGATTCTCCCCAGCATATCCACGTGACCTGCTGAATATTGCTCTATGACGTCCTTGACGTCATAAGGTCGCAGAGCCTCCTTAAACTTTCTTCTGGCAACAAAGTATCTTATTTTTCTCAAGGACCTGATAGCTGTCTTGTGAGTTTCAGTTAATTGAACCATTTTTGGAGAAACATCAAAGTCATCTGTGAAGGAAATCAAAAAATTTATCAATTGACAAGATTAATTTATATTTTCAATTTTTTTCTATTTAAAAATAAGAAAAATTTGCAAATGAAAGTGATTAAGGAAATTAAAATGATTTTCTGATTTTAGTATTTAGGAATAGAAATAATAAGTGACGCATTGTAAGACAGCATAATCACCCACCAGATATGAAATTTAAATATATATCATATGAAATGTAATAAACAGATAAATGAATTGAAACAATTGAAAAATATATTAGAAAGAATACAATTGTTAAACAAGGTTTATAAGTTAACACTAGAATGACAAAAATAGAACTATAAAGCATTGTTAAGCTATGAATTTGAGATTCAGAATTCAAAATGTGGCTTGAAACAGCCAACATTTTGATGCCAATTATTATTTCATATCACATCATGCACAGTTTGTTTTGCTTTCCTTAAGGAATCAATTTGATCTCCTAATATACTGGATCCTGTAAATATCAATAAATTTTGAATTTACCTAAATGTGTATTCATTTTAATAGTAATGAACTGTAGCTCCCAAGTCGTCCATCCGAATTTTTTCAGACCGGGAGCTACAGACCTGCAACTGTTTTTCAGAGGAGAGTTACAAATATGTTTCCCACCTTCATACGGGTCTCTATAGGACAGAGACGGCGAGGAACTCTCCTTTCTGATCGGGAGATGGTCAACTTTATGATCAGCTATTCCCGTGGCCAAGCTTAAATGACTCCTTAAAAAAAGAGATTTTTTTTTTAAAATCTGAATGAAAATATGACCCTTATAGAATTAAAGAAACCCCATTTGATTATTTGATCAAGTTATTATCTCGAAAATATTTGACAGTTAACTGATACACTTTTCCATTAGATTTAAGATTCATTATATGCATCATTTGTGTGAATATTAACTGTCTTTTAGCAACAGAACATGGGGAAGAGATCACTTCTGGCCAACTTCACTAAATATTCATTGGTAATAAAAAATATGGCACAGTATTATTATGATATATTTTTTGCTGTTTAATAAAACACGACTTAAAAGGTACCGATAAATCAGCCACTAAAAAGAAATGTCTTCACAGACGAATCTTTTTGAGAGAAGGGGGGGGGGGGGGGGGTGGGGGTGAAAAAGAGACAAAGAAGTAAATTCGTGATCTCTTCCATATGAATATTGAATCTGGCAAAAAAAATTCATTTCTCTAATTGGCATGCGATTTGTGTTCAAATGCAAACTATATAGAATAAAGTGCTTTCAAATCAGTATAAAAGGCGCCTAATATATACAAAGAGTGGATGATATCAAACACGATTGAAAATATGCTCGACTGGAAATTCGAGATCTCACAGACTAACATGCCAAAAAACGATACACGGATGGCTATAGAACGGAACATGGGCCCACTACTTTTGACAAACAAAATACCATGGATATAGATATAGAAAATCTAAATGGAGTACAGGTATATATATATGAGCAGCTAGCTAGGACTTTCACAAAAACACTGAAAGTGTATTCAGTTTCTTACCATGTTCGATTAACTAAGCTAAAAATACAGGAATAGAAATCAATTGTCATGTGATAAATCAGTCAAATCAAAATTACCATGCAATTTTTTGTGAAAAAAAAACCCTAGAAAATCTTTTGTTTGTTTTGAATTGTTGAATCGAAATTACATATACGACCACATCTTTGAGTGTTTTCACTTTAAGCATGGAAGCGCGTTGTGAAATAACATAGATACATGTAATAGACCAGCAGGTGCGCTGAAATATAACCTTGAGTACAAAATAGCGAGTCTTAGTGTACAAATATATTACCTTATACACATTGCTACAACGGACGTGTTACTTTCACTACAAGAAAAAGCCCGAAATGGTCATTTTTCCCTACTTTTAATCTTAAAGCAAGTTGTCTACTTTACAACCCTTCACAGGTTTTTTTCGTGTTAGCAATGACGTCATATTGGGGGGTCAACCTTAATTCATATATAACGAAAAGTGTTTATAATAAAATAGTTTTTACATTTACAAAGAACTATTTAACTTTTAAACACAATTTTAACACTGTCTACTTAACGCAGAAACTTATACGGTAATGTGCACAGAACTTGTCTGTTTTGGACGTGAATGCTGGACTTATACCAGTCGTGTTTTTATAAAGACCTGCGAGTGTGAACATGTGGTATGTGCCTCAAAACGTGCTTATTGCAAATATTGACACCTTTTATTCTGATAATTGGTGTTCAGAATACAATTGATACATTCCACTATATAATACTCTGTGAATATGGTATGTGTGTGTTTTATAAAGTCACTCTTACCCTGCTTGTCTGTATTGTTTCCTTCTATACACAACCAATTTGTCGTAAAAATACACCAGATTTACAAATTTAAAATTTGGAGAGTCAACAGCTTCCAAAAACATCACTTCGATTGTGAATATTTAATATATTTTCTATAAGAAATTTATAAAAAAAAAAAAATTCTTTGATTTTTTTTCAGTTGTGATATTGCTTGGATTGTTACCCTTTGTCAGAAGAGCTGAGAGCAGTTTTATACTGTTTAAATGTGATCCATTAAAAAATCATTGAAATGAGAATTATTTGAATTATATGCTTAAAGTTAACATAAGGTTTCCTCAAACATGACTGCATATGCATTTTCATTTTGTAAGTTAATGGCTTGATGTCAGATTGCATGTTTGGGAAGTTATACAATGCCTAAATCATTCCAAGGTTTCAATAATTATATCTATATACTAATAAATTAAGGAATTCGTGATCAAATGTTTTACTTTGAAAATTTGTTTTTATGTCTAGAGTTTATATTTGGTCCATTTCTTGACAGACACAATCCAACATAAGCATGCAAGGCAGCTACGTGTATGTCTAACACCCTTCACGTCTATCACAAAATGAGATAACGTCAGGGAATTTTTTGCATTAACAATCTATTCAAGTATTGTGAACAAAACCATATCGATATTCAGCATGAATACTGAAACTGTCTTATTACCTCCTACATGTACAAATGTATCAAGTTTACCTTCGCATGTCATTTATATTCACTAAAATAGTGTTTGGGCTATACTGCGCTAACATATCATTTGAATTACTAAAAATAGTAACAAAGTCACAGATGACACACCTGTTGATGGCCAGATTTCCCTCCTCATGGACTTCCGGTCCGTTGGAACGTCTGCTATGGTCCTTCCGGGGCAGGAGCGGGGAGTGAGGGTTATTGGACACGCTTGAATGGTTACTAGAACACGACCGGTCCCTGCGCCGCGTGGAAAAGCGACTCACGAAAGAGGCGTTCGTTTTGAATGGCCGATCCCTGCAATAGTTGTCAATATCAAGTGAATTCAATTTCAATATTAAAGTCTCGAGACAGTGATTGTTAAGTTGAAAAGAAAAACTGCTGCGCAATTAAAATAACTTCATGGTTAGACAAACTACAGTGGTGTTCATTAGTAATAATGAGAAAAGAAAGTAAGATATTTTCGAATTCTATTTCTATATTTAACCTCATTAAAGTCGTGTTGATAACTGAGACGCATCAATAATTGGAATGTGCCGTCTGACAATGCATATCCAGTTATACTTGATTTTGATTCAATTACAACACATTCTTTCTTTTTCGGCGATTTTTTTTTTATAATTTGCAATAAGCTCTACTAATACATTAAATTTTATTAAAATACACATACAAAAAAACCCCCAAATAGTTATAAACAAATAATATATCATTTATTTAATAATTATATATTAATCAAAACGGTAGGAAAGGCTAACCCTGAAACACTTTGGCCCTCCATTAATTAACAAAATCGACATGAAACGTTAAGCTAAACGGCAACCGAAATAGAGTAAAGTTTAAACAAAACCAATGTAAAATGTAAATTAAAGCTAAAACAGGAACAAAGGAAAGTAAAATTAAACATTAATAGTATATACAGTTAAACAAGACCACAACAAATGATAAGTAATACAGGACCAATATAAACTAAGGAAAATTAAATGACGAAACAGGACCAACGTAAAAAATAAGTGAAAAGTAAAACAAGAAAAATGTAAAGTTGGCCAACTGTCAAACATGAACAGATCAATGTAAAAGAAAGCTATTTTTGGCATATTAAACACCTTTAAAAATATGAAAACAGTTGAAAGTGATAAAAACATACGACGTGGGACTTGGACAGGGGATCATGTGGGGTTTCCACGTGGCCACGGACATGGAGTTGGCGTCGGCGGCGTAACAGCGCCACAGACACTGGATAAGCTGAGCGGCCGGCACGCGCCGCCGGATAAGGTGCTTTTGGCGCTGTTGTTGTTGAACCTTCAGCGCAAAACCGGAACCCAATATTCCCTAGAAATTTATGAAAAAATCATTTATTAAAAGAAACTAAAAACTTACTGGAAGTATACATTAAAGGGGTTTTTTTTATCTGACGATATTAACGTTTGAATTATAACTTGATTTAAATAACTTGTCTTACAGCGGGAAGGGCAAAGAAAGAAATTCCTAAGATGGCGGAAAATGCCGCAATGAGTTTTCCCGCCCAGGTGGTGGGAACCACGTCACCATATCCCACTGTACACAGCGTGATCTACAACATCAATCTTATGAAGTCAGATATAAAACCAGAGTGATAAATCATATTCTTCGTTAATAAATTCAGTATTGCAAGACTTTTGACGAAGAGCACATTGAAAAACTTGTTTTATTGAGACTGACAGTCACGGGACACCATAGCCACAAAATCTTGACTTACAACCCCCCACCATAAAGCGTCTGCGTAACTTTTGAACTTCGGCCTAGTGGCGTCCTTCTCGGCGAGATAGACCAGGAATGAAAAGAGGAGCAGACCAAGGAGTCCAATGTACAGCGTTGTAAGTAACTCCTGGAGAGAGAGAGGTTTTGTCGATGAAGTCATCTATACTTGCATATACGTTATCATCTTACAGTGTATAACCTTTTATATAAAATGACTGAAAAACACGCCTAAATATGTCACGTCATGGTATAAAGTATGCAGGTCAATTTTATTTCTACCATTGTACACTTGCTTTATATGATTTTGATTTTTGGTTTGACTGATTTCTAGATTTCAAGAATTTAAAGAATAAATGGAGAAGCATCATGTCATAAAGTTCTCTAAATAAAGATGAAGTATTGTCACCCACACAAGTACCTGTCTATGGGCCCACACCACCGACCCCAGGAGTTTCCAGGATCCGCCCCGTCTATCCATTCGGACCATCCGTAGAATTTGGAAGAATCGAAGACCCCTGAGAGTGGAGGCGGCAAACACGGGATTCCCCGCCCCGAGTACGAGCACAAAGACACTGGACACTATCACAACCATATCTGGAAAAAAATACATCATTATATGTAAAAAAAAAAATATATATTGCCCTAACATACTAAATTGTCCATACATTACACACACGGTTTTACAAATTGAAGATTTTTATACTCACGCTCTCTCCAACCAATTAAGTGTATTAACTGAGAAGTACATGTAAGTGAATGTACGTCTGTATTATTGCTTGCCAGGTTGCTTTTCTAACACGTACTGTCATTTTTGTTTTTTTAAAACCATTAGAAAAATCATACAGGGATTAGCATTTCACAGACTATATAGTACTCTTAGCTATTGTAACGACTAGGTGCCGTGGCGCATTCAACATGTTATGAGCGAAAATATAATCCGTTCACATCATTCCATTGGTCTTTTTTATTTATCATTAGGGAAAGGTGACGCGATGCGTGCATTTCTATCACGACTCTACTCATAATGACATGGCTTCATATAACGGGTTTCGTGTCAAAACCAACGTCATTATTTTGCGTTAGCTGCAACCCCGTACGTCTCTATAACAAGATCCTTGTTGTATTTTTATTTTCTTTGCGCTGAAAACGCTGACATTCTACAAAGATTTTCTTTGAAACAGAATACTACAATCCCGTTTGGAATGAGGAGCATTTTTTTTTTTGGTTAGTTTTTCTGCTCACGCGAAATTTACTAGATGAATTGCTTTTTTGAAGACTGACACAGTCATGTATCTCAAGAACGATAATTTTCATACTCGGTTATCACAACTTTTTTGTCATTTGTACGATTTGATGAGCACGCATACTGCAACGTAATTTGCAAACAAATTACAGAATCATTATATTTTCTTTAAATTAACCAATTCTTGTGGTTTTCGATACACCTCTACAAGCTTGGTACAAAAATGTAGACAAATTGAAAGAAACAAATCAGAAACAAATTTGAAACAAATCATAAGTTGTTTTGCTGCCCACCAAAATTGGCTTCATTCCACAGTATTCGTGTGGATCCTGGGTCCACGAATGCTTGTCCCAACAATTTCGACACCGTTTATAATGCACTTTACTTGAATAATGATGAATTAAAGAAAACCGTCTAGTAAACACGAAACAACGTCTTCATCAATAAGTAATTTACAGAGACCCCACGAACATTGATTAAATACTCATATGTCTTCTTTAAAGTGGCATGAATTGATTCAAGTGAATCTCATATCAGAACTGAATCCGAAACATGACAAGATTGACTTCGAAACATGACAAGATTGACTTACCAACAATGCATAGGGGGCGCCTCATGAATCTTAACCTTCCGCTCCACGCCTGGTATCTGGACCGACACCCCGCAGCCCAGATCCGCACCCCGAATTCCGCAATTAGCCACACCAACATAATGGGTTCCTGGTTTGAGGAAAAAAATAACTGATTTTAAGTGATTTGTGCTTTTATCCTCTACAAACATAGATTCTCGTTTATAAAAAAAAAATTATACGAAAAAACTATATGTTAAGGATAGCAACTTTCTTTTGTTTGATCAATTTGTTTTGCTTAAACATCACGCGACTGTTAAGGCAAAAGCATTCAGTCGTTAAGTGTTTGGAAAGCGGGTTAAAAAAATAAATAAACATTTTCTCTTAATGCTGATTATTTTTCTTTGATTACTTCTAAGCAAATGAGGATTTGATCACACAGACATGGGCTTAAAAAAGGATATACACTTACGATATACAAGACGATCTGAGTGATGAATTCTTCGTTGAGTTCCTCGATGGTAGCTAAGACACTTAGGATCAGACATGACAGAATGGCGAGAAACCTGTAGAGAGTCAAACCAAAAATACTACATGTATATCATTATCAATATCATTGTTGTACACTTTGTTGTTTTCGAAAGTCTACTGCTATTGTCAATTTTATGCGACAAAAAAAATCAACAAAATAAGTCATTCAGATTTCATAATGCAAGACTTCAAAATAACAATTTTTTTCATATACCATGCTAAAAATTTAAAGCAGCACATAATTATTGTTTCTTTAAATTTTTTTTCTAAAATACGTTGATTTGATATAAACAAGAATGAATTACATAGTGTGATCTATTATACAACTCGTGTTATTGGGAAAATCGTCTCACAGACATGTGGACAAAGTGATGTCAGCTAAATTTTCAATTACATACACATGAAGATGCCATATATACGTGAATAAAATATAGAACTCGGAATAAAATACTATTAGTTATTGTCTATCAAAGAGTGTTCAATTTTTTATACTTATATATATTTACCGTCTGTAAAAACAATAGCAAATTTATTGTCCCCCGTGACAGCAAACATTTCCCACAAGTAGCCATAGGAAATAGTTAATGGCAAGAAGGAAAAAATGCTTGCTTTATCTGAATTCTGATGAATACACAGAAAATGTAAAACGGCGGTGTTGAAACAATCTTCTTTATTTTAGATGAATCAAAATAACAACATGATGAAAAGCGATAATAAACTTACAACGTCGTTTTATTGCACAATTTCAGAGGATGCACTTATCTAAGTTACCCTATATATGCTACAAATAAATCTAAAATATTAGATATAGGAGAATCAGTAAATTAAGAAATCGCGGAAAATATATCCCGGCCATATGCTCTAGACTACTTTTACACCTATCCCCAAATAATCCCGCAATAACTACGTAACAAAAAAAAATCGTTGTCTCATGTTTTGGTCTACTTCTATCTGTTTCTATAAATAAGTTGGAACACGAGCTTTTGGTGAAAAAAAACCCCACCAATACCATTTATCATAGATATGACTTTTACGTTTATATTGATAACAAATCCGCAGAAACATACGGCTACTGACAAAAATATGACAATTCGTAATAAAAAATCAAACAAAGGTTAGCAACAGAAACCTAAACGGTCGACGTCATGTTAAACCTAAGTATCCGAATCACCTAGTAAATTCACAATTCTGTGTTGAGACGTTTCTTTCTTGGTATTTCAATAAAATACAGTGTATTTTTTATATGTTGTTGAATTACTCACTTAATACTAATTATTGTTTTATTCATTTCTTTTTCATGCTGTTTTCCTCAAGCTTTATTTCCTTCGGTTTTTGTTTTTTGTTTTTGTTTTATTGTCCTTAGGTTAGCTATACAACATCCATAACGAACAAACTAGCAAACTTAATCTCAAATTTACTAGAATTTGTTTTTACTGATTAGAAATAACTAGGGTTATTTGTAGTTAATCACATTTTAATTGCCCACGAAGAGGTTTCAGAACCCGATCGACATGGTATTTCAGTTTGATCAAACAAGAACGATAATAACAAAGACAAAAGTTATTGGAACAATTCCTATACTAGCAAAAAACAAATTTGAATGAAATTGAATGAAATTGAATAAAATTTAATTTTTGTTTAGAAAATAAGAAAATGAACTTTGATTATATAGAGTAAAATACACATTAAAAGTATCAGAAGAAAAAAACCTCATTGATAATAATAAGGTCAAGGTGACTAAGAGGTCATGATGGAGCGCTCCACGTGTTACGTCTTATGAAGAACTGTTCCACTCTTTTCATGATAAAGACACATATTGTTTAATTGTTACGTATACTTGATAAATATTTGATTGGATCTGTCCCCAGAAGTACTCATTCACACACTTGTAATGGTTACAGGAGATAATGATCATCATTGCGCTGAGAACAGGAAGAATTATGGACGGTTTCATCACGATTTTGCTATTTTTTGCCTGGCAAATTTCAATATAAACACAAACACTGTGCATTATGATCTAAAACAAAGCTACTCTTATACAAGGGAAATTTTGGTAGTAATAATGTTTATGAGTTAGTTGTTTTTATTTAATAATGAAAAGAAAAAAAATTATTTCATCAACATTATTATCATCATCATCATCATCATCATCATTAAAGGTACATTTATCTCTTGTCTTTATAACTTGGTTGCAAATTCATGACTGGTTGACTTCTCGCACGGTTTCAGATAAGTTAAATCGAAATTCACATCAAAATACGGCGTCTTTAGGCAAAAAACAAATGTCAGATCATCGTGCAACGAGCCCATCTTGGAGTCTCCTCTCTGTAAATGCTAACAACCGATATTAAAGGTTAATCTCCTTCTATGTATCACAATGGCTACATCCGAGGCCGATGGGACAGACATTTTTGCCACTAATGGAACTTCAATCTCCTTCATTTTCTCGATGGCGCTTGTGCAAGAAGTTGTAATTAGTGGAGCGAAAGCTGTTCTTCTGAAAAAGTTCACTAACTATTCTAATCATTACAGAATAGATGTTACCGGTATTATATATTTTATTCAAAATGACATTCATATTTCATTAGAGCTTCCTTGAACAATACATGTTGGAGAATCATTTTGCATATCGCTGCATTGAAAAAAAATCAATAAAAGAATAATTTTATTTCTGTTGCATTATTTAATCCGAAAACCAGAGCAACATTTTTATTTATAAGAGGAATTGATAAATGTGACCTTAATCCCACCTAGTAACCTTTATGGTTCTGCATGGAAATAATACGATTCTCAAACAACTCACTTAATAAAATGTCATCATCAAAATCTCTAAAAATCATTGAATAGTCAGCAGAAATCAATTTACATTCGGCAAGTTTTCTTTTAATATTGAGAGAGAGAGAGAGAGAGAGAGAGAGAGAGAGAGAGAGAGAGAGAGAGAGAGAGAGTACACTTCTGCAAGTGTCTTTAATTTGCGTGATGTGGAAATAAGGATTCTCCTCTATACTTATTTACCCAGGAAGATATTGACCTAAGATCAAAGCAATGGTCATATGATTGAGTATTGACATTAGACGGGCTCATCATTAATTGAGTGCTAGTTTTTAACCAGGCCTCTTTGTATACGCAGTTGTCAGCATGTGACAATCATCTGAACAATTTTTATTTTTTTTTTTTGCAAAAACAATTTAGATAATAATGCACGAGAAACTCAAACAGAATACTAAAGGAATACACTTAAACTTACTGCTTTGAACTAGAGATATTCAATAATTTATAAATGCCAATGTGAAAAATAAAGATAAATATATTCCAGGAAGAAAGAGAAGAATTATGCCTTAGAAATGCCACCATCGCTCCATTATTGGTATATTTAGTTGAAACTTGCATAACAAAAATCAATGATAGTCTATGTTCTTGATTGTTGAATAATACATTTAAGTTGATTAATTGTATAATTTGTGCAGGATAGTTGCTGATGATTTTTATTCCGATCTCTTAATTCCACAACTCTTTCCTCTTAAAATCATCAATGAACAAAAATCGAAGAAATCAATGAAATTCTTATACTTAAAATCTAACCCACATATACATATCACACTTATACCACGATCCTTTACAAACAGATATTTCAGATCTTAATTAGTAAAACTTTAAAAAGTTTGCTGTTAAAAAATCGAGCAATTGATTTGAGAATTGTTTCTTTGCCTTTTCCCGTCTATATAATGTACATGCGCTTGTTGTGTCTAATACATAGAGAGACAATTTATATAGAGGACCAGTATTTAACTTACTATTTCTGAACAGACTTTCAATTTACTTGAAAAAATGGAATTTAAAAATATACGTTTTAAATTACTTAAACTTTCCCGATCTTTTATATAAATAACAGTAATTTGCCTCCTGTTTCGCAATTCCAAATGTTTAATTATTTCTAGTTGGTTACATATTATAGTTATCTTAAAAAAAACTACAACCACTCTGCCAAAATTTTCCTGTTTTGCCAAAATAACTTTACGTAATCAGAACAAGGTCGTAGCCATTGCTCATTAACTCCCAACTTAGCGGCTGTCGCTCATCTCAGAATGACAACACAATTGTTGAAATACACAAAATATACACCAAGCACTCACTGAGGGTCGTTTTCCCCTTGTATTCAAAATAGATTATTCATTATCATTTTCTGTTCATTCTAACAACTAGAGTTCATATTTTCCTCTGATCAATAAGCCTTAACACTCGCTATACTTGATAGAACTCAACATGCAAATAGATTGATATTAAGACATTGCAAATCAGCTTATTACTATTTCCTCCCATCACCACTTTACATTATTATTGTTTTAACTTGTCTTAAATAAGATATCGATTTCACTGGGAGAAGTAATCTTTCATTATTCATCAATGTGATAATGCTACATAGCTATACTCTTATTATTGGTGTTATAATGGACAGACAATATCTCATTTCTACGTGTCTTTCTTCTATAGCATGTCTAGCATCTTCTGCTCAGTAGATAGAATGACAAATATTGAGAGGAAATTAAGTCAGTATTGATACTCATACAGTATAAGCAGCCATACTTTTTGTATGATAAATTAATAAACAAAAAAGATGAAAAAAAACCATCATAAATCACGCTTGCACCCTTGAAGCAAAGAAACAAACATTGGAGCATGATTTTTTTTATAATCAATATTGAAAGAGGGAAGTGAAAGTATCCAAAGCATTTCTAAATATTCATCATGAACGGATTTGTCCAAAAGCTATTGCATATACAGGTATCTTGTTAGACCAGTAAACCTAGGCCTTGAAAACAAAAGGATATTTTTCTACATTTCAAAATTGTTAATCGTGGTATTATACAGCAATACGCGTATCAATCTGTCTGAGATTGTCCTATTTGTTGCTTTTTAAAAAAAATATCTTTTTTAAATTGAGTACTTTTGACAACGATCGAGGTACATCATTGCAACTACCTTTATACTGCAAGAACAGCGTCATTTTCGACTTTCTATTTAATAACAGACCCAGAAGAGACAAAATGAAACCTTTAAGCCATAGAACCTAAAGTCCACAAACGGAACTCTTCTTTTATTCTAAGAGCTTTAAAATCAACAAAGGCACTTTGTTGCATGTTAAGTTCCCCACAAAATGGGTCCCATGTGATTTAGTCATTCTCTCATTCCGTCACGATTTAATCTATTAGTTTTACACGTTCATTTGAGTTTGAAGAAGTATAATGCTTTTCAGCAAGGTTCGCTTGCAATAGATTTCCCAAGGATTCAATCACTGCATACAAAAACCCAAACAAACGATATAACCGTTTCACAAGATGAATACAGGCTAATGCATTTCGACTGTTTGTCTATTCTTTGAAAAGCCTGCACGAGATCTGAGGGCAAGATGTACCTCAAAAAATGATTCAACAACAAATTTAATGATATTAATTTACGTCTTTAGAGTAAATAATAAAAGGACAACCAATTGTGCTTTAAGAACCCGCGTTTCGACGTATTAAATACTAGCATTCTACACTATGGCATTACCGAACGATCAATATTTTCAATCAACAGATATTTCATAAAAAAAAAATACATCTATAAAAAACCTGAAAAATATGCTAGCATTTCCGCTTGTCATTGCATACCGTTCCGGTGGGACGTTTTATTTGAGGCTACCTGAAAAGTTTGGCCCATTGTAAAACAGATAATAGTATCATGTCTAGACAATTGCAACCAAATTCGTCTCATATTACCAAAACAACATGCTTAATTGTTGAATGATTTTCATGTTATTTTGTGGGTTGTTTTTTTTCTAAACATACTCTGCAAAATTGTTATTTTAACCTAAACGTGACTTGCAGACTTCTAAATTTAAAGCTAGAAAGAAAAAAACAATACGACCACTTCACCTCATTACGGAAAGTACTACCTATAGTTTAGCAATATTTTAAAATTTAGGAATGAACAAATTAAAAAAATGAGGCTATTCCGAGACGTTGGCGTGATCATGATAAAAAAAAGATATTAATGTGCGTCATAGTACCATTTGTACTGTTGCGTTGTGAAAGTGAGATGATACGTACTATATTTGCTTTAAATTGTCTAAATCAAGAATAATCTTGTGCATTTTGTCAGTTTAATTGTGGAAAATAACCCCAGCATTTTTTCTACCTCTCGAATGACACAAATGTCACTTCTCTGGATGCCGGGCCAGAACATTGATAGATTAAATTCTTGTTTTGGAAGAGAAATTCCGACGGAAAATAGCTGAAAAAGCAAAATTAGATTCCGCTTTCTTCTCCGTAAGATTCGTTCTATGAAAGATATATGTCGTATGGTTTTATCTAACTGCGAAAAGCGCATTCAGATATTAGAAATAAACAGTTCCATTAAGAAATGAAAATACTTAAAATACGTTTCTGGAAGACAATGTGTTTGTGTTGTGGCTAGTTTATGTAGAGCAGATAGATCTTTAAATAAGTATTTTCTGATAATGACGAAGCTCTTTGATTGCCTTGTAAACTCTTAAATATAAGTTGCATAACCTTCTCGAAAATACACAGTACTTTTTCTTTCTTTTTTTCTGGGTAACAATACATTGTATAATTAAGTTTTCAACAAAAAGTCAGACTTTCATTTCACGGGAGAAACTACAAATTTTTAACACATTGATAGATTACATTTACTATTACATGCAATAGTGATGCATGTAATGTACAATTTACAATATCCTGACCTCAAGCAACGTTTAGACTTATTGTCAGTACATCAAAAACGTGTTAAATAGTTATAGTTATGACTTTCTACACGATGTTTAAACCCGAACTCTATTCTATTTTATCTATACCAGATAAGAAGATAAGGCAGCAGTTGAGCAAGATAAAATAGCAACCTCCATGGATGCCCGTTGTTATCAGGACGTTATCTTATGTACGTTTGCCGCTCTTCTTGGTAATTGTTCATACAAGAAGTGCTGTGGGTCAGGTTAATGTGACACCATAATTTTCTCTCAAAGATCATGGGATGAAGGTTTTTGGTTATTATATGTGCTCTATTTTCATCCTCGTGATCATTGTTTATAGCTGTTTATACTTTCCTGGAAAATATATTTCCTCGCCATGCTTCCTCAGAAATAAGTATAAAATGAGATGTTATCACGTTTTGCTGTCAAAAACAATTGTTGTCAGGCATAAAGTTCTGCAGTTTTGCAATATGCACTTTATCACTTTATGCACATAATGCTTGCGCTCTCTCTCTCTCTCTCTCTCTCTCTCTCTCTCTCTCATGGCAAAATAATAAGATAAAGATTTTAAGGAAAGAAGACTACATGATATTTAAATTTAATTAAGAAATGAGTTTCTTAATGATGCACAAAAAAGCTTGCTTATATCGAGGCAATTATAGGTAAACACGATGAAAATTGTTTTAAGCGGTCATTTCAAGGCAAAATTAACCTTAACCAGCTTCAAAAAAGACAAATTAAATGTTTACATTTAATCACTTGCATACATGTACATTCGTTTTAAAAAACGTGTAATCCATGGTGTATTTTTCAAGGTATTTTAAACTGATCATAGGCACCATATTTTCATGATTTCAATTGGAAACGGCATGATAATGCTTTATTTCTATAAAATTTTTTTACAGCAATGCAGCAAAGTTTGGACTAAAATTAATTACGACTTCATATTTGAATTGGAAACAAATCTGTCAATTAGTTATTGTGAAACAATCCATTGCCAAGTTTATCTGTTTGAATATCATTATCGAGACGTCACCAAATGAGTACTGGTGGTTTTTTCCAGATGCCATAATATTTTTTTTTAAAGAAAACTATGTGATTAACATTTAAAACCCATTCATATTGAATGTGATACGTTGCGTTTGGTATTTATTGCCCTCGAAATAATGGCGATTGCATCGATTGAAGCATCCTTTATTTACGAATTTAAAAACTCATCGATTGCTATATTGTTGCATTTACAAGAATATTTGACCAAGGTTTTAAAAATGTGACTAGATATCATTACAAAGTTGATTAATGTTTAGGAATTCGAGGATGTGTTGGTGCAATGCTTAATGTTTTAAACAAATCCACTATTCAAGGAAAACTTGTTTTAGTCAAAACAAAATAAAATAATAATACAAAGATTGTTGACCATTAGCACGATGCATACGCACCTTATGACGTCATCGAATTTAACTGTGAACATATCACCGAAACCGCATACTGTAATGAACGGTGCCAACTGGTGATAGATTGTAAGCTTTAAGAGTCCTGCAAGAATCTCTCATAAGATTCAGAGAGGCTGTATATAATTACTGAAAGAGTACTTTGTTTCTTTGATTGTTAGCTTTTTTGGCTAGAAAAAAGTAACAACAAATGTACAAGATACAACAATTGCTAAATAATTCTGGGTTTTTTTTTCAAGTTAAAATATAATATGGTAATTTGGTTGGCTCGATCAAGCAAAAGTCTTTGGTACTCAAAAACTGACCCTTATAGTGATTGGGCAGAAACAGAAAAAGACTACATTGTACACAGTAAATTCGTACCGAGTATGCAATTTTGGTTCATTTTGGTTCATTTCAAAGGTATCGAGTTCTTTTATTGAAATCAGCACAACCGTTCATAGATCAAAGTTAATTTGTTTGGATTTTAACCAAATGGGTAGAAAGTAAAGAACTCCATGAGATGGTAACAACTCCCATCCCCCCACACATAAAAATACCCTATCATTTGATAATTGTATATTAGGTGTCCACAAGCAAGTTGAATAAGCTTTTCAAAATGGCTCCTAGTGATCATACAAAAAGCACTATTGGGTGACTTTTACGTTAGACGTACAATTGGTAAAAACGTGGTAAACAAACACAATGTTATGCAAAATTTAAAAATAACTAAACAAAAAAAACCAAACAAACAAAAAACCAGAAGAAACCCCAAAAGACCACGCAAACGTCTTTAAAAGAGAAATTAATCATCTTAGTCAAGAGTTCCTTTGATAAAGATTACAAGAGACTGTATTCTGCGTCGTTTTATTCGTTCAGTGTATTACAAGTTTGCGTGTACATACTCGCACGTAAAATTCTAGACACACAAACGCAATATCAATAATATGTTGTACTTTTTTGTTTATTAAAACTCATCACAGCCAGGGTAAACATGAAATTATGAATTATTGATACCTCTTGGCATTTTTTGACCAAACGCAAATGTTATGAAAATAAACTGTCTGGCAAATATAAATAAAGTATTTCAAAAGATTGTCGAAAGTCTGCAACGAGAACACTCTGACATTTAACAAGATTGATCTACTCTATTCAGTCCTATAACACATAAACATATATTATTTAGGGAAAATCGAGAAATAAATCTCAAACTAACTTGAACTTTATTTTTTCTGTTGAAATCAATACCCTTCTGTTATAAAAATAAAAATATCAGTGCAATAGAAAACAAGAGGCCCATGGGCCACATCGCTCACCTGAACAACAGTTCCTTGTAACATTCAATTTGGTATCATATGCTACTTCTATTTTAAACTTTGAAACCCTTTCTGGGGCCCCAGTATAGGTCCAGGGTTTATGGTTGGCTTTAACAATTTAGAATCTACACTATTTGAGGATGCTTGCATAGTAATCTCACAAACTGTAGGATTGTAATTCTCGAGAAGAAATTTTTAAAACATTTTCCATATATATTTCTATGTTAAACTTTGAACCCCTTCTGGGGCCCCAGTATTAGATCGAGGGTCACGGCTTTTATAATTTAGAATCTTCACTATTTAAGGATGCTTACGTAGTAATATGACAAAATAAAGCAGTTTAGTTCTCGAAAAAAAGATTTATAAACATTTTCCATATATACTTCTACGTTAAAATTTGAATCCGTCTTGGGTCACCAGTATTAGTCCAGGGGTTACTATTTTAAAAATATTGAATCTACATTATCCAAGGTTGCATGCATATTAATCTCACAAATTGTAGCATTGCAGTTCTCGAGAAGAAGATTTTTAAACATTTTCCCTATTTTCTTCTATGTTAAACTTTGAACCCCTCTTGGGGCCCCAGTATTAGATTTTACCAAATTAGAATCTACAATAGCCACGGATGCTTGCATAGTAATCCCACAAACTGTTGCACTGTAGTTCTTGAGAAGAAGATTTTCAAACATGTTCCCTATATATTTTATGTTAACTTTAAACCCCTTCTGGGTCCCCAGTATTAGTCTGGGGGTCACGGCTTACACAAATAAGAATCTTGACAATTTGAGGATGCTTGCATAGTAATCCCACAAACTGTTGCATTGTAGTTCTTGAAAAGAAAATTTTTCACACTTTCCCTATATACTTCTATGTTAAAATTTGAAACCCTTCTGGGGCCCCAGTGTTGGTCCGGGGGTCGCAGCTTTTACAATTTAGAATTTTCACTATTTGAGGATCCTTGCATAATAATCTCACAAACTGTAACATTGTAGTTCTCGAGAAGATTTTTAAACATGTTTCCTATATATTTCAATGTTAAACTTTGAACCCCTCTTGTTGCCCCAGTATTAGTCCGGGGTCACAATTTTAACAATTTAGAATCTACAATAGCCAAGGATGTATGCATAGTAATATCTCAAACTGTTGCATTGTAGTTCTTGAAAGGAAGATTTTTAAACATTTTCCTATACATGTTAAACTTTGAACCCCGCCTGGGGCCCCAGTTTTGGTCCGGGGGTCACGATTCTTACAATTTATTATCTTCACAATATATACAAGCTTTTGTGTAAATATTGGCATTTCTGGTGCAGTGGTTCTTGAGAAGAAGATTTTTTAAACATTTTTCCTATGTATTTCTATGTTAAACTTTGAACCCCGCCTG
>WFKH01011801.1:38442419-38455572 GCA_016163765.1 Magallana hongkongensis
GAGAGAGAGAGAGAGAGAGAGAGAGAGAGAGAGAGAGAGAGCACCAAGATTCGCGTACATGAAAGTCATTCAATCACTGCGTGTGAGCTACTTACTGGAATTGAGTGTTTATTTGTGGGGGTGAATCAATACTACTAACCCCATTTCCTCAGACATATACACTCCAATCTTACTGCCAATCTCAAAATAAACACAGAGACCCTAATTATTTAATTAAGGGCAAAAACTTCGGCTCCCGATACAAATTAGACATTCAATGAAAATTTGATGGGCTTTGGCTCAGAATTGGTTTATTTCGTGTAATAGTCAGAAGCAAACAAGTGCTAACGTGAATTGAAGGCCAACATGTAAATAAAACATTTATTATTTTCACAATACACATTTCTGTAATGTATTTTTTCTTTAAGGAGGTTGGCTCCTGAAATAATAGTAATGTCAATCATCCGAAAACCACTTAGATATAAAGATGGGGACCTAAAATGTTCATTTATTTTATTTCTGACCCATGTCACATGCCATTTTTTGGAAATATAGGGCCCCAAACAGAAATGATAATTTTCCTGAAATATTTGCTAAAATTTGACATAGAAATTGATAATTGGAAGAAATCAAACAAATATTTATAGTTTGA
Source organism: Magallana hongkongensis (assembly GCA_016163765.1). Classification (NCBI taxonomy): domain Eukaryota; kingdom Metazoa; phylum Mollusca; class Bivalvia; order Ostreida; family Ostreidae; genus Magallana; species Magallana hongkongensis. The sequence continues at coordinate 38,443,051 of WFKH01011801.1, forward strand.
ACAATTATATAATTATGATTTTAATACAGTATGAAGTTGAACACAGGTAGTGACTATAAAAGTAAAATCTAGGTCAAAGTTTAAAAATTCTTGCTTTACTGGTGGCTTCAAAGGCCAGTACACAATGAACACAACAACAGATGTTACAAAATTTTGGAGTAATCAAATTATAACGCAAATAAAAAAAATTATAGTAATGTCATCTTTCCAAAACTTTGCATACAAATAGACATACATTTAATGTCTCATTTAAAAGGAAATTAAGTAGGGGTCACATTCCAAAAATTTGAGATATAGCATGAAATAAGCTAATTTTAGGCCAAAGTTGGAGTTAATTTTTTCTTAACTTCTATGAAATATAAGCTAAATATGCCAAAATATATCGATAGAAATATCAAAATATTGTTTAAATATATTTTTCAGAATATCATGAATATATCGTAATACACAAACTATCTAGAAGTTTGGTCTGCGCTGAAAATTAGGAAGCTAAGGTAACAGTACTCTAAAACTAGTGAGTTATGAAAATTGTTCATTTCCTTCTTGAAAACCTTCCGCCACAAAATATAGTCCCTTACTAAACTCTGTAAAAATGTAATTTTTTAAAAACAATTTTATTCAATATAGTTTATTTGGCATTGTAAAATATAAATATACTACTAGAATTAATATGTGATGCAGAATTTTCAGACTAGAAGTGACCCAAAATGGCTACCCAAAACCTAAGGAGCGAACCTCTTTAAAACAATTATTAAACCATGAAAGATGGAACAATTAACAAAATGAAAAGGCATAAAAGTTTAAGGTCAGGTTTTCTTGAAATATTCAGATCTTAGCACTTAAGAAATAAATAATTAAGTTAGACGTAGCTAATTAAGAACGCATTTTTGATTACCTTATTTTCTAAAGCAATATCTATCTCTTGCAATCAGATTTGCCACGTTACGGATCAACACCTGCCGCTTGGTTGATCGATGCACCAAGAACTATTCCCATAGTTGTCCCAAAAGTGCCACAGAAAGATATTATGAATATAAAGTGAGCCATGCAGAACTTTTGAATGAAATTATCTTATTATGTATTATATCTTATTCAACCTCAGAAATAAGAAGGATAAAAATTCTTATCACATCCAAACTTTACGACCACTGTCAACAGCTTGCACCAAAAGTCAACAGTCTGTATTCTGCATATAAAAGACCACAAGTTCACATGCTAGCTGCAACATATTTTTGAATCCTTTCAAATGCGTTAAGACCCAAAGATTGAATACAAATTGTATTCTGAATGCATCAGTGTATTTCAAGTAATATATCAAGTAAAGCAAGTGATTTTTAAACGAAACCAATGTGCATTGGAGAGGTGGCGGTTTCCGCACTAAAACAATTATATTTCGCTCTAGTAATATGTCAGCGTAGAGAAAGTGATTCAACGATATTTAGCTATAGAACTAAACTAGAAATATGTCAGCGTAAAGAAAGTGATTCAACGATATTTAGCTATAGAACTAAACTAGAAATATGTCAGCGTAAAGAAAGTTATTCAGCGATATTTAGCTATAGAACTAAACTAGAAATAAGTCAGCGTAAAGAAAGTGATTCAACAAGATATATATTTTTTGCTATAGTACTAGACCTAGTAATATGTCAGCATAAAGGTAGTGATTCAACAACATTTAGCTATAGTACAAGAACTAGTAATATGTCAGCATAAAGCAAGTGATTCAACAACAATTTTTTTTTTATATAAAACTAGCAATATGTCAGCAAAAAGCAAGTGATTAAATAATATCTATAGCTACAATAATATGTTATTATCTCAAACTTGTACCGTTACAGTGGGTTTTGCTGATTTTTTGAATTATAGAAATGGCAAATAATATATTGATGGGTATTTCTACGGTATAAGTAGTTGTCTAGCAATATATCTGCCTGTAGTAAATAATACAGTATAATATTACATTATGTATATGTAGTATTATGATACATACAATGTATTTCACCTACCAGGTGAGATAAACAAATAAATATAAAGTTGTTCGAGACTCCAATCACTAGTCTATTTTATATTATACGTTGAATTCTTTATTTTGTTTAGAAACTAGGCCACAGACGGTTGCCAAATTAGCCATCCGACCAATGACATAATTACCCTGCTCCATGATTGGTGGAAATGTCAATGGGTAAAGCCAATGATATATCAGCGTAAATAAGTAATGAGATGCCAGGGTATATAGATAGTAAAATGTCAGACATAGCTACCTATATGTCAGTGTTAATAGCTGACGATATATAATTGTACAGCAAAAGATATGTTGACATTGACTAGAATATGAGATATATATCAGCATAAAATCATATTGCATGTTTATGTACAATAAACAATAGGACCTGTCCTACTTAATAGATCCGTTAAGAACTTGGTAATTCAAAATTATGCGAACTGCATGACATGACCAAATATGAAGAAAAGGTGTCATGACTCTTCCATCTATGAAACATAATGTCGATAATCTGATGTCTTACGTATAATAACTAAAGAACGTGGGGGAATAAGCCGAGGCATAAAACTACTTAAATCCATTTGAAAAACCCACATTTTTTTCCTTACAAATATCACTTTTGTTACACTTATTAAACATATGTAATCATTTGCATTCAGTATTGCCAAAACCTTCAAAAATTGACTTCAAATTTAATTGATATTAAGACATCAAAATATGTATACTAAGTATGCTAATTGAGCAACAAAATGCTAATGAAATCGGATGTTCAGACTATAGTTTTTTATAGAGTGGGTCATCATACCATTTTTTTAAGAACGTATACTGATAAAACATGTAAATGTCTATCTTTTTCAATTTTCAAAAAAATGGTACCAAGACCCACTCTATGGTAAAAAGCAAGATTTCTTCCTTCAATTTTTCAAGATGATCATCAAATGGCCAAGACCAAGTTATGTTTGCGCAATACTAAATTGAGTTTGTTTTTAAATGGATTCAAACATGTGATTCCGTGGTGTAGCGGTTAGCGATGAGTTCTTGGAACTTAAGATTGTTGAAGTAGGTGTTCGATTCTTATGAATCGTGTTGTAAATATTTTTTATATATCTTTGTTTACTTTGTTTATATTCGAAAAACTCATTTGATGTAAAGAAAGTAAAAATTGCGTTATTATGAATTAAACACATGCACTTAATCATTTTACAGATTTTTAGTTAACTGCAAAATCAGTTATCTTTAGTATTATTTTTAAAAATAAACATGTTACTTTGTTGAGGGGGTACAAATTATGGACTTTAAGACAAAAGATTGTAATTCTTTTTTCTATGTACACGCACATTATAATTTCTCTGGAGATATGTAAGCACAGGAATAAAAATATTTGAAGTTAATTAAATACACATATTAAACTAAATGCGTGATTGTCATTTGAAACATACTAGTGATAGGGTTGTGGCCACGTGTGGGCATATGCCTCGGCTTATTCCCCCAGATTCTTTATAAAAACTATTTAATGGGATATAAAGCAAAATGATTTCTTTGTTGATCCTTACGGAATACCAGTATAAGCGCAAGGAATATACTTTTGATTATTGCAAAATTGACAAAAGGTCGGTGGTTAAACTTTTTTTCTATAATATCTATCTAGCATCCATTATACATGTACATACATCCTTATAAAACACAAACACAGTTTGTTTTCCCTCGGACTGAAATGCCACACTTTCATTGGTTTAAACATACCGCGTGATTGCCTCATATATCTCTATGTAGGTTCGGTGAGGATTAATATTAGGCAATATGGCCGTCATTGGCCGCCGCTTCGCCTACTCATCTCGACATTTCATATTATTTAACACAGAAACCGTGTTCCGTAAGTTCTTAAAATATTTAGAGTAGTTGCCTTTGAATATGACGTCACATTGTTGTGTCTGGAGCAGAACAAAATATCAGCATCGAGATTTGCTCAAATCTCTGCAGAGGAAAGGGAAAAAACGTTTAAAATTGAATAGCAACAAAACATTGTAAGAAAACATTAGTGAATCGAAGATTTTCAAAGAGTATTTGAAAGGTGAGATTAATATTTTGAAGAGTTAAAATGAGTTAAATTGGACGAGATGTTAGGGAACTTGTATACATGGGTTTGCGTAGATCATCGCTTTTGTGAATAAATGTGTCACTTGATAGTCCTCGGGAAAACAAAACACATATTAGGATTATGTTTGAAGCCTCGCCATCTATGAGATTGATCAACCCCATATATTTCTGTAGTGAGTCAGTAACAAACCTAATAAGTAATATTGTTTTCCCTTGGACTGAAATGTCTCACTTTTATTGGTTTAAACATAGCACGTGATTGCCTCATATATCTCTATGTTAGTTCGGCGAGAATTAATATTAGGCAATATGGCCGTCATTGGCCGCATACTCATTTCGAGATTTCATATTATTTAATACAAAAACCGCATGCCGTAAGTTCTAAAAAATATTTGGAGTAGTTGCCCTTTGAAATTCTTTAAAATTAGAGTAGTTGCCCTTTGAATATTGACGTCACATTGTTGTGTCTGGAGCAGAACAAAATGGCAGCGTCGAAATTTGCTCAAATCTCTGCAGAGGAAAGGGAGAAAACGTTTAAAATTGAATAGCAACAAAACATTGTAAGTAAACATGGGTGAGGCAAAAATTTTTAAAGACTACATGAAAGGTGAGATTGATAATTTTGAAGAGTTTAAATGAGTTAAATTGGACGAGATGTTAGGCATCTTGTACATGGCTTTGCATAGATCATCGCTATTTGTGAATAAATATGTCGCTTGATAGTCCTCGGGAAAACAAAACACATTAATATCTCTTGAGTAGCTACACGAAGGTATATATCAGTGCAGAAACGATAGAATTTCGCAAAGTTATGCTTTCATTTCTAAATTTTTGCATATTTCTGCCACCACTTGTCAAATAATCATGTCGACTTAACATATCATTATGTCGACTTGTTAGATCTTTATGACGACTTGTCAGATCAATATGTCGTCTTTTCACTTATTTACATGACTTGTCAGATCTATTTGTCCACTTTTCACTTATTAACATGACTAAAATTTAGAACAAAAACTTGTTCACCTCCAAATTGTTTCAATCCGATAAGTTATAACTAATATCTGACAAGTTGTTTAAACATTTGACAAGTAAACAAAATTATCCAATAAGTGATGGCATTACTCTGCCACCATACATTTACAAATGTGTGCTTTGCTTAAAATTGAATAAAATTTCGGAGATTTCGAAAAATGACACGGGCTGACCCCACGAACCCCCCCCCCCCCCTAACCCCCAAAGAATCCTAAGCACAAAACAAACTTGCATGCCTCGTAGAGAAAACCTCATTCTACATTGATTTCTACAGAAAGATGACAAGCAAGGGTCGAATATTGATACTTGAATGGTATGGCTAAAGAGGGGGAAAAACAGAAATAGCATGATCCTGGAATGATGCAGTCATTATTTATATCGCACAGAAAATGCGCCCAAAATGATAGATTCTTAAGATCATGTACTGTACGAACCCTTCAAAACCACAATTGAGAAAATGATAGGTTATTGCGTAATGATATATCTTTATAACTAATCCCCTTCATGTAAACTGTAGCTAGAAAGCTGCGTATAATGGGATCTACTTTCTCGAGTGAGAGCCCGTAGATACTCGAGATTATGGATTTGAATATCTTGCGCGATTACTAAGATCAAATATATTGAAAAATAATAGATGAAAAGAGATAAAGTGAAACCAAACTATTAATTATTAACAAAATATTCGCAACTTAATCAATAGGGGAGAGTCTTGCGGTTATCCATAAACTCGCTGAGCGCCTAACTGTTATCACGAGATCCCACTTGATGTTCTACAAGATATCAAATGATTGTACACTTTGATTGTCAATGAAAGACAAGATTATATAAAGCAATTCTCGACGGTTTTGTTGTTGTTGCACAAGTTAGCTTTTTATGTTCTGCAACTTGCTAGAGAATTATAATTCAAATAATACATCGACCTCTTTCCTAGCACCAAATTAGATTAAACGTGAAAAATTCTATCAACTGGATAAATTTTGCTAATTAATCCCCTAAAATCTTCAATTTCAACTAGAAATTGGCTTTCACAAGGCTTTTTAGATAAAACAAGTGTAAAATATACGGGTATGGATTTTTTTTAACGAACTACTGTTGTTTCATCAATATTCGTTGAAGATAAATTTTCGTGGATTTTGCTTTTCAGTTGATCCACAAAATTATTTGTTATTTGAGGTGCAATATCCCATAACATACTACTGTTGTATTGAAAGAATAATTGCCGCGACTTATCTTTGAAACTGTGACTGTTACTAAATGCTCGAAAATTGATACCAACAAATACTAATGAAAGCACAGTATCATAATTTGAAGAATTTTAATGGAGAAGGAATCTAAAAGTACGCGAAGATTCCAACACCAATCAAATGAGAGGATATTTATTCAAAGCCAAGCATACTTTTTGCATCCGGAACTATCATTCTTTGATGTTTGAGGAATGTGGCTCTTGGAAAAGATTCGCACATTGAGATAATCTTGCATAGGTAATTATCAATTCACCACACTCTGAAGTAACTCAGATGCAGATATAAACATTGAGTTAGGAATTGTTTACCATAATGAAATTCACTAAGTGGTGATTCGCTCAATAATTAAAATCAACTAATCACATTCTTCTTGTATAAGTTTATAAAACCACAATAATGTCAGAACAAAAAAGTTAATATACACATTTCGTTAACGTATTAGGTAGATTTTGATAGACGCAAAATGTCCGAATTGGCTAAGGAATTATTTAAAGATTACACATAGGTGGCGCTGAACCGGAAATCAGTGAAAGAATGGGCGGAATGCCAGAAAGTGTAAAGTTCCAAGAAATGCTCATAAGAAAGAAGCATAGAATTTTAAGAATCTGTTGATGACTTGGTCATAATGCTGACCAGTGCTCGTTAATAGCTAACCTTGAGTAAAAGAGATTATCGATTCTGTCTTGTTATTGCCCAATATTACAGTGATAATTGCATTCGGTGCTAGTCTTTTCTCAATTATCAAATTTGCTTAGATGCTCAAACCCATTCATACCGCACAACAGCAGAAAGACGAGAAATATTCTCCCGGGAATAAATCCAAATAGGAAGACATAGACAACTGAATCTCGGTAATTCTCCGATATAAAACGATTGTTGACAAGCGATGACCACTGAGGTCAAAAGGTGAATCTTTGTCATTTTCCTGCGATCGTACAAGATGGATTGGAAGTTGGAGGGATCTTTGTATGGTTTTATTAAATTAATAAGTCTTGATAAGAAGAAATATCCCATCTTTCGTCTCCCAATGAACATCGAGTTTTTATTGGTTTTCGTGAGTTTTGCATTGAGCGAATTTATGCAGAAAGTACTTAATTATCATGGACACCGATGTGAAGAAAATTAGGTGATAATACATGCATGTATACGCTTTTATCGTGATTATATCTGGACAAAATACTTGTTTGTGTCACGGATACCTTGTGTAATTGCATTGTAATGACTCGGTAAGATACAGTCTATGTCCACGTGTGTTTTAAAAGGTGCAGACCAAAATGTCAACCCTTAAGTTTACCTTTGATTTGGCTTAAGGGTCCTCCACACACCTGGTAAAAGTTCTGCATACAAGTCCATTCTTCTAACTTACTTAAAGATATGGACTTTTAGCATGTGTTCGACTTGAAAATGACCAAAAATATTTTCAATTTTGGATGAAAAATCAATTTTTAAAATTTTACCGCTGTTCATGAAAATAAAAGTCCCTGCTGTATTCGAACTCGGGACCTGCGGGTTGTAAGACCGAAGCAACCCCCATTGCGCCACAGAGATAGACAACAACTTTTGGCGATATAAACTATTTCACAATGCGCTAAAATCGCCATGTTGTGACGTACTGTCATAAAAAGTAGAAGTCACGGGGTGTCGAGGATCCTTAATAACACCGGCACCATGAAGGATTTATATCCAACTTTATCGATATAACTTCAAACATTAATCAATCAGTCAATATCAAAATCCTAACATATATCAAGTACATAGATTTTGAAGGAATCTTTAAACACCTTTTTCACGCTCAAATATAGACATATAGACAAAAATTGACAAATCTCCATTAAAAACAAAGTTACTCACATTATACATGTTTTACAAAATAAAAAAAACTCTTCTAAAAGCGATATAAAAAGCTTTAATGTCGACGTTATTTACTTACAAAGAATTATTAAATTTTAAAGCTTTTATACTAGTATTCATGCATAGATATTCTTCATTCACCTACCGCGATTTGATAACTTATATCAATGAAATGTGAACTGGCTTTCAGTCTGTTACCATCCTAGTTTCATTATATGTTTCACCTTGCAGATCTAAAACTCAAGCTTCTTCGATCAATATTTGAGGACTTTGCTTTATTTAGATAGACTGTGTAATTTTATTTTTATACCACGTCACATATCATCGTTTTCTTTTACATATTTTTTGTGCATTTAAACAATGACGTAAAATCTTAACAATAGGACTGTATTTTTTTTAAATGTGCAGTCAGGTTACGACTTTTGCAACGGCTATGTGTGCAAGAAGACGTACTGGAAAGAAGACAATTTGTTTCCCAGCGCCATCCAGAGCGAGCAATAAGAGTCAAATCAAGTGAACCAGTTTGTTATGATGCCTTCCTTTATATTTAAACGTGATTCAATATTCTAACACCATATTTCCAAAAGAGATACTGTTAAGATTGCAGGCAAAAACATCTAGGAAACAGTTCGTAAACGATTAATCCCCAAATCTTACTTTAAGCATTGCGAGTGTAAGCGGTTTTCTATTTCCGTATTTCAAACAACAGCAAATGCAAAACATTTTTTTTTAAAGCAAGCAGTTTAGCATAGAGTACATTATGTTCTTGACATAATTTTCACCTAATCAAAAATATTTCCCAAAGGAGACAGACCTTTTTCTTTTACCCAATGGGAATTGAAGATGGTATCGAATGTCATTGTTTGATAGGACTTGAAACTGAATTTCTTGGACATTTTGATTCCCATGTCATAGACCAGCTAAGTACGGACGGCAATGGTCGTCTGCTTTGGATCAAACGGGTTTCAGTCTTTCATATCAAATTAATCAGGACTTACAAGTTTGATGCTACTGAAGTAATTGAATGCGAGTGCCACATAGCCATTTGCAGATTGTATATATATCTCTTGGCCAATACAATCCGATAACAGAGCTTTCGTGAAAATTAGACAGTGTTGCAAATTTTGTCTGTAAAATTGTACATCTGTAAATTTCTGACATTTCATGCGATTTTAAGTACAGGCACATTACTTAAAGGACACCTTCTTACGTTGAGACTTAATCGTCATCGTTTCGGATTGGAATTTTAAAAAGCACTACCGATTCCTTGTATACATACAAACCAACGTTTGAGGAATAACCATTGTTTGCGTCATCAAATATTAACAGCAATTTGCTTTGTGTGGATATCGGTTTTGTCACAATCATGATGAGAATATTGTGATTTTTTTTTTCATGAGTCTGCTGCACATGAATTCAAATAACGAGAAAATATCACAGATGTGTCTAAGTACACATGCACGTTCAATATAAGAACAACCGGTAATACAGACAAGTGAATGCGCCTTCTTTAATTCTACGCTTGCCTTTTTTTAAATCCCTCTTTTTAAACAAAATCGTAATTGAAGTAGGGAAAACTTCGGGGCACGCATCTTTAGGAACAATGAAAGTTGATTGCGTAATTTGTTTTTTCATACATTTGTTAAGTTAATTTTAAATTGATTACTGCAAGTTGTTTATCCCATTAATACTGTTGTTTATCTGTTACAAAATTGTTCCTTTGAGATTCTATCGCAAATCCTAAAGTTTTAGAAACCAAAAACAGAGCAAATACGAACAGCAAATATTTGTAAATAGAAATTACTTACATAAGTATATGATACAAAACAGATAAAAACTGTTTTGGTCTCTCCAAAAAATTGTATATTTTCGCTTGCAATCTCCGCATCCGTGCATCTTTTCTGTGTTGACGATAATTTAACGGTTTCCCTAACAACGACATTCTCGGTTCTACAAATCTTTTACTTCTGGATCCCTTGCCTGACAGTCGGTTTATATCACTTTCCACATCACTCTTTGTTTTGTTGTAATTATTGTCACTACTCTCTTCCATGTCCATAAATCCAACTCGTAGGAACTTTTTCCCCCCTCCTTTTGGAGATTGCGAGGGAGAGTCGGACTCACTCGGGCTGTTTGGTACCCAGTCTAGATAGCTCGGATCGCGGTAGATGCTACTCGGACCTCCTCCGCCTGCTACGCTGATAGTCAGCTTGACGTTCGATTTTCTGCTCATTATCACTCCTCGCAGATGCCGGTGGTCGGCGAGTTCAATCGTCTACCTTTAATACAGACGCCTGTATAACGAATAAATAAAACAAGTGAGATAAACCAAACAATTTACCTGTAGAAATGGAGATGGAAAAATAAGGGGAGAGTCAGGAGTTTATTATTCAATTATCAACAACTACACTGTGGAAAACGAAATAACTGTTATAATTAGAAATGTCAGAATTTCTTAAATTTGTTATTTATAATTATATCTATTTTCAGTCTCAACGAACATATTTTTTTTTAAAGTTTATGAAGAATATCGAAAGTTAAAACAGAAGGAATGAATCAAAAGTGCATAGCCATCGAGTAGTGCAATAATGCTTTAGGGAATTGAGGTAATGCGATAAAAACACTGGTTGTAAACTACAAACGTATAGCATGCAAAGCAATGCTACGATCTGAATAAACAGATCGTGTCTATATACAAGAAGGTTGGGGATTTGGAGGGGGGGGGGGGTAAATTTATAAAACTCTATTAACACTCTCATTACTATTAAACTTCTTGTGAACCATGGCTACAAAACAGGTAGAGATATTTGTCTTGCTTTTTTCATTTTTTTTATTTATGTTCGAAATCAAATTTTAATTACCATCTTCATTATTGCCGGTGGCAGATTACATGTAATACTTTCTGAAAATGAGAGGAACCGATATACTACATAATTGGAAGGTTTTGGCATCAAAATAATATGCTATCTTCTACACATGTAGTTTTGATGGATCTTCAGAAAACTCGCAACAAACTTAGTCACTTTTACGTCAGACTAAATTGAAGAGGAACAAAAATAAGTAAAACATTGTCGACATCTAATTTGTAAAGTGTAAAAGAGAAAAATCAACGGAAATTTAATCGTGTCAGGGGAAGAATCGCAACAATTTAACGGAATGCGCTTTGAAGTGTGGCAAAAAACCGAAACTCGTTGATTTTCTACACTGGCAACTTACCCGATCGGATGAAATTTCAAATCATTTAATCGTAAAAAGAATCTAATAGCATAAACGGCGAGCTTAATTTTTGCTTTTATTCGCATCAGAATCTCAGAATTATTATTAAATCTAGATCAATCGTTCAAAGACGAGTAGCAGCATTATCCTACATTAGGCAAATTATTCTGCTTGTTATTCATCAAAGACCGTTGACCTTTAAGAGCTTCTCTGTATCATCTCAGAGAGAGAGAGAGAGAGAGAGAGAGAGAGAGAGAGAGAGAGAGAGAGAGAGAGAGAGAGAGAATATGAATGAATGAATGAATGAGAGATAGAGAGAGGAAGGGAAAGAGAGAGAGAAGTGGTTCACTCGAGTTGAACATTTTCTCAAAATGCACAATGTCATCGGTGAATTTTCAGCGGTGAATTTACATAAATAGTGTTAGTTTTATTTTGATTTCTCTAAATTTTAATTGATGTTGCTCACGTACAAAAATTTATCTTCTCTAGAATATATAATAGTCAGAACAAAAGTTAACCAAAGATGTTTCATTCTCTTTTAGCGTTGCTAGTTCAAGCTCGCTTTTCTATATTTAGGCATTCTTGTTTATCAAAAACTAGTATATGTCGAAATTAAATGATCATAGACCACTGATGTAACAGCAACAACGATCGAATGGAGAATTTTAGTTGACTAATTTGAAGTTTCTTCCATTAATTACATGATATTGCCTGTCACTGTAACGTTTTTCTTTCCTGAAATTAATGAAACAATCTGCTGGCTAATGCTTGGGAAAATCGAATATCTGGAAAGTGTCACTTTCTTTCTTACCAAAATAAGCGCTATCCATTGCAGTTACACGAAAAATCGGATTGAAAACAACAAAATGTTTGATAAAAAAGAACCTAATGTCAACTACAGGACAAGAGATATCAATGAGGAATTGATTTTGTGTATTCTTGTATTCTTTATAGCAATAGACCTCTTTTTAGTTATGGAAGAAAAATGAGTATCGGATTCTGTACCAGATTTCTCCAATGCTGCTTGTCACAGGGAGTAAGGGAGATAATCACGAATCGATAGCTGCTACATTTGTATGA
>WFKH01011801.1:38455582-38511664 GCA_016163765.1 Magallana hongkongensis
ACACACACACACACACACACACACACACACACAGTACGTTTTACATATTTATGGGTGGTTCAACGATAAGGAACTACAAAAAAATTGGTTAATTCACCAAGTTCGGGGTAATCGTTATACACTTACACGAATCTCCTTGAAAAACATGTATTATTTTCCCCCAACGAATATTGACAAAGTTAAAATACAATACTGTATTTCATTTTTTACACTTAGTCAACACGTAAATTCTGGACATTTCTCGAGTTTCCACAGGTCGGAACATTTGGTGCAGTACACGTACTATAGATTATATAATGATCACCCAAATAATAATGATACGAGTTATTTGTTCAAAGTGTTAAATCAAGATTACCAGATAAGATTAGCCAAATTTGTACATACAGCCTTTAACCATAGAAAAAATCTTCTGCATGTGTAAATTTATATAATTTAATGAAAAAATTGACTTATAGGTCCAATGGGTCGGGTGCAGTTTAGTTTAATGTTTATTTTGTTTACAGTACAAATTACAATGTTTATAATGCACAATGTCACTATAATAAATGATTACTTACTTACTTACTTATTAAACATCATAGAATTTCTACAAAAGCGATTACCACGCAACGCTATACATGTACTATAAAAAATAGACAAGGACGCGGGTTACCCGTACGTGAAATATTAATGCAATAAGATCATGTTGTTAATTTTAGCGCGCCCATTTTTCGAATAATATACATTAAAATCGAACACCGTCTGGAATCACTTTTACACATATTTTTTAGAATTCAATTTAGTACTGTATATGTACGTACCAATTGGCATAAATTCATATTTTTAAATAGTTCGACCATCGCTGCAAACCACTGCAAAAATGTCCGCCCCTTTTCCTATTTGAATTAGTCCGAGAAAAAGTCATGTAAAACCGATTTTTGTCCACAAAAAAAAATCCTGGTACATGTATAGTATCAGTAACTGATGTAAAAGACAAAGTTTGACTTGATCAAGAGTAAGTCCACAGAGTTTTCGAGTACGATGAAGGTTCCAACTAAGTAAAATCATAACTTTATAAAATGAAATTTTGTAACATTTCAAAGGTTTAAATAATCTGAAAGATAGAAGAAGAATTTTTAACTTATTTGTCAAATTAGTTATAGATTGATTTATATGTATTCGTGATAGTATACTTGAGTACTCACCGCCAAATACATGTAAATAACCGAATACTGATCAACGATCGAACACCAGAAGAAGAAGAAATGTTAACTATGACAGTGCGTATATATATATATATCTGCGTCATTGACATCCAATTTACATGGACGGAGGTCGACATTACAACGTCACGGGAAACAATTGAAATGATCCAGAGCAAAGTGTGATCTTTGTGAGGTATCAATGGGAGGGGTATCTGTATTGTGTGTACATACGAAGGTACATGGCATGTATTAATCCATATAGACTGTCTGATGCTATTATAAGTATATTACGGACAAGAGAATAAAGAGAATATCCCTTGAGGTGCAAGTACAAGAATAGTGTGATAGCAGTAAGCTTGAGAGTACGTTATTAGCATAAGTCATATATAGGTAAAAGATATCACGTTAATAATTGAAACCGGAAATGAATTGATGAATGGTCCAAGACTGATCAATATATAATAAGGTTGATGCTTTGCAAATATCGTAACTAATAGATTTAAGATTCCAATACGCGATGGCAATTTTCTTAAGTGACCTATGTAACGGCAATCCAATGACGCAAATTTAGCATCCAAGTATTTAAATTGACTTTTTTAAAAAACGATATCAATATTTACCCAAAATCCCTGAGATAATTTGTTTATAACAATTCCCACACATGTTGACGATAATTATCTATCAACATTAACATTTGAAGTTCAATTGATAATTTAGCTAGGAAATTCTGTATACACGATATCAATATAACAGATCATTACAGAAGCGCGTTTTAAAGCAAATTTCACAATAATCAAATTGTCGGTTAGTATATTGTACATTGTTTCAACATGTCAGTAGATAATTAGTTCAACAATTGGAAAGACAAAATAGTAACGGTGAGTTTTCTGGACTAATATTATTGCAAACATGCAAACCATTTTCACGAGTTTACTAGCATTAATTAGTCCACTTCATTGAATGCTCTCCTGTCAAAATTCAAAAAGCTTTTAAAATTTAAACTACAATTAAATGATAAAAAAATGAAACAGAGATAATTTTTTCACAAGGAACACTTTATTGCCATTACCTAATGACTATATTTATTATCATTAGACCTTAACAATTTGCCAGTGTTATGTACACAAAATCAATATTGTACGCTGTAATATTGCCAGACATATTTCGAGGAAACAAGTTATCTCTCTTGTATTAACTCAAAACAAACACCATCGCCCATATTAATTCATTTGCAAGTCCAAATAAGACCATGTTATGGCATTGCATATCATTTCGTTTTTGTTATTTTTTTCTCAAAGCATATGAAGATTCCTGGACATTTTGTTTTGTTCATAGAAGTTTTGGTATTATTCTTAGGAAATAGTGTCTGCAATAATGATGTACATTCAAGGCAAATCCAATGTACGACTGCATAGATTTTGATAAAAAAGACCCGAGTTTAACAGAATCCTCTGATAACTGTGAGCGTCTCACTAGTGCTTGTCTTATGTTTTAAGTAAGTTAAGCTAACAATTGTGCGAGAATTTGATTGCTGTAAAGTATAACTAAACAAATGAAACGTCAGTTTTGAATATGACCAACTAAACTTGACTTAGATTTACATCCACAGCTTAATACGATTCCTTTAAAGCTGTTGACGTCATCTCGATATGACACAAATGTTCTCGCCTCATGTCACTCATCGAAAATGCGGCAGATATACACGACGTGTCAGTGCTTGCAGTAAATGGTCTTTTCCATTTTATTTGTATAAACTTTCATTTGTATTATAAAATTTCCACTTGTGTAACTTTTCATTTGAAGTGTTCAATTGTTCATTAGTATTGTAAAAATTTTCATTTGTAATGTATAATTTTTCATTTGTATAGTATATTTGAAGTTTGTATGTTAAAATTTAAGTTTGAAATGTATAATTTAAGTTTTTATTATATATTTTTTTTCGTTTGTATTGAATCTTCATCTTATCGATGAATTCATAAATTGGTGACTCTTTGATTTCATAAAGATAAACATTGATTTAGTGAAATTATGCCCTCGAACGATACTGGCACTCTTTATTGACTTGTCCCTACTCTAATGAATTATCATTATTAAAATCCTTGCTTCCAATTTTATTGCCAATTGTGTTTGTACCTACATATTTTTGCCGATCAAATTTCAGCGTAAATTTAAAATTATTACATTAGCACAATCACGAAAAACATTTGTTGTTTTCTTAATTCTCATACACGAACAATTATTATAATCCTTTGTCTTTTCACGCTGACCGATGATCTTATGTAAACCAACCATTACAAAGTGAGTTAACTTATGGTTCCGACGTTTACACATTTTCTAAAACCGAGTAAGAGAGTTTGAGAAGAGAAGAGAAGAGAATTGAGGCTTTCTGTTTATTTCTCCAGAAAGAAAATAAATTATGTATGTTGTTTTAAAAATATATTTATTACATCATATCCAGGTTTTCTTAAGACCTGTGAAATACTGATTTTACTTTTAATTGACACCTTGCTAATTTTGCCCGCTATTGTGGTTATTATGGTTTTCTTTATCACATGGTACAAGTCACAATATTTGTAATATTCCGGGGAAAAAATCATTTATAAGGAAATGCATTTTCCACGCTGTTTTGAAGCAAGAAGTTCTTTCCGGTATCCGGATGAAAAATAAAGTTCTAATGTTAATTTCAGCAAATAACAGGAAAGGAAATGAATAGAAAAGCATGAAAATTATCAGAGTCGGTGGTTTCAAAGAAAACAAAGCTCCTGAAACTAAGCATTATCTCCTTTATTACTGATTCCGTCATGTGACAATTCACAATCCTTAATGCACAAATTGCGTTTTGTATGAGTGAGAGATTTTCAGTGATTCTCCCCTGGATTATAATCAATATGTTTAAGAATATCACAGAAATCTCTTTTTTTCCCCTCAGAGAAATGTAAATCAAATCAAGATCAGACATAGAAAAACATAGCACTGACTATCATCACTGCTACCGCAAACAACGGTGTTCAATTTTTTACACATTGTTATCGCTTTATTGGGGGGTTCAAAAGAACGAGGGGTGAAAGGGGTATACACAGTGGTATTGATAATACAGTATCGAGCTGCCTCGGTAACAGGGATAAAAAAGTATTAGTGGCATTACTGTCTTCACAAATATAATTAAGTAAAAGAAGAACTAGCTTGATGTATAAGCTTATTTTAGATGAATTATTACGTCACCTCATCTGGAACTTGTTCTAAACAAAATTAATATTTCCACAAAGATATAAAAAAAAAATAAAATGAATGTACAATATGCTTTAATTATGTTGATTTTCTTAATACGCGATCATTTTTAAAAAATACTCCCTTGCAAAGAAAACAAAAGTTTGGTTTATATAACTAATTTCGATTCCTAATTTGCAATTATAGACTACTTTTAAAATGTTTCTGATGTATATATTGGCATGGAATTTTTAAATTTCTGAATTTCAAAGTTCTCGGTTTACTAATGGAGAGCAATTACACACAACTTGAATTGGCGTTTGCATTAGGTATGACTAATGTCTATTCTATAGTTAATTGCAATTTGACAATTTGACAATTTCTTTATTCTCTTAACTGCATAATTTATAGTGTTAATCCAGTAAACAATAATGCGTATTATAATACAATACAAAACATGCGTTGAAGGATGACAAAAGAAAAAAAGGGGGAAAAAGAATTTTTATTGCATAAAAATTATTGGCATTACTAGATATTACAGTGAAAACCTTCCATATAAACAATACATATTTGCATGCGGTAACCATACAAGTGCTTACTTAACACTTATGTTCAACTTTAAAAAGCTACATTTTTAAACTTCAATATTAAAAAAATTAACATATTTAAAACTAACCTGTTCATATAATAATTTGTGTATACTGTAAAATTTATGAGATGGGAGATGGTCCAATATCTCTTTAAACCAAAGAGTGTGTAAACTGTGTAATACTGGTCAAATTGCTGACGAATTCCATTATATTCTTGAATGTAAAGAGTTGTTGACGTTTAGACATAGATATCTTGAGGATAAATACTGTTCAGCACCAAATACTATAAAGTTCTGTGAGCTTATGTCTTGTAATAAAGTTACAAAACTGAAAAAAAATGTTATTTCATTATCAAAATTTACAGTCTGATATAATAGTCTGTCCTCCACAATACTACCTTTTCCTATTTTCATTGTATATATTATATATTTATACTTATTTACTATTTATTTACTACCTATCTATTCACTTATAAAATGTACCTCTGACTATTTCACGGTTTGAGTGAATAAACTGAATTGAATTGAATTGAATTGAAAATCGTTTATTCTTTTCAAACATAACTACAGTGAACTGATGGTGGCAATAAACTAATAGATCAAATTTTTACTTATCTTGTTAATATTCTTTTAGCAAGAATTTTCCATTTATGAAAGAAAATAGCGAAAACTAATATCCTCAGTAGCTTTACAATGGATCAAATTACGTCACCTAATCTTTCACAAAAGCAAAAAGCTACCAAGAAAGAAATTTAGGAGCAATAATACTTACTCCAGGGGGCTATTGGTAGGATTTTGGGTGATTAATTTCGCTCTACGCACAAGCGAATTTTGAAATTGAGTAGCAATTTGCCGTAATAATTACTCACGATCATTCAACAGAACAAATTTTCGCTGGATATAGTGATGGTAATTTAGATTTTCAACTACATGTTGCAAGTCAATAGCAATTAAGTAAGCGTTATATAGAGAACGGTGCGCGAGAACAATTTACGCTTTGTCTTAAACGAAGGATCCTTTTTCAAATCTCATTAATTACATTATATACTTTTTTTCTCTAAATTATAAGTGACATGTTTCCGCTTGTCGCATTTGGAAAAAAAGTAATATTCCAAGCAAAATCAGTGCACTTGAAAACCCCTCTTAAGGTTCTTAAGTGTGATCAGATTGACCGTATTAACCAGTCCCTCCCCCTTCCATTTCTTCAATCTCACAACCCCCACTGCATTTCTTTTCATCTCGCTTGTTGCTTCGCAGACAGACACTATCACATCAATAAAGAGTCAGAAAAAATCCCAAAATCTGTCTCCGGGAATAGTGTGTCTCTTCGCTTTGTACAACATTGTCTGGTTGTATTATATTCAACTGGGTTTTTTTTATCTTGAGGGTTTGTTCGTCCGTGCCCCGACATCCTGTCTCCAATCGGAGAAAAGTAATCACGTAATATCTTTTTCTAGCTTATAGAGGAGGCTTGTCATTTAAAATGCATTGCACGTCAAGTTAAAAAATGATCTACATCTATACGCAACAGAATGCATAGAAATTACACGTATATGTATATCTACACATACTGGTATGTGCTCACAGACTAAGTACATTTAATTATTCGAAAGGCCAGATAGTTGCTAAAACTATATATTTTACTATCAATATATAATTCAAACCTTCTTTCTTTTTTTATAAAGTGGTCATGTACACAATAATGCACTATTTCTTTTACACCAAAGCTGACAAAATTATTACATATACATACCTACGATCCTTTCAGATATGTTTCCCCTACTATTTCAAAAATATCCCTGTGCATGTACTCCAAATAAGTAAACGAAGTTCCAAATTTCTACTATTTGTCCTTTCGTCATTTGCAACTTCTAAAAAAAGAGAATAAAATTTTCATTTTCCACAGTGTAAAGCGAGGTTGCGTGAGTAGAAAACGTAAAGTAATAAAGAACTAAGTTGTTGTAATTGACAAAAGCCAACTGCCTTATTTACTGCTTGTATTGTTGTGTAATTGAATTTCCCCCTCGAATCAACTCGCGCCCAAATCATTCCTTGACATTTACCTCAAAAATCTTATTTCTTGACTTAATGATGAAAGGCATCGACGGAGCATTCATCTATTGACTGCAAATCATTATCTTCTGCCGCAAAGAGCCAGCGTTTAATATGGTAGTATCTCCTCGATATTTCCTAATATTTCTGCTGCTTCTGGGTTCAACAACATTGCGAGCCTTATACACGTATGGCTTTACCAGGATTCGCAATGTAATTGGTTTGTGTTGGGGATTATATAGGAATTAACTAGCACCGACAGTTATTGCATAGTACTAAATTTGCACGATTCTACTACAACTTTGTCTGTGCCACCATAACAACGTTTTCCTTTTTTTTTAAAAACATGAGAAGGAGTTCCACCTCTGAATATTCAATATATTGTTAAATATGCATCGCAACGAAATTCCTCAATATAATATGTGCTACGTTTTATATTTATATCAATAATATTCCAATTTGCATATTAGAATTTTCAATAAAATGATTTGATCTTTTGAAAAATAACGTAGGAACAGAACCATTTGTAATTAACACAATTCATAGTTTTACAATGATCAGTTGTTGTTTGCTAGTTAGATACGGATAAGATCGAACTACATACCTTGTATATTTATTGATACAAATCGCAGTCCGCTATCATGAACAGATACGTTTCGTGGGATTGATCTTCCGTTCTCATCAGCCTATCTGTCTATCTGCAGCAGCATCTCACGAGCGTTTGATTTCCTCCTTGATATAGGTAAGCTGCGTCCATATTGAACTCTAATAGAACTAGGGCTGCGCCTGACTTACGGAATATAAAAGAATACGCCAATTCAAAACTTTCAACGTAACTCCCATAGTCCATTAGCAGAATAAATTCTGATCATTATTTTTTTCTATACAGAGATTCTTTTGATTAATATATTACATGGAACGGACACTTCTCGCTTTATTGATGAATGATGGAATGGCGTTTTGAGTGAATGTTGACACATTGTTAAGAGATCTGATTTTCTCAGCAGAAATGATCAGTTTGGTTATATTTGTTATCTCTACAAACCTTCGGAAATATGTCGGATATATATTGAGCTGCAGAGTAAAGTCACAATAGGGTTGACATTTAACAAATCACTGCCTGAAAATTCGTTGGAGAAAAAGCATCCCGCATGAATGCTGAGTTAAATATGATCTCGCACACTGCATAAACATAATTTGAAAAAAGATTTTTAGTATGTTGTTAAATGTCCCGTTGAGCCAGTTCACACTGGTGTCGACATCTAGCCACCATGTACATCGAGTAAGGGATATTTATCGTGATGACACCTACTAGGATTCAAGACTTCGAACTCTTCACCGCGTCCAGCAGTTGTATTTGAGCTTCTAATGGACAGAGGATCAGACTTTAGAATAACGGTGTAGTTTCAATCCGTTTTCAGTCTCAGACCACGCAACCGAAACTTCCTTCTGATTACATAAAATAACCAAAATCTATAATTGTTCGCGTTTGCCATTTTCTTAAACTATATATATTAAAAGGAATCGACTTTACATAGACATGTCAATCCTTCACAATAATATAATGTAATACGAGAGTCGTGCATAATACTGCTCTTTAATGTAATACTATAGCAATGAGATTATTGAGTTCCACTTTCATTTGCATGTAATAAGCATGCGTTCCATATTTTTCATACGCATGAAATATATTTCACTAAAATATTTTTCTGAATGTTTTTTGACACGACTTACAATTCCGCATCCTCCTTGTGTTTCTGAGGAATTTTAACGGTTAACGCAACTGCTTTACTTAACATTCATGTACTATCGTGTACTATCTTAAATAAAATACCATATATCCGTTTTTTCCGAATGTCACAAATTTTGCGAAAATGAGACAATTTGCAGCTTTTTTAATTTTTGCGTCCGTCAATTTTTGCCCTTTGAAAGGCTCTTGTAGCAAACAATACACGATATATTTTTTAAGATGCCACAGTGATCGCGAAAATTAGATCACCGCGAAATAACCGGATATACTGAACGGTTCATGTAGAATCAAAGTACTGAAAAGTTTTTAGTTTTATATTTTTGTGGATATAGGTCTGACAAACGAGTCTACAACAAAATTGTTATGGTAATGGAACTGCTAAAGCCTATAAAGTCGATAGAAGAATCTTGAATTTTACATACATATAGCGTGTGTTCCCAAAATGTGCAATCTATTTTTTTTTATAATATAAGTTAGAAAGAAGAAAATACCTCAATATTGTTAGAATTAATCTTTCCTGGTTGAATTTATGAAAGTGCAAAAATTTCATTATAACTAATAAAGTATTGTTCTCTGTGTTAATATTTGGTATCGCATAAAATTCTTATTAACGTTGTTAAGATCTTGCTATTGATAGTTTTGATAGCGATTTGCCTGCCTAAAGTGAGAACTTTGCTTCATGCAAGTTAGATCCTAGCTAAAAACCCAAATTTCCCTACAATAATATGCCTCAAAAGCATGATTCTTTAAAAAAAACTTGTATGCTTTAAGATGGATCTATTTTCTTTCGAGTCTGCAAGTAGTCATCCGTGAGCATTTATAATGCAATTGATATTTAGAATCAACTAAAACAGCTCCTCTGCAAACTTTGCCAAGGAAAATTAAAACTATTCAATTTATTTTAAACGGAACACGGGTATATCGATTATCTTGTATTCTGCTTGTAGTATTTAGTCAAAACTGCCAAGAACTACAAAAGTTCTGTTTTGCGGTATATGTTTTAGATTTAGTTTTACGCATCATTGAAACAACGATATCAATCTACAACCTCGAAGTCATTACTTTTCCATTATTAAACGAAAAACACTCGGATAATTATCAAGTGCAATGTCATTTTGATGTATTAAAGTCAATAGGCCTTCGTCTGCCATTAAGTTAAAGGATAATCGAATAACTGTGACCTCAAACATTTCTAATTCCATTCTAATATTTATCATTCTTAAGTTATTTTAGTTCTATTTCGAAAAACAAGGCCGGTAAAAAGCGTGATGGGCTGCATTAAGAAGGCTCGATGGTCGTTGCCATTTTTTAGACTGTACTGTTCTCCTTTAAAAGAAGAGCTCTATATAAAAATATAGTAAAATATCCATATTTAAAAGACAATATATATATTGATTTTTACTTTACTGAACAATAGTAAATAGCTAAACAAATCATATTATAAAATTTTAGGTAGATCTGATGGTTACTTTGTTGACCATCCAGTCTCCTTAAAAGTCACGTTGTCGTGATTTTTTTTTTCATGCAACCGAAAAGGATAAAAATGACTCATCAAGATTTTGAGTTAAAAGTTTATTAAAAAAATGTTCAATTTTAACTAGATTTTTCTATTCAAATACTTCTAAAATATAAGTATAATTTAAATTTGAAAAAAAACCCCTGAACATTAGTTTTTATTTTCTCGTTTAAATCGAAGCTACTTATGTTGTGAAGTGCTGTAAGTAATTGGATTTGATTAACGTTAGTAAGAAAATGTGGCAATTGGTGAGGGGTAACTTAAAGTTACTACCCACCGAAGGTGTGTCTTGAATAGCCTAGCAGACCGAGGGAACGTCTGTTCTATTCCAGGTTCTGATCACAACTGGGGAACGATCTATCAGCTGATCGGAATGCCGAACCCGATCTTAATTACAACTACTACATTCCTCCCCGTTTTAATAAAATCCAACCATATGGCACAAATC
The DNA here is from genome assembly GCA_016163765.1 of Magallana hongkongensis. NCBI lineage: Eukaryota > Metazoa > Mollusca > Bivalvia > Ostreida > Ostreidae > Magallana > Magallana hongkongensis. The sequence continues at coordinate 38,466,329 of WFKH01011801.1, forward strand.
AGAGTTTCCGACTTAATGCCAAATAATGAAAGATAGTGATTTGACCTTGTCAAACTTGGCAAAAAGTATTAGGTATTTGTTCAACCCATCTTGGACCATGAATGTTGATATCACATCTGCAATCTGTGGAATCATCAAAATGTTCTTTTTCTAAATGTAATCTTAGAAACCTTTCCTGGCCAAAATTAAACCGAGTCCGCATTTCCAGCAAGACGTTCTTGAATAAATAAACCAAAGAATATGTTCTTGAATGGCATATCTTCTAACGTGAGTAAACTTTGAACTACATACAGGACACTTTTATCTCCTTTTACCTAATGTAGAACCTTAATATGGTCTGGGAGACAATCTTCTTCATAATCTGGTTCAAAGTGACTCTCCTCAAAATCAGACATTTCCTAAAGAATTGTAATTTATATTTACAATCTAGTTAAGTTGAAAAATATCTTAGTGTGCAAAAAGAAAGCATAATGACTTATTTTTATTTTTTTCAATATAGATGAAAACAAATAATTTATGGGATAAGTTATTTACATGCAGAGATATTAATGTAATCCTGTATGAAGTCAGCTAAGCATTTAGGTCTCCGTCTTGTTCTTTTGCCTCTTTTTTATTTCCCGATTTGCTGTATCTGCAGGATTAGAGTTTGAACTAACATTTTGATGATGCATCAGAATATTCGATGCATCATTCCTTGCATTGAAAAGGTTGACAATATCAGAAACTATATCATCCGACTCCAAAGCTGCATTTAGAGAATACTCATAACACTTCGACACTTTGTCACTCTCATCAAAAGTTTTATTTCTGATTCTTTTAACTAAAATAACCCAGCCAGGGTAATCCAGATCTTGACAAAGTTTGATGCGGTCATGATGTACAACAGTTTCTCTATTTCTCTTATCAATGATCTTATATAAGATAGGTGACTTGATTCAGTAATAATGTATGGACCTTTCAAAGGTGACCTTAGTTTCAAACTTTGACCCACTTTTGTAGCTGTATCTATTCTAAGAACAACATCTCCAATATGATATGTATTTTGATACAACTTGGTGTCATAATAACGCTTTTGTCTTTGTTGAGCTTTGCAAATATTGTGGCGTGCAATTTGATGACATTCTGTTAAGTTTGCTTTTAGGTCATGTACATATTCAGGAGTTTCTTTCTCTGTGTTGTTTAAGTCATATGTACCTAACATTAAATCTATAGGTTGGGTTATCTCCCTTCCAAGGAACATAAAATGTGGTGTGGATTCAGTCTGTTTTCTGTTGCTCTAATAGCACCTGCAATCTGTTGTAAATGAATTCAAATCATGTTGTTTGTTCTTAAGATAACATCGGATCGCTTGTAATACTGAGCGATTATATCTTTCCACTTGACCATTAGATTGTGGATGGTACGTTGTGGGTTCGCGTTTTAGCTATTTGTAACAGATGACACAATTTTTGCATGAGCACACCATCTACATTCTTTCCTTGATCTGAGTGAATTTCTGTGGAACAACCATACTTAGATATAAAATTATCAACCACAGCTTTTACTATTGTGTCAGAATTTTGATTTGCTATCAGGACAATTTCTAACCATTTAATAAATTGATCAGTGATCATCACGATATATTTGTTACCATTTTTCGTTACAGGTAAAGGCCCTAGTATGTCAATATGTACCCGTTGCAGAGGATACCCTGCATGATACTGACCTAAAGCTGCCTTAGCTCTGATGTTTGGCTTTTTGTTTTTGTTACAAACACTACAATTCTGAACATAAAGTTTTGAATCTTGAGACATGCCATACCAAATTGCGCATTGTTTCAATTTTTCAAAAGAGATAACTTTTTGGAGGAAGTTTTAAATCACATTAATGTGGATGAAAAAAAGAATACATTTAATAAACATGAAAGTGGTTTCATGGAGACAAAAGCTTTGTTCAAGGTCACTGCAAAACCCTTTACCAACTGGCAATCTTTAGGTAAAGTCTTTACTAGATTGGACAAGGGGAAGAGAATGAATGATGATTTTTCACAAAGATCTGTTATGACCTTGACTTCTAACCAGAAAATTTGCTCAGGGTAAGTGTACATCCTTTTCTTACAAGCGCTCTTTTGCAGAAGTATGAGTCATGCAGGCCAAGGGGTGAGAAATTGTAGAATGGACAATAATCAGTTACAGTTAAGTTTGCATAATATATAATATGCATGGCATGTTGCCAAGCCCCACGGATCAGCTGACCTAACTCACGTGATTCAACACCCTCTGACAGCTGAAGGTTATAAACAGGTCACTAGCTGACAGTTTGTCAAATATGTGTGTGAATTTATGCACCGAAGTTTTTTGTCTAATAGATTCTAATTTTAGTACATTTTCATAGTCATGTCTTTGTGAGAATTTTAATGCGTGATGAGGTCTAATGTATATCATTTTAAGCATCAAAAATAAAAAATTATTTCCTACACAAATTCGTTCTGAATATCGCAATCTCAACAATAGCTGTGCGTAAAGATTAAAGTTAGATATCAATAACCACGTTAACTAAATATTTCGCAAACGCAACATTGCTATTTTCTCTTTAATTACATGATGCAATATTTAGGTGCAAGTACCTGGAAGCAAGTCCTTGACAAATCGAGACCTACTGCGCAATTCTCTCACCAGAGGTCGTGCTACACAAGCTTCGCTTACACCTCTGTCAACGCCGGAAAAAAGTCTGTCCCATGATCAAAACAAGCATGGCGAGAACGTGGTATTGTTGTTTTAATTTTCCTGTACAATCAGCTTGAAGGAAAGATATTAACGTGCGATTACTTTGTGGGAAAGTTTGAAAACATCATATCAGATTACATTGGTGCTGATTTGTATAAAATCAACGATGAATCGGGAGCGTGCAGAAACTGCTTTTTCAAAACTTCCAAACATCTGTCAACCTAGATCATGTGATCAGTATAATGGTATTAAAAATTTTAATTTAATTATTTATTATCATATTAATAGATAAAAAAAGTAACTACATCGATTTTATTACATATTGCCCATCATTTCATTTTGTACAAGAATCTAGTACATCGGGCGTTGACAGAGGTGTAACCGAAGCTTGTGTAGCACAACCTCTGGTGAGAGAATGATACTGCGCAGCAGAATTCCACTCAGTTGATCTTCCAATTTATTGGCTTTCTCTTTTAGTTTTATTTCAATCTTTAATTTCTTCCTCTCAGGCTCAAAATTTGTGTCAAAGTTGTCCTTGTTGCAATTTTAATCTTGTAAGACGAGAGTTGAAGGGCCATCTCGTTTGTTTACGTTTTGCGTTTGTTGACGTTTCGACCAGGAACCTGGACTGTCACTGACGTCACAGCCAGCCAATCGCTACACGTGTCACAAAAGGTCACTGCATAACAACCTACCATATTCGGAAAACAACAAAACCGATCGTTACAACACGGCAATTTCCGTCATCAGGAACGGGTCCAGATAATAAAAGTTTTCTTTTTGCTGACAAATTGATTACAAAAGTCTTCAACATGATCATATGAAGACGTGATAAAATAAATAAATAAAAAAAAAAATACATAGATGACTGAATGAAAGAATAAAAAAGTCTTATTGAAGAATTAAGATATTATAACAGTCATGGAGGATTTCGAAGAATTAATTAGTAAAATATTCTGCCAAACGTATTCGAAATATGAAAAGGCTATAACCATATTCTTTTCCCCTCAAATACATGCATGCAGTTTTGCATTCAATGATTTGTAAAGAGTGCTATGCTTGCATCAGTAAAATAACAATTTAAAAAAAACCTTTGAAACCTAACATATATATTACCAATTAGTTTCTCGTAATTTGTAAATAAAAGTAGAAAGGAGAATAAAAATTTTCAATAACTTTCTTCTTAAAACTATTCATTATTTAAGTAAAGGTATTAAAAAGGCTTTGTCTGAGGCGATGGTGACCTATTCCTAGATTGAAATGGTAAACTACTTTTACTGATAGGGTATTCTCTCGCAAAGTGTCCTTCTTGGTCACACTTAAAACAAGCTTGTTTTCTAGGACTACTAGATGGAGATCTAAGCATTCTTGTACTTTCTCTACTGTTTGATCTAAACCTGTTTGTTCTAAGAATTTCAAGAATATCATGAATATTGTTTTTTATTTCCCTATTCTCTTCTTCAATTCTTTTGACCCTTAATTCTAACTTTGGAAGTCTTGTCTGATCTGTGAATTGATTTTATGCTTGTTTTGTATTGTGAATAGCCCTAACTTCGCTTAATTTTCATCATCATCCTCTCTCACTTTCAGAACTCTCAAACGTCACTCTTCTCGTTTCAGACTTTCTCACACCTAATAGTTTTTGGTTTGTGATGCATTTTTCATGTATTTTGTTGCTATATCTAGTGTAAGTGGATTCTTGTCCTTAGCAATGAGGGCAGCTTGTTTGTTGTAACAGCCTCTCTCGCATATACGACCACAGTCTGTCGTCAGCCTTCTGGTGTGTCTGGGTATCCATCAGTGGTCATCTCCAGAACTGTGTCTGCAAACTCTGCAACTGTCTCCTCAGAACCGTGTTTGACATCTTTAAGTTGTCGTCTGATAATGTGTGGAAGATCTTTTTTCCCAAACCGTTCATCAAGTTTTGTACTCAGGTTTTTGAAACTTTTCTGGTCTGAAACCGGTCTGGAGCTGAAATATTTCAAAGCTTTTTCCCTGAGACATTCAATCAATTTGTCCAGCTTTTGTTCTTCGGACCATTTATACCGGGATGAAATGTGATTTAATTGTGTGAAGAAAGGTTTCCAGTCATTTTTCCGTCAACATGTGTCGACATCTTTGGTGGACTAGGACCTTTTGACTGAAGCGTGTCTGTACTTCCAGTTGGGTTCGATGATGACTTCCAATACACCACATGTGGTGCCAGCTTGTCGACTTCCCTGTTGATTTTTTCATCTTCGAATTGTTTTAGCTTGTTTTCTAACTGTTTTTGTTTATCCACTTATTATCTTGGTCAACTAGGCTTTGCTTCATGAGTGCAAGTTCATCGTCCTTAACAGTCATTGTCTTACTAATTGTTTTTTCATAATGAGTTTTTGTGTTTTCTCATTCTGTTTCAAATTTTTGCTGTAATTTATTTAGTCGTTCTTCATGTTCTAATGTCAAGGTCTTTTCCAAAGAATCTAATTGTTTTTGTTTAGCAGTAATGTCTTTTTCAGATTGTGCAATTTGAATGTCCCTTCTTTCTATGTCTTTTGCTTGTCTGAGAATTTCTGCTTGTAACTCAGATACCTGACTTGACATATCTTCAACATTCAAGTGTGTTTTTTCTTGTTGTTTCACCCTCTCTCTGAAAACAATCACACCCTCACTTCCAAGGGGATCCCAGATCATGTTTGGAATTATTGGCATTGTTTTTAGGTCATCTAATGACAAAGAGCCCTTCTCATCTCTCAACTTAACAATAGCCCCAGCCCTTTTCTCTCCAACGTTTGAAATTGATTTTAATTCTGCCAAATTGGCATTGTTTATGTCTACGGGGTTTGAACTACTCGCGATTTTAATTGAACATCGATAAAGATAGAAGAAATAGACGTGTTGTTGATTTCTCTATCAGACAATCCGACAGAAAAATCTCGAGTGGAATTTTTTTTAATTGTTATCAGAAAATCCGACAACTAAATATGTAATTTGTAGGAAAAAGATTCGAAATAAAAGAAAAACCCTAATGATATAAATCAAAACAAATATTTTGATTGATAACACCGTACAAATACACAAAGAGAAAAAAAATTGGCGCGAAATCCAAAAACACTAAGTCACTTCACCGATCGAATAATCCTGCCGACAACGCCAATGTTGTGAAGTGCTGTTAGTAATTGTATTTGATTTACGTTAGTAAGAAATCGTGGCAATTGGTTAGGGGTAACTTAAAGTTACTACCCAACTGAGTTGTGTCTTGAATAGCTTAGCCGACCGAGGGGACGTCTGTTCTATTCCAGGTTCAGTTCACAACTGGGGAACGATCTATCAGCTGATCGGATCGCTGAACCCGATCTTAATTACATGTACTACAATTAAAATCAATCATCTATTAGCTAAGTAAAGTAAATACTTATGAGTAAAACCATATTTTTTTTGGTTGAAGGTTTAGTTTTAAAGGCTCTGGTGTTGTTTGATGACGTGATTTTTGTCATCATGAAAACAGATTTAATTCAACATTTAGATTCAAGCTGGGCTAGATCATTTTCCAACGGAATGGTTAGAAACCCGATTCTTCTATCATTGTCAATAAAAGATTAAGGATGAAGCAACAGGTTTTAGACAGAAGGTTTTTTTCTCTTGAATAGGTGGTTTGAGAAAAGTTCTTTTTTCTAATTTTAGAAGCACATCAAATAAGAGGTATTTATATGTACATCTGTAGTAGAAATAATGAACTATCATCTGGTCAATAGTTCACCCACAAGAAAAAAGATATCATAATGATACCTGTGGATTGAAGCTGAAAACCCCTTACCCGAAGACATGGCCAACTCCAGGTAATACTCTCGTATTTTCTGGGTTGTGTTCATTTAAAGTTATCGATTGTTAAGAAGCTCGAACTTCATGGTTATCCTTGATTATATTAAAATTATGTTAAAATTAAAAGCTGTAAATGTTTAGCAAAATAACTTGTGAATTGAAAGAGTTGAAGTCAAGGCAATGACGTTTTTCACGTTTTTTACGCCTTTTCAACATGCATTTATGTAAAATGTTGTCAGAATTAATGAATATTTCCCTCAGTAGTCATTCTAATCCGGCACCCAATGATCAAATACAGCAGTCATTGTGTGCATAGTTTTACAAGTAATGACAATCTGAAGTGGCATAATCGGTACCGGTGATCACAAGGATAGCTGATTAAACGGATATCTTTAATTAAATCGTAACATGATAAGCCCATCGTATCCTGAACTCTGCGATACCTTTTAAAGAGTGTCTCTGGACGTCGGGTAACCCAAATATTCGTTAATTACTAGTATATGGACCTGTTCTCTGTTAATTATACGGACGTGTTCTATTCTTGATTCCCGTGATTTCTATGTCCATGAATGCTAATAATAAATGAATGATAGTTCATCTATTTGTACGTATAGTGTGGTAAGTAACAGCATGGTATTGATTGAATTACAATCGGCCTCCAGTGTTGGGTTGATGCACCAATATCACGAGCACTTTTGTGGCATTGAACGAAGTGCATATTTGAATACAAGGATGATGTTTCTTTTTTCTCTAAAATACTTGAGTTGCAAGGTTATGTTCCAGTGAACAACAGACACATTGTCTTAAAGTTGTTTTACCAATATGTGTCTGAAGGACACAAAATCCTCCCGCAAACACTGTATCCTTCCCAAACATTACTGTAATGAGAAATTATGTAACCGAAACCATAAACATCTCTTTCGTTGCATGTATAATTGCAAGTACACGAGAAAGCATTCATAAATGCACGGACGGAATCGAAGCGTTTAACATTAAGAGTCAATAAAATTTTATAGGTAAGCAGTGGCATACATGATATTAATCTACAAGCTATTGAGACAGACGGGAGGACAAGCAGAAATGTGCTATATGGCAAAACACACTTCGTTCTGGCTAAGTTTGCCATTCTTCTTTATTACGTAAAACCATGGCAGTTTTATTTTGCTAACAGGAATTTTTTCCTATGTGTTGCACTTTTAGGCTAGTTACCTTTCACTTGCATTGGACGTCAATGAAACATTGCATCAAACCTCACACTGTCACCCTTCTTGTGAATGAATCGCATTGTCAAGACAAAGCATCCAATGGGAGGTGATTCGGTGATGTTCGGTGTCCGTGTTTGGTTTGTACAGTTTGGGTCTGTTCTTTACTTGACCTCTAAGGTCAATTGATCACGTGGTCACGTGATCCTGTTTAGTCATAACCTTTTATTCAATTACGTACGATGAATATTAATTCAATTAAATATATCTTACGGAATTACAACCAACTATGTTTTAAAAAGCTGGTTATATGCGTGAGTTGTGTATGCCAAAATACATAAAGATTGAAGTGTATGTGTAGTTCTCAAGGAAAAACTGTTGAACATTAAAATGAGGAGCTATATTTTATTTTTTTTAAAGGAATATAATTATGTAGTATACTATATATAGTACATGTACAAATAAATGTGCACTGTCACTTTTACTGTCTAATTAGATTAACACTTTTATGGACGTTTTTCTAAGTTCATTTAGCAAAATATTAATATTAAGCATTGAGATATTTATTCGACATTTTCTAACCCTTCCTCCATCATTATGTGCCATAATCAGGTATACGTATAAAACAAGATATGAATGCCGTACTATAGAATTATGAGGACTTGTAGGTAGCCTTGGTGGGCATCAATTTGCTACACACTACGAGATGCTGGTTACTTATCTCAATTGTAGATCATATATCGCTGATGTTGTTCGCTTAAGTAAAAAGCAATAAACCATAAAAACTGATGAAATACACCAAAATGTATATATATTAAGTTCAATTTTACATATTTAAAGGAAAGGAAGTTCCGGATCATGATTTTATACTCGCATGTCCTATATTTTAATATATGAATACTGTACATAGATAGCATGGAGAAACACTCATAATATGAAAAAACCTATTGATATTAAAATAAAGCAGTCTTGTTTTATTTACTTTTGCAATCATATATATGTGAATGCCATCCAGAATCAGGAACCAGGTTAGCTTTGGATATAGTTTGTACGTGATTGACAACAGTTTAAAAGGCAACAAGCAAGAGTTATTGATTTCCGGTAGAAAAAAAGGGGAATTTATAGCAGCCAAAATCTTCAAGATTGATGTCATACGCAAGATTGATTACCGTTATATAGCAATGAGAATGTGACTGTCTTTTATGATTCTGTATACAGGACACGTAAAACAGACAAGACCGGAGAAGAATATACACAGTTGCTTCTTAGCTTGCACCAGGACTTGTCGATCGTGATGCAAGAATTATAGCAATTATTGATATTTTGTCTCTGTACTTAGCTGTGTACAAATACATCGTTATCGTGAGAAGAACTGTGCAAAACTAATGCATAATAAACCCCGGTGTTAACCTGGTCGTTGAAATAAGCCCAGAAACCGCAAAATACTAGTAGTCCCAAGACAGAGATTTGTTACATCTATTGCGAAGCATAGCACCGATTCACCACAATACTTTGTAAATGAAGATAAAACCGAACACAAATGTTATCCTAATGGGGCATATTTGTAAACGGGGATTGATTCGCTGGTACACAAGGCAACACGTTGTTTTTTTATTTACTCCTAAGTCTTCTTCTTCACAGAGAATTTTTAATAATCTATGGTCTAAGATGTAATGGCAGGGTTCTCAGTTCTTTAATTATTCATTAAAACAGATAACTAAGAATCAAAAATTATCATGGTAAGAAACTGCGCTTGCGTTTATCAGAATTGAAATCCTTACTTCTAAGAGAAAATCAAATAAGTAATATTGTTAATGAACGGGCAGGTTTGTCTGACCTTCAAGTATCAGTACATCTCTAAAGCGTACAAGTTTATTATTGTAATAACTATAAAGTTACAATCCTTCAAACGCTCGCGTCTGTGATTATAGCGAACGACGATTTAAGCAAGGAAAGTCATGTTTAAAATGCTTCTCGAACATTTTTTTTCTGTGAACCCCACCTTCTACCAATATGCCCCCCCCCCCCAAAAAAAGAAAAAGATAGAGGCTGATGGCAGTTGACACTTTAGATGTGTATAACACTGCCTTGTTATATGATGATGCTATTTTATTATTGTGTTGGTGTCAGTTGTTACCATTTAGAACCATTTTAACAAGAGCTTGGACTTTGGGTAGTTGTGTCAAACAGCAATGTGACGTAAGCCTGTCTATTTCATTGCTAGCCACCCAGCCATGGCTCTTTGAAATCAACAAGATTTGTCTGGCCTTTGAGCTAAGACTACGCAATCGGTGCATATTTCGCTTGAAACCGCGTCATTTTTAACTTGTTTTGACGCAAGAATTAGATAGCTACGCCCTACTGAAAGTCCAAGGTCTTGTTAAAATGGTTCTAATGTCAAAATCAGTGGTATGTGATGCTGATCAGTGTCATAAAACAAACTGTATCACACAGTGAACTTACTGTAATCAAACTGTATTACACTGTGAACTTACTGTAATAAAACTGTATTACACTGTGAACTTACTGTAATTGTATTTTTACGCACCCTTGAGATTTCAGGATAATTTTTTTTATTAAAAAGAAACAATATCAGGATAAACTACTTTTGAAACGTATCATCTACCTGCTGAAATGTTATTCTATAATGTACTGTATACTTCAGCTCGCTCAATTCTTCGCATTGAATGAAAATAACATGGGAACTAGATTTAGATCAATAATGAAGAACATTTTAATCCTGCTATTATGATTAATTTATCTGTGGTTTCTTTTCTTGTCAAACGATGGTAAAACTGTACTATCAACACATGTGTACAAAGATACGTTAAATTGTTGTACCTGAGAGTATTCGATTTTTTTTTTCAACAACATGTATATTGACTGTTCTTTAGACGGTAGTCACTACTATTATATGCTGTACTATGTAATTTCATCGAAAATATATATGTACTAGTATATGTGACAGAAGTTCTGGGCGATTTTGATTATTACTTCATGTCCTAATGATAAAATAATAACTGCAATACTTTAAATTTTCAAAACATCTGTTGGTTGTTTCCTAGAAAAACTACATGTTTTCTGTTTTTGTTATGTTGATATTTAGACAAGTGCTAGAAATGTCAGTCACTACTTTCTTGGCTGCTAAATCATTAGACGACTTTTTGCAGTATGTAGTTCCATCGAAGGTACATCTAGACCTTTAACAGACAAAAGCCGACATAGAAGGAATGATCTAATGATCAACATACCGTTAAACATGTACCTTACAAGGGATCAGTTATAGAAAGAGGTGTTTAATGAACAACCTTGTGTCAAAGAAAATAATGGAGCGACTGACAACTATATTACTTGCATAAAAGAGGTCATTGCTCACTAGTTATACGACAAATAACAAGTCAGTGGTATCTGCAGTGGAAGTCTTCGAAAGCACAACGCATTCAAGAACGTTGTAAGTATACAGTCATTATTGTTTGGCTTTATTGACTATTGATGAATAAGTAGATCACCCCCTATTCTTTTGTTGTTTCTTGCAGGATTTCACCCAATCACAGTCTTAGATATTTGCAAAGATTTCTAGATAATTGATATGAGGCTTTTATCAATATTATACATGTGCCAATTATAATTCATTTACATGGTATGGGTTTAAGTCACTATTGTATACCATATATATGGAGAATATTCTCATGCATTACACTCGAAATAAGCGTCTCTAATTACTTCACTCAATCACTGATTTATGAATTGTAGAAAAGTATAACTAGTATACGCTTACACTTATGATGCATTCTCTAAAATCTTTTACTAGTAAACAATAAACATGAACCGACGAGACGTGCACCGATTTAGTTTTTACTGCTGTTTTGTGGCTTGACACATCATACAATGTCGTATACACAGCTGTGATTTTGTCGATCCTGCATGCTATATGATCCATTTTATCACCAGAAATAAGATAGGACTGTTTTAAGATAAATAAAAATCTGATTTTGATAGCCAAAGCGCCTCTCTCGGATTTCCTCGTAACCTTTGCACTAATGTGAACAGATTTTCAATTATATGTAAGTAAATCTGATACGCTGTATAGATTTTTCAAACAACATGGTAATCAGTACCAACAATGGAATAGCCATGTTGACCAGTTAATCTATAGATTTTCATAAAACTCGGCTATAGAAGCTAAGTAACTTTTAACACCTATGAGTCTAGGCTGTTGGGATTTGTCTGTCATGTTTATTTTTTCAATCCGACAAATAATTTTCCCATATTTTTATCCTAATCATATCTTGAGTGCTTAATAATAAGTCCACGAAATGACAATTAGGTCTCGATTCGAAACTAAGAATATCAGATCTTCTCTTTTTAAAAGATTCTAAAGGAAATTTCAAAATAGTTAAGATTTCAACATTTTTCACTTTATACCACCTCTTTTGGAGTTAGTTCACTTAAACCGTACTAATTCTTATATGTGTATTTAGATTTCAAAACAGTTTAAGACTCAGTCATTGTTACAGGGGATAACAAGTTAAAACGATTTAAAGACTTTTTAATCCAGTCGTTCGTGCCCTGTTTGTTTTCTTCAGTCATTAAGGTCCGTACACGGCGTATTGGGAGCCATCAAAAGTCGTGCTGACACATTTTGCTCTCAAGTGATCTATAGATACCCTATGTACCTGAGTATATATGTAAGACTTTACAATTTTTATAATTTAAAAAAATAGAGATGGTTAATCAGACATACTTCTGGACTTACGGAAAACAGCAAACAATGATCAAGAAATATCCCATATTTCAATTAATAATCAAACATTGCCATTATAGTATAAGTTGTTTGCTTAACAAATTGGTCGCCATTGAAATTTTTTAACTCCGATACTTGATACCTGGCTCCATCTATATATCTATCCTGAAACTGACAGAAAAACCCCCCACTTGAAATCTTCGTCCGAAATATTTCCGCGGGTTAATAAGAATAAGAAAATCCAAATCAATCTCGTTTACGGAATTGGTGGCATTGCGATGATTGCTTCCGTGTTTCTGTAATAAAACAATGGAATCTATGTGATTTACAGTGTAACTCTGTCTGGTCCGATAACACACCGAATACACTTACTTATAAGAGAAGGGCAAATTAACCGGACCAGCGTCAGGGAATTAATCAGGAAGCATCGATTGATTTCCTATTGCTTAGTAGCCTGGTTTGCTAAGTTATGAGTTTATGCTACACTTAGCCTGATCAAAAAAATGTCTCGTTGCAATTGGCTGAAGGGAAATAACCCTACCTCCGTGATGTGATCCAATCATTAAATGTAAAGATCACAAGTCAAGATGGATTTTTTTTCTTCTCTCGTCTCTTGGATTATATACATGTCTTCATATGACTTGAGTGTTTGATTTATTACAGTCATCTTTTTTGAATAGCTGATTTCTTCGTTGAAATGCAAAAAAATCCTATTCGAAAACTTCAGTATTGTAAATATTTCGTACAGATAGAGAGTTATTCACTTTTGAACGAAGTAACAATTACTGACGGGAAAACACACATTGAAAGCTTTGAGTAAGTCTATTTAATATTTTTTAAAAACGAGCTAGATTAAATGTTTGTACAGTTATAAAATATCACATCTTCCTATTCAAAACATGGCCCCGTAATCTCTTTACTTTAACAAAAGGGTGTTGAAACTTTAACAATGAGACTGTTGATAAAACTTATGGCGCTACAAAGTTTTGAGTTTTGATAATAGATTACGTTAGACATTTTAACACGAAAGATTATCTTCAATATTTGTACCAATTTGAACAAACATATTACAAGATCACATCAAAACCATTGAGTTTTGATGGGAATCTTTCCCGCCTGGGGGGTAAAAAAATTTTATGGCCGTCCTTTTCTGATGTGTTCATTAGCTCTGCTCAATAAGTTTATCCCACAGATACGAGTTAATCAATATTAAAGGTGAGTTTTATTCTTTTCTGTACAAAATTTATGGTTTTAATTTTATATGCGAACTCATAATTTATCGAATTTCAGTTTTTCAGGGCAGGGTTTTAAAAATACAATCGCTGATAACTGTTTTATATTTGTACATCATTGGTACTACATTTCTGATAAAGGCCATATAAATCGTTATCACTTTAAAAGATGTCCACATAACCCTTGTCAAATACAGATTGAGTTTAATAATTTGTTGATGAAAAACTTGAGCGATTAAGTGCTTACTACTCATAATCGCAATTGATTCTTTCCAACGAGAACACAGATTTTAATTGAATTTACATCAAAATATGCTTAAGATAAACAAAGCTCGAGTGGCCACAGAATTTTAAACAAAAATCTCCAATTGATAGCAGCAAATATGAAAACGCCAATTTTAAGCATCGAGAATATTATTTGATCAATCAAAATACCCGGCGGAGTAATTATCTTACATGGATTAACTCAATAATTCGCGACTAAACCCCAGTTTTGGGTAAGAATTCTTATTATTTGATCTAACATTTAAAAAGAAAGTATGAACAAGTTTGTTTCTGATTTTTTTCTTTGTAAGATTATTAAACTAATTATGTTTGATTATGTTTGTAAAGCCAAAAACAAGTTACATTTAAAAAAAAATCATTCTTGAACATATGACGAATACAAAGAATTGTGTTAAATAGTTGTCTCTTATGACTTAGCCTACTTCTTTCGTTAATTTTGGTCATTATAGTCAAACATTCACTCTATCGAGATATTTGTCCATATTTAACCTCTATTTACAAATAGACATAGTGTCAAACATACGTATGATTGAACACCCCATCTGGCCTCTTTTATTACCCCGGTAAGTAATATCAAATAATATTCGACACTAAATCAGAATAAACGAGGATTATTAGAAGTACATGTATATAATGCATTATGATGTATTATTGTAAGGAACGAAATATTAAACTAACTTATCCATATGTGGAAGTAAATTAGACGATACCTTTTAAGTAGGTACATGTACCTTATAGCCGATATGTACATAACGTGGTTTTAAAAGTTGATTGTCATTTTAAAAACACAACGATATACTACCTCTATTATTACACAAAAGAATATTGTTACCATGCACTTAAAATTTTTGAGCGCGACTTTTCGTGCATGTGTTCTTTTGAAATTAATTTTCAATGACATTGTGTAGAAGAATTTTTATCGGTCATTTAAATGCGAATATGAAAAGTGATACACGAACGGCAATTAAGTATAACAAAAGAAGAGTATACAGAAGGGAAATTTCTTTCCATGCTGATAGAATAAACGATAGGGAAAACAAAGAAATTTTAAAACATAACCGTTGGGTATCAATCACTTTATATTAGTGCGTTACTTAAGTGAGTAGAGAGCGAAATACATGTTCATTTTATTCAATGTCCGAGAAATTTGGGATGATGGGTTAAACAGTAATATATTGAGGACATTACTGATTAAAAGTAAGGTAAGAAAAATAATGAGGATTTGCAATTTGATTATACCAATACACAAAACTTCTCCAATAACAAGTAACACCCCGCCCTCGATTAAAAACCCAAAGCCAATTTGGACCTAAATCGAGTTACTTTTACATTTTTTGTATTGTAATTCTTGCACAGTGGTATTTTAACTCGATTATAAGTTCTTCGGAAGGT
The DNA here is from genome assembly GCA_016163765.1 of Magallana hongkongensis. Taxonomy (NCBI): domain Eukaryota; kingdom Metazoa; phylum Mollusca; class Bivalvia; order Ostreida; family Ostreidae; genus Magallana; species Magallana hongkongensis. Next base: position 38,481,690 of record WFKH01011801.1, read on the forward strand.
ACATGTTAAAGTCACCGATAAGCTAAACAAAACCCCATCTTCAACATTCTGGTCTCCATACAAATTCACGCAAACCACCCTTTTTTGAAAAGAGGATTTAATTGAGGTTAGGAACATTTACGAAAAGCTCCCGATTAATTCGTTCCTACTCATCTGTGTGAGATGTCCCAAATATCATGGGAGACAAAACTGCTTTATTTTTCTCCAGACTTTGTATCAAAATCACAAAGCAAGGGCTCAAAGCGATTGCAACTTTTATTCCGCCGGGTATATTGCAATTCTGTTTAGAATGAGTAAAGAGAAGAGCAATTTATATGATACAAGCTGAGCTAGGGAGCGTTTGCATAGATTACACAAATCCTTTATTCTGTGTTGTACAAGTCTATGAAAGAAAACAAGAGACCCAAGGCTTACTCTGATTTTGAAGCTATTTTTGGCATAGACGTTTTTTTAAATCGCTAAAATTGCATTTTGATATCTGCAATATTTTGATTAAGAATAAGATGACTATCAAATGGAAAGATCTACATTGTAGACTTCTCTAATTACACTGATGTTCGTGTGTATCCCAGCAATAGTTGCTTTTGCAATAAGTACTCTTGTAAATATCTCTTTATAACTGCCTGTCAATTTTATACCTGACATGTCAGACTTAAAACCTAGCCATGTATAGAGACAGAAACGGATCGATTTCACCTAATTCCTGAGTATGGGTATTTCTTTGTCTCTTAAACCTGATGTAATGAGGTAGTGTGTAATTAAGAATTAGCAAGCCCCTCGAGATGTTGACCAAATTCCAATCTCACAATGGCGCATTTTCAGATTTCGCAGCAGTGGAGGAAATGTGAAATATTGTTCAATAGACACTCGCATGATTGGAGGCCATAGTTTGCTCTCGGAAGCAAATGGAGCAAATATTGACATCCAGTAATAATTTTCAGTGGTTACAGGAAATATCAATATACAAAGAAAATATGAATCAATTTAGTAGGGGTATCTACACAAACGAGATTTTTTTTTCTTCAAAATTAAACTGACATATCGATTGATTGAAGGAAACGCACAAGAATATCATTTTTAATAAACATGTTGATATGGACTTTTAGGGCGTAATCAAAATATTTTCCTGTTGATTCGGATTCTTGGTTTGATTACTATCCAAAACAGACTGTCTAAATGTCCTCAGTGGCACGTGATATCAAAACGGATGAGACACCCGATAATATTTAAATAATTGGTACAATAGTTGAGTCGGATGTCATGTCACACTCGGGTCGTTGGTTTACTTTGGTGTTTATAGACCTATCTAGAATAGGGCACGGAAAAGATAAGAATAAAATAATTTAAGACAATATTATCCTTCGCCGTCGACTTGGGTGCATACCATATTTTGATCACGTCGGCTATTTTATTATTGTTTTCAGAAGTATATAAATATACGATTAGGATGTAAATCTTCAATGAAAAGCGATTGGATGTGTATATTGTTCGCTGCATTCAAATGCATGCTACTGGTTCTGTTAAAAAAAATTGTGAAACGGATTTGACTTTTTAGACAGCAAGAAATTCGATTATTTGGAAACGATCAATCAGTATCGACTGATTAGATTTTAGTTTGTTCGGGGAGATTTTAATTGGATTTTAACATAAAAGATAAGGGACAGAATTTTTCATTCACCACGATACTGGATTTTGTTGAGACATTCGAACTGTCGATAGCTTATTATAAATGATAACCTTCGGGATCCAGTTAAATCCATAGAGGACCAACTCATCGAGTTAAAAAACAGAAATTTCATTGCCTTTCGCCACTAGGCTGGTTTAACTTTTGCCTTCCGATGTTAGGGAAGCCGACCATTTCAAAACCATTTGAACTTTGAAGAAAAAAATACGTTAACATTTGAACGTAGTGAAGGAATTTCCTATTTTTTGGAGATTGGAATAAGTCTTTAAATATGTTAAAATTTGACTTACCAGGGAACCTTCGACAAAACACTCGTATATTGTCGTCTATGCGATGGGATGAAGTGGTGAACTTGCTCGCAGCTAGATACAAAGAGAAAGAGGTAAAAACAAATTCTGATTTATTTGTTTTGACATTTATTTTCAGCATGGGATTCTCAGCTGTTCCTTTAGACCTTGTGAAAATCAGGAAAAACCAACGCAGACTAAAAGGTTTGCTTTCCAATCCTGAAAATCCGAATGATCACTTGAATCTTCAACATTACCCCGTGAGTATTGGTCAACTAAACAGTTATGCCAGGGGAAGCACTAATAAAATCAAGTGAAGAAAGTAGTTTTGGAAATGGTGTATTCGTCACGATTCATCCTCTACTTAATCGAATATAGAAAACAAATACACGAAAAACTGTATTTTATATAAATATATATATATATATATATATATATATATATATATATATATATATATAAATAAAAAAAAAAAAGCCGAACACCTTTATCAATAAATAAATACTTTTAATAATAATGATAACTAGGATGCATTCGTTTTATTTTGCTAGAAGAATTTTTCAAAAATAAAATCCTTATTAGTCTGAAATGCATGAGAAACAAAAAAATTTAATAAGATTATTTTTTTTAATGTTGAGGTGGGTTGAATCTTTTCGAACAAAACAAATAAAAGTAACTATAATTCATTGCGAGTAAACTTAATACTCTTTTTTTCATGTGCGTGTCGAAGAGTAACTAAATTTTAAATACGTTGGACATTAAAAGGACATTAAGTGGAATTTTCCATACGTGTAAATTAAACTATGAAAAGGGTCCAATACCAAATAGCAATTATTTTATCAGTCGGTAATTTACGTCGCCCAACAAACAATCAAAAATTGAAAACTTAAGATTCTCTCTTATTCATGCAGTAGTTAAGATTTAAAAAAAACAACAACAAAAAAACCAAATTTGGCACATGTATTTAGTATATTTAACGTTAAAAGTTTTCAATTAGAGTATCTACTTCTTTATCATAGGTGTATGAAGGTCACAAATTTTTACCCTCCCTTCCTTATAGCTGTTCAACTAAAATTATCTAATCGGTTAAAAGACTCCATACTATCTTGATCAAACAAAGAGGACCAAATGTGTATAAACATATTTTTCCAGCTGATCTTTGACAGGCAAACAAGGTTCCCAGCTCTATCAATCAAAATGTGGATTGAAACATGCCTCCTATTGTATTGAATTTGTTGATCGTCTTCATCGGACTTAGTTCCAGTGCAAGCCCCATTGTCTAATGTTAAGCAATTCTGAAGGTTTTTAAACAGATACATTTTGAGTTTGCTGTTGGTATCTCCTATCTGATTTGGGAGACTTTAATCCGGGGAACATAAAGAAACAATCCGATCACCAACAATACGGTGTCCTTTAAGTTTGTCACACAATGCCTGGCCTTCTCCACACCCTGATATTGAAGTTAGAATTTAAATTTTAAAAAAAGGCTGTAATGATGTGAAGATGATAAGAAGTGTTACATACAAACACTGCCCTCTTCTATTATTCTTCTCATAAGGGTTCCCCTGAGGGGAAAATCTCATCTCTAAAACAGTTTGAGTAAACAATCCCCCCCAAGTGACCGCTTAAAGGAGGAAAGTTAGGAGACTGCATTATTCCTGATGGTGATAATTATCCTCCGATATATCTAGTCTACTTATATCTATAAATGGATCTTTAATGAACTTACCTTTAGTGTCCTTCCGATTCGTCGACAGATGCCATTATTTTAGACCAGTCAAGCGATGGTTAGTGATTGAGTGTTAATATAGCTTTGTCATTAGCTAGTCATTAAGGAGCTGCTGTTGCCATTCGCCTTCAGATTGTTTTCCCAAGTAGGAATCTTACTGTTTGTTCGGATGTTAAGGTGTGTCAATCAAATGAGATTTTAGAAACCAAAAAAGAAGTAAAGATTAGAAATGGTTATTGGAGAAAAGATTCATTTTAAGCCGCTGAAAAACGTTACAGTGCATGGATACCGTATACGTCCTGAAAAACAAGTATGTTTTGGTAACAAGTTAAAACTATATTTTTGAAAAGATAGGCTAGCTTGCAGTAGTAAAGTTTTAATTCTTTTATTTTAGATTCGGAGAAAGCCTCTTCCAAATGGATTTTGTTATGTCTGCAGTCGTCTTGACCCAGAGGGAAAGTATAAAAACCCTCATGGCTACCTCTTCAGCAAGGGATTTTTCTCTCAATGTGAGCACATGCCCAAAACACCATTTCCTACGGTCATCATTGACGACGGCAAAGGACCATCCCCAACCAACTCGGAACCAATACAACCCATGGGTGGACTCCGAGTCAAGATAACCAGAAGAGCCAGGTCGCCTCCGTCTAAATATGGGAAGAAATATTTCGATAAGTCCGTGCTTGATGGTGTCCGTTACAACGATGACTTGTACGAGAACTCACGATACAGTGTCCCAGCAGCTTTCGAAAACGTGTCCGAGGAAAATGGAAAGAGGATCCCTGAAGTAGGGGAATTGTCGTGGATGGAAAGTGACAGTGCTTCAGATCACGAAGAAATCATTGTGAATTATATTGATGACTGGAACGAGGAAAACCAATCCCAATATGACACTCGACAATCACCAGACCGCGAGGTCTTATTGCCACCAATTGGTGGAAGTCAAAAATCTAAATCAGGGTTTAGCAAGTCCTCTGATTTAAGTATTCCGGAGCCAAAATATTCCGATAAATTGCCTTCGATACATGGGAGCATCGAACGTATTAATGCATCAAGAGAACGACTGGAGAAGAAATCGGGGAAAAGGAAATCTCGTAGATCTTCAGATTCCTCTCAAAAACTCGACGACGCCGACATGATATACCCGAGAGATGATGAACTTGGACACATAAAGTATCATCATCGAGGTATGTACGACTCGGTTCCGAGTGGCGGTTTTGATGTTACATCATCCCGTGAAACTCAGAGCAGACACAAATCGTTCACAGAGAATTCTTCTCTACGCGACCACGATATGGAAAAGAAAAGTAAATCGAGATTAAGCTCTGATGATGTATCGCTCGGGATACCGGAGACACCATCAATGATAATCGCCCGCATCAACAATTCCGATCATTGGTGTCAATGTGAAGATGTTGATATGTCTACGATTAGATGTTCCGAGTGCCATATTGTTGGTGGCCACGAAAAGTGGTGTATTCATTCGCGGTCTTCATCCAAGCAAGGCATTTGTCCTGAATGTGGAAAACCTATTAAAAGAAAAAACATCCGAGGTTCAAGTTATAAACACCATAAATCAAGACGAGGCTCCAAAGCAAGCAAATCGGAAGAGTTAGATGACAAACGTGTTCGTTTTGACGACGAAAATGATAACGATGAACAGAGGCGCTTGGAATTGATTAGGAAGACCGACGAGGATTACATGGCGGGAGTGGATGACATCTTGTACGATGAGCACAAGTATGGGCGACTGTGGACTCCAACGACGCAGGACGAAGAGCAAGAAAAGCCAAAACGGATAGACCCCAACATTCACCGCGAGGCATATTTACGCGCTCTCCTTGAGGTGAAAAACAAGCAACTGAAGAAGATTGCAGAAGTGGACGAACACTTCTTCGCCAGTAGGCTGTGTCGTCCCCATGTGTTTTCTTACTTCCGTCTTCGGCCGCAACAGGCCAAACATAACGCAATGAGTGCGCCAGTCAGCATTGGTCTGAAACCAGACACTTCTAAAGGTATTCCACCGAGGAAGGGTATGAAACACATTTTTGGAAAAGTGAAAGTTGACGATTTTTATCCGGGCGGAAAGAAAAATCAGAGTTTTAATATATCCATGAAGAAAGAGGACAAACGTCAAACCATGCCAATACATAGTTTAAGCTACAGCAAATAGATACAAGACTATTTCTTTTCATTCCGAAAGAAACATTAAAAGCTGACGCAATTTGCAAATCGTGTTAACTTTTATTAACAAATGTAAATTATGAAGAGAAGCAATAAAAAACACAAAAATTATTGGAATGTAATTTAGTCAGCTTGGTTGTTTTACAGCTGTAAGTGCTTTGTGAACACAGTTTAATTGAAATATGAAAGTGTTTCAACGGTATACGGTACTTCTAACGGAAGAAATTATGAAGTACATGTAACTGAAATGTTTTAACAACACTCATTTAGAAAAATTGCACAAGAAAAGATTATCGAAATGCTGAAGGGATGAGTTATATGAAAAAATATGACATAGTAGAAATCTTAACATCGTTAAAATTTTTTCAATAAACCCTTAATTTCCCATAATATTTAATCGTTGTCATGATTTATTAATTTCCAATATTCGTATGGTAAAAACGGTACTCTGAACTAAGGCAGTGTCATCCGCGCGAAGCATTAAGTGGTAGACGTCCATGAAGTCACCACTGATACTGAAGAGTGTTAATGAATTAATTAGATAACTCTCATACATTTACAAATTATTACTTGATTGAAATAGGTGGTGAATAAATAGTATCATAGTTTTAGGACCATAATGGAAGACCGAAAAGGTCAAAGTCATAAATTCTTTAAATTTAGCATAACGCAGCTTTGTATCATGCAGACCATAACCAGTACAGTTTTGTTACCGTCTTTATCTAACACAGGGAATTCGAACAGATCGTCTCTTTCCATCTCACACCAAAGGACCAATAAATCTCTTAACAAACCGCGCGAGTACCTATTTTTTTGTTACTGTTACTTTTTTTTTTTAGATCTTTGAAAATAAAGTGTACTTTAAAAAAATATTTGATATACAACATGAAGTTAATTATACTTTCAAAAATTTTTCTTTTAAACAGAGTATGTGCATTGCAATCGCGTGTAATTTATTGTTATATGCATAATTATATTGTTCTGTAAGCCCTATAGGCTACCGCTTATACATATAAACATCGAGAATCTATCTTCAGTGGTTGATTTTTTTCATGATAACAACAATATGAAACTTTAGTTTACGGGTTTTTTAAAAGGAATATGAGCAGCATTATCCATGCTGGAAATTTCCATGAGAAAATGTAATTTACTAAAAATACATAATAGATTATGGTTTATAATGTTAGTCATCTTTTTATAGGAAAAGCTATTTAGAACCCCCGATCACAGGCACCTGACGTTATATATTTTTCTCATAATAAAAATAAATACCCTATATGTAATAATACACAAGGTACCCATCGCCGCCATCTTGGATTTATTTCAAACTGTCACATCAGCTGGAAGTGTTGCTTGAAACTCATCGGTAAAATTATTTTGCGATACTCTCCGTCTCCCTATAGGTCATTCAACATCTAAGCTTACAACTAATTCAACCAAAACGGTGCACTACACCTGTCATTAATAAAAAATCACCCCTCAATCTGCATCTATTGCCTTAGATATGCGACAAAAGGCTAAAGGGTGGACGGAAGTTGACATAATTGCGTCTTACTTTGGGTAATCCCTTCCAAATATAGCACTGATACGAATATTCAAAAGGCGTCAATTTTGAATTCGATCAACATACGAGTTAAAATTAAGAAAAGGGATACTATAAACAGTCAATTATAATTTTTATTACAAAAAGTTTATATATACATGTGTATAAATGCATATATTTTGAATATTGAAACAAACACACGGTGCAGGGAAATCTCATTTACATATAGGTGACAACTTCCGTCCACCCTTTAGACATTTATCGCATATCCAAGACAGTAGATGCAGATTGAGGGGTGATTTTTATTAATGACAGGTGTAATGCACCGTTTTGGTTGAATTGGTTGTAAGCTTAGATGTTGAATGACCGATCGGGAGACGGAGAGGATCGCAAAATAATTTTACCGATGAGTTTCATGCAAAACTTCCAGCTGATGTTACAGTTTGAAATAAATCCAAGATGGCGGCGATGGGTACCTTGTGTATTATTACATATAGGGTATTTATTTTTATTATGAGAAAAATATATAACGTCAGGTGCCTGTGCCCCCGATTGAAGCAAAATTACTTTACATTGTATTGTTGTATTGTTGTCCTGTACAAAATATGATTTGCTACATACTACTAGTAATTAGTAGAGAAATCTTTCTTTTGATAGAATTAAATATCACAAACATTCAAGATTTGTGCAGAATTATTATAATAGCAGGCTTTTGCAGCGATTTGAAATTCTTAAAAAAAAAACCCAACTCATATTGCTTTAAAGTAGCAAAAACTGATGAAATTCGTCTCTTGAATTTAATTTAGAAAATTTTTAAACTAACTTAACACCCCACAATTATATAGACAAAGAAATCCGTACAAAGATGATAAAATTAACCATAAAGGGTTGATCATTAGATATAACAAGTTTATCAAATGCATCATTAGAAATTGAAAATCGTGACCATGCTTTGGTGAAGTTAAAGGTTTTTTAATGATTCACACAGGCACCTAAAATGAGACTCAAATTTCTAATGCTTTAAAATCTTAGTACAATAAGATCACATTCAATGTCATCAGTTTTATTTGATTTGGTTTTTTTTAATCAATGATTTTTTTTATGAAGTGCAAACATCTGTTCTAAGTTGTCTTTCTTGTAATGCGAGTTGAGCGTTCATAGCTCCTAACAATTTCAACATATCCGACATGTACATATTCGTTGCTATAATCATAATATTTCAAAATATGAAAACACCCGCACAATTCTGTTTAGTGAATTGAGTTGTGTTTTAATGTAAAGATGGCGTGATGTCGCGCGAAAGCTGAACCAAGCGACAGATGCACGGTTCTACCGTGATCAATGCTTTGTCTGGGCTTTGACACTTCTAGTAAGATATTTTTGTTTTGATTCTAAATTTTAAAGATTTATTTACTGCTTAATATTAATTTTATTCATATGACCTTATTGTATTAATCAAAATTGAGTTAATTAATAACATAACCTATGTTAATGATGCTGTTTCAATGTAATATAGTTTAAATGGTATCAGTTTACGCTTAACTCAAATGTTAAATTAAAATCTGTAAAAGAAATTAATATTTTCTATACTTATTATTTAAGAATTAACCTCTACATACTTGTGACGATGAAGATATAACCTAGGCCATTCATAAATATTTTTTTCGCCGAAAAAAAAACCCCTTAAATGTATGTGGTGTTGTAAACATCCCCCTTTTAAGTCCATAAGTTTTGTTTCAATATTGTATTTCTGTAAATGATAACAAAAGCAAAGGAGATCTGTAATACCTATTTAGGACCATATTTACGGATAGAACATGATTTATATTTATTATTTTTTTAAATAGATGTGCATCTTTAGTTAGATACAGAACAAAATGAACAGGTATATATAAAGTCTCGAATCCGAAAAATGTGAACACTTATAGTCAATGTTGCTAGGTGAAAAAAAGGGGATATTAATAAAGTAAATACATGTACATTGTCTCAAAGCAAGTTCGTCTTTGATAATGTAGATTCCGTACGACGGCTTGAGTTGTTAAGGTAATAAATGATAGAAAAATTACCCTATTTTGTCAATGTAACATGCTGATTATATAAAATATATATTGCCTGTCGGAGATTTTCTTTTCATCTAGTATATCTCACTTTATATCGTTTGTACAGTCATATAATATTGACAATTTTTTAGACTAGTACTGACAGTCTTCTATAAGAACAAACCACCTATAATTCTCCATTGTAACTTGAAGAGGCCGGAGGGTGTTTTCTGCCAAGTTTCTTTCATAACTAAATTCCCCACTTTTTTTTTTTTTTTACAAATTCAACAATTTCATTCACATGATGAAAATGTTTAAATGCTTTACGTGTTATGTCTTGCTTAGCAAACCGGAAGAAGAGGATGCACTAGAGCAATATACCACTTTCGCAAAATAAACTCAAAACAGTTTGGAATGAATTTTTTATATATAATAAAAGTTGTAAAGTCTTCCGGGTTCGACCATTAAACCCCGAAAGTGCTATATAACGATAAATGTAGTCGTTTTACTACTTGCCCCTTCATATAAGTACATAGCGACGTTCAAATACAACAATAAAAAAAAAGAGTTCTACCACAGCATCAGATATTTGCACTCGATCCTTTTATGACCTGTCTTCACTATGTGATTGCAGGTATCAGGTGACCATGAGGTTTCTTCTACTGATACTGACTGCTCTGCTGTGCTTTGCTATAGAGAGTCATGGCAGTCTGTCCCTTCACAGCGACAATCTCATACAGATGTTTACAGACTATCTAGCAAACCTGGAACAGAGACAGATGGACAGGTTTATACATAGCCGCAAACGTGCTGGTTTGTAAAAGTTTGTAAACATTATATTCGGATATTTGGCCTACATTAAAGTATAAAGTGTCCCCAAGACAAGATACATTTTTAGTAATTCCCACTGGTACACAATTTAACTAATGAGCGACTCCCTTCATCCTACCGAAAATTTATGCATTTCAAAAAGGGTTCTAGAATTCTTATTGCCTGACGTCATGGCGTCAGGCATATCTAAGGTTTGAGACTTGCATTCTCCGGAACAGGTCAGGCAATGGGAGCTATCGTTATCAATATTTTTCATAAAAAAGATAACCCGATGCAAGTTTAATGTGTCAACATTTAAATTTGCAATTAATGAAAATGTTATATGGGATATAATAAGCAACAGTGAGCAAGAGTTTTCAAGTAAAAAGTAGGTTCACCATGCACGTGTGTAATCCTGATTAAAAAATAGATAGCCATGTTTGAAAGATGGAAAAGGGGGGGGGGGGGGTCATCGCAACAAGTTGTTACCTATAAATAATTGTCTATTACGGTAGAATGTAAGTAACAATTTATGTTGGATTATCATTATTAACAAAAAATCATCAGTTTGTATGGAATCCGGATAGGGCCATGTAGTTCACTATCGCATCATCGCATCATCGACGATGATGCGATGGCGCAACAATGCGATGACGATAATGTGATATCACGACGAAGCGATAGCGCGATGACGCGATGGTACGATAGCGATAACGCGATGGTGCGATAGCAATGACGCAATGGTGCGATAACAAAGACGCGATGTTCTATCGGGTTATCGTTAGGTCTTAATCGCGCTATCTTCATCATTTCATCGCATCATCGCGCTATCGACTTATTGCACATGCGCAATTGGAAAGAGAAATGGCGTCAGGCAGTGAATGAATGAACGGATTATATATCAGAAATCTACCTTACTCGGTTGATAAACTTGACTCTCTAATAATAATTAGGTATTACAAATTAACCATGCCCTTCTTGCCAGACATATAAATATTTAGACAAGCTAAATTATAGTTTAATATATAAAGATACCAAAACAATCAAAGAAAATCGTATGATCGAGGCATGGTTTTGAAACGGGGAGGGCAATAATTTCACATCTTCATATATTTGAGCAAAGTAAGAGCTTATTCCCGTAAAATTATGAGCTATATCAGATTTAATAAATAATGTGTCTACAGTGGTTGCAACCCCCCTTTTTGAAAGTGCAGAGAGAGAGAGAGAGAGAGAGAGAGAGAGAGAGAGAGGAGGTTGGGAGAAATACATGTATAAGTATTCTAATTTATCTGTTACAATGTGGCTGTAATACAGCGTGTAAATTTGTTGTGCAATAAAAAAAGGGCCGATGGAGAGGATATGAACGTATTTACTTACATTATCAATTTTTGAACTGGCTGGTAAAAAGCAAACAATTTTTAAAGCCAGTTCGCTTAAGAAATTCATCTTATATAGTTAATTGTAAAAAAAAAAGTTGGTTGACAACCCCCTGTACATGTTTTTATGTATTCGTTAAAAACTGGAGTTATATTTCATAGCATATTAATTAAAAAAATGTATAGTTTTTAAGCTATTTATTTTACTGAACTTTCATATATCAGAATATACATTACACATAAGTATTTAATTACAGTTCATATATATAAATTAACAGTACATGTATTCATTTAATTTATACATTAGATTTTTAGATAAAATGTACACATTACTCCCTAGAAAGTGTATGTTGTAGCTTTATTAAAAAAACTTTTGGTATACGTGAAAGTGCTTTTATGACGGAGGGATATAAATTAAACGGCAGAAATAGGCAGGAAGGGACATTAAGGAGAAACAGCAGATAGTGATTAATGTTCTAAACTTTCAAATATATACCTTTCCATGAAAATTCATATGGTTAATAATTGCAATTTCTCAGAAATACATTTTTTTTCTATAAACAGTCTTTTGGTTATTGCTTTCTTAATGACATTTGAATTGATCTTTGGTGTTTTTATTTTACTTTGCAGGATATATTGTTTTGTAAATAAAATGATTGAATTTTCATATTTAATATGTACTGTCAGCTAATGCAAAATAGATTTATGAAAATACTTTATTTTAAGTGTGTTCATCTAAGAAATAAGATAAGGATATGAATTTGGTTGGTCGCTTGTTCAAATCCTGTGAGGCCTTATATGCTTGTTAGCATACTCATGATCTTGATCACACGCATAGTTTGTATCCATGTTAACTTTTTAGTATTTTTATATTTACGATCGAAAATGACTACATGTATTAGAAACATTATGAACTGTGTATTTATAAAGAGTTCTTTCATCAGAAAAACCATAAACTCTTGCGATGACTATATTACAGTGATTTCGTAAATTATATGCCTTCGTTACCCTCTAAAAATTAACAACGAAATCAAGGTTTTAACTCTCTAAAACACAAGGTGTGAATCATATTACATTATAGAAAATTACGGCGGCGTGGAAGAGCCAGATGAAAAAATATATAGCTATTTTTTCGGACAAATTACGTATTTGTTTGGACAAATTAGGATTTGTTCAGACGAAGTTGAATTTGTTCAGACGAATTTGGATTTGTTTGGACGAATTAGCTATTTGTTCGGACGGATAAGTTATTTGTTCGGATGAATTAGCTATTTGTTCGGACAGATAAGTTATTTGTTCGGACGAAATGACATTTGTACGGACAAATAAGTTAATTGATCTAGTAGAAACATTATCAGAGAGAGAGAGAGAGAGAGAGAGAGAGAGAGAGAGAGAGGATTAATGCAAATGTCAGTAAGAAAGCAATAACCAAAAGACTGTTTATAGAAAAAAAAATGAATTTCTGAGAAATTGCAATTATTATCCATATGATTCTTCACGGAAAGCTATATTTTAAAGTTTGGAACATTAATCACTATCTGCTGTCTCTCCTTGATGTCCCTTCCTGCCTATTTCTGCCGTTTAATTTATATCCCTTCGTCATAAGAGAGAGAGAGAGAGAGCACTTTCACGTATACCACCAATTTTTATTTTTAATAAAACTACAACATATGCTTTCTAGGGAGTAATATGTACATTTTATCTAAAAATCTAATGTATAAATTAAATGAATACATGTACTGCTAATGTATATATATGAACTGTAATTAAATACTTATGTGTAATGTATATTCTGATATATGAAAGTTCAATGAAATAAATATCTTAAAAACTATACATTTTTTATATTAATACGCTATAAAATATAACTCCAGTTTTTAACGAATACATAAAAACAACTACAGGGGGTTGTCAACCAACTTCTTTTTTTACATTTAACTATATAAAATGAATTTCTTAAGCGAACTGGCTTTAAAAATTGTTTACTTTTCACCAGGCAGTTCAAAATTTGATAATGTAAGTAAATACGTTCATACCCTCTCCACCTTGTAACAGAAATTAAAATACTTATACATGTATACACACACACTCTCTCTCTCTCTCTTTCTCTATCTCTCTGCACTTTCAAAAAAGGGGGGGGGGGGTTGCAACCATTGTGGACACATTATTTATTAAATCTAATATACATGTAGCTCACCATTTTACGGGAATAAGCTCTTACTTTGCTCAATATATGAAAATGTGAATTATCGCCTTAAAAACTATAGCTCGATCATGCGATTTTCTTCTATTGTTTTGTTATCTTTATATATTAAACTATAATTTAGCTCTTCTAAATATTTATATGTCTGGCAAGAAGGGCATGGTTAATTTGTAATACCTAATTATTATTAGAGAGTCAAGTTTATCAACCGAATAAGATAGATTTCTGATATATAAACCGTTCATTCATTCACTGCCTGACGCCATTTCTCTTTCCAATTGCACTTGCGCAATACAGTCGATAGCGCGATGGTGCGATGAAATGATGACGATAGCGCGATAAAGACCTAACAATGATCCGATAGAACATCGCGTCTTCGTTATCGCACCATTGCGTCATCGCTATCGCACCATCGCGTTATCGCTATCGTACCATCGCGTCATCGCGCTATCGCTTCGTCGTGCCAACGCACCATCGTCATCACATTGTCACGCCATCGCATCATCTTCCATCGCTTCATCGTCATCGCGTTATCGCATCATCGCACTATGGACGCAAACCTTGATGGTACGATGATGCGATAGCGAACTACATGGCCCTATTCGGATTCCATAAATTTGGATTAAAATAAATATTTATTCATATAGCTGTAATATTTACTCGAGAAACGTATTCGCCTAAGCGGGGCATGTCCCAATTTTTCGATCAATTGGGGGATTCGTTCATCTTGAAAAGGGTATAATTTTCGTGTCTAACTAAATGTACATTAAACAATTACTAGTAGTGTGTATGTTAATTCGTCCGATAGATTCCTTCTAAAACATTGTTGTTACAAAACAAATGTAAAAAAAATTGGTTTGACCCCCTCCCCATGGATCCATGGATGGGTTCATTCAAAGCATCGAAGATCTCATCCTTTGGGTGAAAGGTAAAGCAGGACTTTATTATATCACATTCATTATTTTTACGCACCGATTAGTGGACGGGATCATAAGAATACTCCAGAGCACACCGTGTGAACACATGCAGCTTTATTTGAAAACAAAAACCTTTCCTATTACTTTCCTATTGTTGGAAATGACATAAAGGCCTTTGATTTTGCATCAAAATATAACAAATACAATTTAAAAATTTGACTGTTTTCTCTTCCGCTTTCTAGCGTACAATAATTTGACACATGTACATTCCTAAAAATAATTAGATATAATAAAATAATTTAATTGCCAGTGATATACATGTATATGCACTGGATAAGAAAAGTACTTAAATTGCTTCTTGAATCTGTCCGTTCCGTTTATGAATTGATGAACAGCAGCGAAAATCAAAAATTATTTCTTATAAGATAGCCTTATTGATACATGCTTCCTATGGAATAATTTTGTTTAGTCAGGCAAGCTTTTTGGAAAGCTATTACATGTACTTGTAAAACATGTTATGGTCAGTACAAATGTGTTGAAAAGCACCAGCGATTGTTTGCACCAATAATTTCACCTTCTTTCTTTGGCAGTTGGGGACGAGAAACCCGAATACCTGAGAATCTGTACCGGAAGGAAAGACTGCGGAAGCGTGGTCCAGAACTTCGGGTTTATGTATGATCACGACAGCGGCATGGAGCTGTGTAACAGGAGCTACGTCACAAAGGCTGATGGAATCACGTGTTTTGACAAATACCCGAGCTGTCGATACCTCAGAGACGAGTTCAGTGTCTGCGAAAACCAGGAAGTGGCCGACCGGCTAGGGTGTGACCTTACCTGCGGAAAATGCCGTATGTGTGTTGTGCTTTGTTTGCCCCCCCCCCTCTCTCTCTCTCTCTCTCTCTCTCTCATAAAAAGAAAATAGCCAGAGAAAAAAACCCAACCAACAACAACAGCTGTCATTTGAAGTCTTATTAATTTAGAGATGGACGATGTCTCATAAATAACATTAACGGACTCCTTTTGTCATTTTGAAAACGAGTAGAAATGGCCAATTCAAAGAGAATATTTACCAGTTTTTCTTTCATTCTTGTGTTTTAAAAACATGATGATTAATTTTTAGTTCACTATAGACTAATACGATCATCTTAAAGCTATACAAACTTATCGTTTTATCTATTTCAGAGCCAGCAACACCATATGGAAAGAATGAGGAGTCTATTATATTATATTGAAACTGAAAGTAACTTTGAGTGATTAAAAGTATCAGAAGGGAAAATTAATGTGTTTTGACTACAATGCAATGGTTTATAAGTTTTTTTAAATTAATTGTAGAAGTTCTTTGAAATCGATCTAGAAAAAACACACACATTATTCTTACATGTACATGCATATTGCGCAGTGCAACCCTCAAGTGGCACCATTGTACAACTTGTACAAATGTAAATCTAAACTTTATCAGAATGTTAACATCGTACTTTTACAAATTGTAGCATAATAGTAGTTTGGTAAAAAAAAAATTGATAGATGTGTCTTCCTACTCGAGTTCCAAGGGTCAATGTTGGAGCAAACTTAAATCTTTACATTTAAAGGAAGCTTGAATTATAAAAAGTTTGTATCACACATATTAACACTGAAGTTCACGATGTTAAGTAATAGTTAGATCATATTAAGTAAAATTTACGCGATTAAGAATGGGGCGGGGGGAGCGAAGCGACCGAGCCCTTCTTAATCGCGTAAATTTTACTTACATGTAATATAGAGAAATTCTTAACGTTTAAAAACATCACTTAATAGAATATTTAGCGACTGCTGATTGGATGAAAAAGTGGGTTATGTTCTAAATATTAGTAAAAAGCGCTCACTTGAGCCTTTAACTCATGCGAGCTAAAAGATGCAGATTAGATACTAGAATATTTTCGAGAATCATTCAAACGTGTTTGCTGATTTTATTAATTTATAACGCAGTTCAGTCAGGAATAATTATTTCATTTAATTAAATGTAAAAAAAAAAAAATCTTGCTTGCGCGCACTAATAATATTGAAAGCAAAGTTGATAAAAGATCTTACATCTTTATTTTATTTTTTTTTATACTTGTAAAACCCAAAATATACCTTGCCAAATATGATTAAAATATTGAGCAGTGAAACAATTTTTCACTTACAAATGTGTTGCCAAGTCCATTATTATATATACATACATGTACAACCAATGTCCTTCGCTAATAACAGGTTTTAATCGTTAATGAATGCATGGCTTGGCTGTTCTTATTGCAAACATTGCTGTTAAGTAAATGACTCAGGAAAACCCTTGCTTGGAAACTCCTGAATTATTACCAAATGGCAATTAAATGACATATGATATATATGTGCTTTATAAAATCAAAATGTTCTTGTTTTCCCCCGTTTTGTTGATGTTAAAAGTGGTGTAGTAGACTCTGTTTTCACTATGAATTTTCCACGGATGCAAGCGACCGAAAACGAAGTTTCTTAATTGTGTATAATTAAGTCCACATTGGCCACGGAATATATTTTTTTTTCAAACTGGAAGCGGTGAATTCTACAACATTAGAGAAGGATTTTTAAAAATCTTATGGTTTGTGTATTTTGTCAAAAAGATGGCAACATGATGATTTGTTTTCTGAGCAATCGTTTTAGTTTCTTTTTTATAAAACAGGGGGTGGGGATATTGTTTGTTTAATAATACTTTCATCCATCGCCTAATAGGTATTTTCTCTGGTTCTACAATTTTTTTTAAACTACATGTATAGTCATGCAAAACAATCTTGTTCAATTCTCTGAGGTCTCTTTTTAACTACATATTGAGACGTAAAATTTTATACGTAAAGTTCAAGTTTGTTTTTGGGACGCTGGCAACTGTATCCGCTGTGACTCCGAAAACAAGAACTTAGACGCTGGCAACTATATCCGCTGTGTCCCCGAAAACAAGAACTTAATTACCGCGATTTTTAAATAAACATTTCAGTGAATGTTCGTATGAATACATTAATCATCTGATTAAAAGTTGTACTTGCATTAATTTTGCGTAATATTAAAAGTAAAAAAGTTTTTTGACATTTGTAAATAAATCTATTTTACAGATTTCATACAAATATAGCTTTCATGAGTAATATTCAAGTCGTAACAATAAATTTTATTAGTTATAATCCCTATTCCATGGTATATCCAGATTTCAGTGTACTTCCCTACATATAAGTGCATACATTTGATATATTACTACGTAGTCAACCAGTTCTTGCCCACTAGGTCATGGACTCGTCAATCAAGACGATTCTAGTTCCGTGTTTATATATAGAATAAAGGTAATTCCATCCTGTGTTGCCCCTCTTCATTTCTAAAATCGTAATGATTCACCTTAAAGATATTCGACCACATAAATTTATCATTTTTTTTTCGTGAAGAAATTGTATTTTATATATTCACTTTTGTTTTTCCTGAAATGAGGAAAATATTGACAAAAATTTTAGGATTAATTTTGTTCTATTAATCAAACTAATGTAACAAAAAAGAGAAAAGGTGTTATTTATACAAAAGTAAAACAGTATTCTATCTCGTCTTAAAAAGTTTTTGGACTGTGATTTCTATGGCAACAAATTCAATTATAAGAAAACACACTGTTAGGTTCAAACAAGGTTCTGCGGAAATTTTGATAAACCAAATTACGAAAGAAATCGAACAACCTGCAGTAAAACGCACAACACTATACATGATGTGCGTATCATAGAGAGCAATAGAAATTTTTAACAATATATGAATGGGAATGCAAGAGCTGTAATGTAAATTCAAACGGATAAATTATAAACGATAACTACATGTACATATAAGAATGTTCAATGGTTGCATTTTTTAAAATCTTTTAAAGATAAAAACGTTTTAGAAAATCTGACAGTGTATAACCACACAAACACATTTTTTTTAAACAAATCATGTAACGAAATCAACTATGTTTTTGAAGGAAATTTGTTTTTATTAATAATTGTTACACCATTTTTTCTATTTTACCAGACATGAAAATAAAAAGTTATTGTTTTACTAGACAAAAGGTTGTTGACATCTCAAAGTGCAACCTGTATAGGTTTTCAATGTTTTGGTCAATTATTTAAGTAGGAAAAATGATTAAGTAAATATCACTGAATAACATTTAAGAAAATTTGTCTAGAGTTATGTTCATTTTAGATAACATGGACGCCGTCGACTTATAAAAAGTGACGAGAATTTCGGTTAGAACACAAAAAGACTGACTTCAACATTTCACGATTCTTGTCTGCTTAGATAATTAAACGCTTCATTTTTTAAATCAGTTTTGCATTAGAAGGTGAAAAAATTCATTATTCATTAACTTCTTTCTTTGGTCATTAGAGAAATGGAGACAAAAAATTATATACACATAATATCAAACTACAATGTTGACATTTACGTGTGAAAGAACATCTAAATATCTGTAGATTGTTAGAAAATTTTAAGATTACTTATGGTAAATATGTGGTGTTTATTTTATCCATCTCTAGACATCTGTCCATAGCACGTTCCATGCGTTTTAATTAAGTGTGCAAACTATGCAGATAAATATTCAAGGTTATGAATGGAAGCTGCTTGCGAAATTTAAGAAGTATTTGCATCAGAATATATTTTACAAATCAAATTTAATGCAAGATGTCGACACTTAATCCCAGTTAATATTTGCGGGTTAAAAATTACGCAATCCACCGTTAAGTTGCAATTACAAAGTCATATTTGTAAAAAAAAAATCGTTAAAACATGCATTTAAAAAAAAATTCTCGAGTAACTTTCCCATTGTACATGGAATTTTATAATTAATTTTAAACATATGCTTTTTTTCTCTTGCTTCCTTTTTAGTTAAAAAAAAATAATTTCCTGTCGTATATCCCCCATTTCATCACTCATATATATTTTTTAACCGATCAGAAGGAAAGCATGATGCCTTGCACCTGGATAAAAATATTCTTGGGGTTTTTTTTCATTATAATCAAAATAAATAATATATTATTACAATGCTGCATAGAAAAATACACACTTGTTGTCTTAGTGCTAAAATCATCGTGACCTTATTATTTGCAATTGGTGACCTAATTATTTGGTGAGAAGACGTGTGGAAATTAAATGTGTTTTCTCTCCAAAATTTCTTTTTTGCCAATCAGACCTGCATCATTATAACTGTATATTTCTCCCTTTATTTCTTTTTTATTATTTAAGGAGGGGATCAGAAAGGGAAAAATTAATAAGTCACTTAAGCTTGTTTATTTGTAGTTAGGCTGTGAACAAATAGCGTCTCACGACAGGTAAAATTTCTAGGACAGTGTTCTAGATGCATGCCCGATTTCATTACAACTGCTTTTTTGAAAGCAACCAGGAAGCAAGGAAATGTTAATTAATTTACTACGATTAATAAAAAAAATTGCTGATCATCATCACCTGCCGAAATTGATTCTAAATTGTTTAAGGAAATCCCAATTTAATACCACCTAAGAATTTTCTACTGTTAACGATGACGATAAAAAGTGTCCTGTCGGTAATTTATTGTCCATAATTCATGATCAGACAAAAAGGTTAAGTTTAGCATGTTGATTTAAACAAATAATAGAAAAAAGGAAAGAAATGAGCTAATACAGCCAGACATGGATCGACACACCATTCGGTTTGTGCATTTCTAATAAGAAAAAACATTGATACATATTTAGGTTTTTACGACAAAGCTATGAAAAGAAATTCATGAAAGAAAATTAGGAGAACCAATAACTTTTAAAGACACAGCTCATTATGTTTCCATTTTTTACTGAATTTTATTTTTTCTTTTTAGTACTTCAATGTTAAAATTGTGTACACTGGATTTTCCTGCCAATTTTACCCGGGTCTTTTGTTAACTTATACAGAAATTTTGCCCAAAATATAATAATTATTTTACAACACTGGATAAAAACTTTTTCACCAAAATCTATTTTCACAAATAAGATTCCTCTTAGATTTTTTTTTAAATATATATCTGAGCTCTTTTTATAAAATCTATGTAGCCGTGGTTTAGTTATCAGCTATGTCTGAAATGGGATAAAGGGAATTTTCATTCACTTTCAAGGGAACTTGTATCCTTTTGCCCTCTTGTTTTAATTTCCATTGTGCAAGGTGCACAATAAATTTCTAAAAGAAGTAATGAATTATAGTCAACATTAAACATATAAATGTATTGATACGTTAATAATTATCTAAAACATTAATACCTATAAGGAATTCAATTATTTTAAAATTTATTTTGACATATATTATACTCTATAGAAAAGTCATACTGTAGTAAAATGTTAAGGCAATATGATTTGTATTCTTAACATTTCAATTCTGAGATATAAATGTGCTATCGTGAAAATTTTAACGTAAATTAAGCGTTTATAGACTGAGCGTAAAAAAGTCTGAAGAAATATTTCTGTATCTAAAACGTTTTATGTTTACAATACCTGTTCAAAAGTACGCTTTCTTGTTTTTTGATCATTGTTTATTTAAAAACTGAAAATAGATAACGTTGAATTTGTTAAATTTTGTCTTTTTGATACTCTTGAAGTTTTTTTTCTGAAAATTGGAGATCGGTCGATATAGTTTTAGCAACATTGAAAACTGCGGACCGTCAGACTGACGACAGACGTGTTGGCTGTTCCGCCGATGAATCCTTCTTATAGGTAAAACACTTTTTACTTTTAAATTACTTTACATACATAACACAAGAAATTTAATTAAAAATTCAAACTTACATATCCTGCTTCAACCTTTTTTTTTTGGGTTGGTTTTTTGTTTGTTTGGGTTTTTTTGCATTGCTTCCTACATGTATACTGGTAAACGTTTATACCAATTATAGACCACCAGAAAAAAGCAAATTCTGGGTAAAAAATATTACCTTTTGGACTTTGAAAGGAAAAATAAGTTTTAAAAAATCTGACAAGAAAAATTAAAGTCTATTTTGAATTTACAATTGAAATATACCAAATGTTGGTTAAAGATATACGTAATACATCATTTTTGATTTATAGACCAAGACCGCTTTTTGTTTTACTTAAAACAGTTAATTCACACCAGAATAACAAACCACAAATGTTAATTTTCTTGTAAACAATCATTTCGACAAAAAACGAAAATTCTTGAATTGATTAAAACAGAAAATAATTCAAATTGATATGAATAAGGAATCTAAGAGTTACAGTAATTTGCCTATGTCTATCCTTCTTTTTCATCAATAAGAAAACCGCAACCCTACATCACAATTATAATGACTCATTTTCTAATTATATTGATAAAAATTGATAATGACTCGTTTTCTAAATATATTGATAAAAAGCAAACATATCTGTTTTATTGTTAAGCTGGTTGTTAATAAAAAATTTGGAGTAATACTGGACTATAAACGCAACAAAATAATAGAAATTCAAAATAATTTTACATAGATTTAATAGCAAAAGATTTAAAAGATGATCAGAGCTGTGTCGTGAACAATGCACATGCTAGATTGATAATGATGGAGTACTGATCCCTCAACAGAAAGGCTATTTATAATTTGTTAGACAGGCGTGGTACTTCTTGAAATCAGAAAGTAGTGTTCTGTTTTCGATTTGTAAAACGAAAAAAACTAAGAAATGGAATATAATAATGAATACAACCAAGCTATGCAATCTTTACTTCTACTTGAATTCGACGAATTAAAATGCTTCTCATAGCTTTTATGTTAAAAAAGACCTGTAAACAGATAGCCATGCTATGACCTTGAATTGTTACTATTACAAATTGGTCACTATGATACTTATGTATACATAGATACTGCGTAATGAATTGTGTTAATGATAACTAACAGAATGAACTATGTGACTCTTGTAGCACTGCGCAGTATTCCTAAATGATGTTATGCAACCAGGTGCAGAATACGGGCACAAATATCCAAATTGGGAGTTTGTAAATAGGTTGTCATATTTGGCGATTCTGTGTCTGCATCGATAGCTCTGATACTCTATATAGAGTCATGTATTGCTTATTCTATTTAACCTTTGTAACCTTAAAGCCATGTATGAATGAATGTATTATGAGTAAACGATGCATTATACCCAGGTGGGGGACTCAGAGACTCGGATTCTGAGACTCAAAACCCACATCACAATATTCTTTCTGACGGTTTTGACAGTTTTGTTACTTTATTTAGAAATACAATTTAACTCCGGAATTTTGACACTAATTGTTCACTCATGATCATTGTAGATGGGCCGGACTGGTCAGAACCGTCAATCATAAGTAAAATGTTATATATACTCATGTAAAATGATGTTAGAAAGATTCTTTGATTTGAGCTGCTCTTAATGATTGTAAAATCTACACGCTCATTAATAAACGCTTATTAATTAACAATTGGACTTCGTAATTACTGAGTTTGAGGCGAATCTCCAGGAGTTAAGTAAGGTGGAAGGCTTACAGACCGGGTGTTGCTAAAACGCGGAACGGAAAACGGAACGGAAAGCGGAACGGAACGGAAAACGGAAAATATCATATCACGTTGACTGGCCAGAAACGTTTCACTTTGTATCATTTATTCATATCTAATGAATGATTATTAACATGTGGCTGTCTTATTGATATTCTTATGAATGTCTTTCAAATATAGCATAAATTGCATTCAATTTGATTTAGTTGAGTACGAAACGGAAAAAATCAAATGTATACGAATTGTGAAATATTTTAAAAAGAGTAAATTATCTATAACTTTTTATTTATATTTCTTATATGGTATTGCTGGCATAACAGCGTAACGCAGTTAGTGAGAGCGTTTCATGTGTTTTATGAGTATTTTTATATTTCAAATATGATGTATATACTTACATCAACATTGAATTTTCGGTAGTCAATGCGATCTTAAATCATATAGACGATACAGTATCATTGAGATGAAAAAAAAAAAACCGTACAAATGACGACATTCATGATCATCTTTACGAAGTTTTGCTGCATCATCTTTTTGCAAACATGTCCCGCTATTGTAAATATCATTTTACCAGAAATAGGTTCATTTTATTGGACCAATAACGTTGTGGATTTCATGTTATGTTTTATTTTTTCTCAAATATCGGCGTTTGTTGTCTACTTCGTCTACTGTTTTTAAAATACCTGGTACTTAGTGAAACTAGTATTTTTAGCAATGCAATTTTGTTTACGTATGCATTACTTGGCAGTTGTTCATTCCTGCAGCTATATACATGATCCGAAAAGAGAGCTCTAGACGTTGCCTGGTTTGATTTTCCGAACATAAATTGGGACTATAGTCTGTCGATCCCAAAATAGTTATGCAGCACATTTGGACGATTTAAAAAAAAAATACACATACCTGTAAAAGATGCAAATGAAATGAATGAAACGGGAAATATCCAAGAAAACTTCATTGACACATTATCATTTTTTATTGGAAAAATTCACAGGATCGAAAACAGATTTCTTACAGAGATTTGTAATGAGATATGTTGACATCTTTTCTCCATTCGGAAGTCACTCAGAAGACCTCGCACAATTTTTCAACGCTATCATCCGGGTCTGTTGAAATGCAAAATCCCGTAGACTTCTTTATTTTTAGCCGTGTATTGAAACCTGACGACCCCCCGGCAAACACAATTTTTCGCCCCCCCCCCTTAAAAAAATTTTCTGGATCCGCGCATGGGACGTTTTAAAGAAGAAATCATGATAATCTTCATGCTTCTGAAAAAAACATCGCTTGAACCCTGAGGTATATATAAATATCGAGTTATTCAGCAAAATGTGAATCGAGGATATTTTGGGACAGAGTATAACGAGTGTTCAATGTATGTACTGTTTATTTTGATGAAATAATTATTCTTGAATAAATAATCTCATATTGATAATCTTTCAATAAAATTAAAAATTACTTAAAGTATATCGTTTTTAGCATAATTAACAAATCTTTCAAGTAAATAACATTAGATAAGATTTTCCGTTTTCCGTTCCGTTCCGCTTTCCGTTCCGTTTTCCGTTCCGCGTTTTAGCAACACCCTTACAGACCCATGCCATGTATTATCTTTCACATTATGAAAGACTCTAGTATATAATAATTGACCTGACTTGAAAAAAAAAAACATGTTTGTATATAAAGCAAAAGCAACCTTTTCCAAGGCCGTTATCAAAGAGCAACAGTAAAAGATCCAGAATCAGCTTTAGGACTTGTGTAATGGATTGAAGCAAGTTTTACAATTTATCTGGTCGTACAATGAGCATGGTTACTTTGGCCTTGAAATTGGCTAAACCAGAAACCAATGCAAGATCAAACAAGTCTAACAGTGTTCTAATTTGGAGTGAAAAAAATCTCAATAACAAACAAACAAAAGTAAACAGGCAAACAAACTCTGACACTTTAAATGATGTCAAGGTGTTTGCAAAAACGTGGTTTAACTCAAGGACCTAAAACCTTGACGATTCAAAAGCCGGAAACGCACTGTGGTCTCCGAGGAATGCATACGATTATACAGTGTACCAGTATCTGAATAAACTACCTTCATATGTCAAAGCTAGACAATTATAAAATTTATTAATCATATTCATGACTATTATTTAATATTCTCGGTGCCATAATGATAGGTCATTTTCTAAAACTCGACTCTAGGAACTCGAAAAAGTTACATTTTAACCTTAGAATTCTGATCAATATGTCGATGGCGAAGTGGGTTTTTTTTATTTTCATTGATTTAAGCAAGTAATCACACATAAATTCTAAGAACGTAGGAGTGTTACTCCTTAGATATATACAAAGGCATGCATAATTAAGAAATATTTAACAATTAATATATATGTTTATACGATTACTACTAGAAAATAAAATCGGAGAACAAGAATAGCTAGGCAAAACAATAAATCAGTAGGACTTTTTTCCTTTTTTGTTTTTGTTTTTTGGTTTGTTTGTCCTTTTCTGTTTGTTTGTTTGGTCCATTTTTGCTAACGGAAAGTAAAGATTAAATAGCTGTAAATGATATTATAGTATTGACTCCGAGCAACAAACACACTCTTTTAATTAAAATTACCTACTAATACCTAAAGGAGGTTGGCTCCTGAAATAATAGTAATGTCAATCATCCGAAAACCACTTAGATATAAAGATGGGGACCTAAAATGTTCATTTATTTTATTTGTGACCCATGTCACATGCCATTTTTTGGAAATATAGGGCCTCAAACAGAAATGATAATTTTCCTGAAAATTTTGCTAAAATTTGACGTAGAAATTGATAATTTGAAGAAATCAAACAAATATTTATAGTTTGAACAATTATATAATTATGATTTTAATACAGTATGAAGTTGAACACAGGTAGTGACTATAAAAGTAAAATCTAAGTCAAAGTTAAAAAATTCTTGCTTTACTGGTGGCTTCAAAGGCCAGTACACAATGAACACAACAACAGATGTTACAAAATTTTGGAGTAATCAAATTATAACGCAAATAAAAAAAATTATAGTAATGTCATCTTTCCAAAACTTTGCATACAAATAGACATACATTCAATGTCTCATTTAAAAGTAAAATAAGTAGGGGTTACATTTCAAAAATTTGAGATATAGCATGAAATAAGCTAATTTTAGGCCAAAATTGAAGTTAATTTTTTCTTAACTTCTATGAAATATAAGCTAAATATGCCAAAATATATCGATAGAAATATCAAAATATTGTTTAAATATGTTCTTCAGAATATCATGAATATATCGTAATACACAAACTATCTAGAAGTTTGGTCTGCGCTGAAAATTAGGAAGCTAAAGTAACAGTACTCTAAAACTAGTGAGTTATGAAAATTGTTCATTTCCTTCTTGAAAACCTTCCGCCACAAAATATAGTCCCTTACTAAACTCTGTAAAAATGTAATTTTTTAAAAACAATTTTATTCAATATAGTTTATTTGGCATTGTAAAATATAAATATACTACTAGAATTAATATGTGATGCAGAATTTTCAGACTAGAGGGGACCCAAAATGGCTACTTAAAACCTAAGGAGCGAACCTCTTTAAACGTCTTTTAAAGTTTGAGCGTAAGGGTCATAAAAACAGTATTTAGATTTCAGTCAGTGTTCTTTTATTGTCTTTTCAGTCTTGCAATTTATAAACTAGATACGTCTAATGGACCGACGTTCTAATAATGATATTTGGACAACTTGGACAAGAGAGTTTTTTCTTAATTTGGCCAGACTGCTTGTGTTTGAATTAAAGAGACACAAACCAGTGATATACCATATATCGAAATTCACACATTCTTCACATATATTTTATATCACATATTAAAATATAAAATTTTGAAAATTTAGAATGTTCAAAAGCAAATAAATCCGGTTAAAAAAGAAAACACAATGGAATTGATTGACCAAACACATAAATATTGAGTTTCCCTTCCGCTTCAGTCAAGCAAGCGCAGCGGAATGTGAATGTAAATACAACAGCGTGGCATATAGCATGAGCAAGCGGCCTCTCATTGTTTTCAAGAATTAATATTATATGAATATTTACTAAGATGCACCTCTCTATGAATGCGTATTTTTTACTACAGACATCAAACAACTTCAAATTCCAATTCTATTTTCAATGCCTCACTGTAACTATTTTTGAGAAAGCAATTGTAATTTCGTGACACTAACCTATATTTCCAAAACAACTTGGTTTGTTTACATGTGTAATTACGGTTAAGTTTTAACGACCTATAAACTGATATGTGGTGTCACTTTAAGAACTAGTTTACATAGCCATAGTTTCATCACAGGAATTCAAAACGTAACGGGATCAAATACTGTCCAAGATTACGTCATAATCTACCTGGGGCTACACATAATGTCTTGTTCGATTTGTGAAAATACCAAATTGTCCATACAATTTACATGATTAACTTCTTTCTGTGATTGAAGTTTATTGGATTCATTAAGTTAATAGTTTTGCACTAGTCATTTTCTTGGTACTTTTCCCGTTTTTCAGGCTATCATCGTCTGAATAGATTAACAAAATAATTTTATCAAAATTTTATTTCAGAACTAACCAAATTAAATCAGAAAGTTTTCTTCTGAGTGTGAAAGCATTTTACATTAGACAAAATATAAAAATTGGATTAATTTTGGAATGTCCACGTTGTATTAAAGCTAATCACCAATGATATGTGATGACAACGCGCTATCGTTCAATATACAGGACGTGGTACAGGTATAATCCAGGTAGTCTACGATATTTCGTTATTAATCAATGAAGATTTTTTTTTTTTTTTGCTGTCAAAAAGTACGAAAGACACTTGTGACATATTACACAAACCTATTAGGAATGTTGCAATTTTCTTAAAATTGTGTGTGATCAAAAACCATGGTTTTTCTTACAATACTTGATATATAATTATGCTTGAAAATGATAAGAAGCGATAAAAAGTATTGACTACTTTAAAGGTGTCCATCTCATCATGGAGATGTCAACGTCATTTTGTTTCTGAAGGTCATGTATCAAGTACATGTATGTTCTCCATTTCAACAATTTTCAAGTACTAACACTTATTATTGAATATGGATATTCTCGTGAACTTTAGCGATGTACTTTAGGGTTGTGAGTGTATGTGGTCTTCCTTTACTAAAATGGTCTAAACATTCACTTGGAAGGCCACATTAGTACCCACGTCTTTACTCACAAATACTTCAAGCATATTCTTATACATGGTATACGCCATGAAGGTAGCGCCATGACAAAAAAAAGACAAAGGAAAGTTTTGTTTTTGTTGAGTTATTTTTTATTTATTCGAAAAGTGCGTCCCTCTGAGTAGTATTAACTGTTTAAGAACACCAACTCAAAGTCTTCTTATCAAACCATGCATTAGCTTTTCATGTATTTTCTCATTAAATGGTTTGTAACCAATAATTCCAACCCACAACTCTTTACTAGGTCCCTTGTGAGACATGAGATGATGCCCAGATATATACACATGTAATCTAAACATAAACGCCGAAAACTAGAACATATCAAGTTAATTGTTTACCAAATTCAAATGTTAAACGATTGAAGACGATTTAATTCAATGTTATTTCGATGTTATTCAAATGCCCAGAAACAGTTACAACTTTTGATACCAAACGTTTTGGTGGCTTGGTAGCTTTTATAGTTGATCACACTTTTTCAGCATTGGCTTCATTTTCGTAAAAAGGTAAATATTCATTAGACATTTTGGAATCTTATTTTCCTGATCTACTCAATACAACCTTTTCTCTGAAAAAATATTAATGTGTTACTGACCTTTTAAAAAAACCTATCAATAATGTCGAGAGATTTTATTTTAACGAATGAAGGATTACGCTTTTTTGGGAGAGGACAAGAATAGCTTTTTTCTGCGAAAAGGAAACTAAAAGTAATTGTTTGAATGCATTTTTTTTCACCCGTCTAGATTTTATTCAAGTGATGGAGATGCATTCTTATTATTTCTGCAAGTAAACAGAAAAAAACTGTTTAACATAAAGGCATGATAATACATTAAATTCGCTGTTTGAGCTCCGTTTATTTAATTATTAAGTGAAGCAACTTCAAGGAAAATTTTAAACCAAAAAAAATTATTAACATTTGACCTGCGTTAATAAGTTATTCAAAATAAATGGTACATAATTTATATTCCAAAGGAGGAAGAAAATTCCACTTGACAAATTACAACCAGTTTCAATAAAGAATGATTCAATAATAAATCTTTACAGAAAGCGGTTATCAAGTTTTCTGTCCAGTTGTTGGGAATATTTGCAATAACATTGCATTTTAGGATACTGTAGGGATCTTGTACAAGCTCAGAAAAAAAATCAGCATTTTAGTGTAAGACGAGCCAGTATCTTCCCTTTCCTGGAATGTACCAGCGTGTTTTACCTCTAAAATGATTTTTTTTTAAACATTATTTTTCTTAGGACTATTCAGAAAAAAAAATTGGTTTTTTTTAATCCATTAAGAATCTTAAGATTAAAAATCCAAAAGAAATTTAGCGAGACGAGGCACATAAGTGACACAAAATTTTAAGTCTCAAGATATAGTGGCATTTTTTCGCCCAGCAGATGTAATGCAGTGTACAGTGCACCACCTTCACCAACCAAACGAATCATGGACTCGGGATCATTGTCAGATCATTAGAACATTCTGTGATAGTCTGTGATAGTCTATC
>WFKH01011801.1:38511674-38589862 GCA_016163765.1 Magallana hongkongensis
ATTGTCAGATCATTAGAACATTCTGTGATAGTCTGTGATAGTCTATCAGTAGTTGATATTAATTGGTGTAAAAATAAACATAGTTGAAGAGGAAATCTTAATATATGCATCAACTAAAAGAATTTTGGGGTTGTTCCTGAAAAACATTACACTTTACATATTTTTTAGTATTTAAGATTTTCTCAGTTATACTTAAGAAGTACTTTGCAAAGTAATCTCGCTATTTTAAGTTTAAATGCATGTCATCACATGGGATCCATTGTTATCGTATTTTAACAGTGCCATCTCTTAATGAAAACGTTTTCAGAAATTGGTTTTACCAATTTAGAACAATGCGAATCTTAAAAATATTAGCTCTGCAGTCATCTGAAAGAAGTACTTAAACTCTCTATAAAAGGACTACAGGTTAAACCAAGTCACCAATGATAGGACAAACATACGCTTTAAAGATGCCATCAAAATCATTAAGAGGGCTGGATAGTCGTGGCAATTTTTAGACTATATTGATCTCCTTTAGAAGAAGAGCTTTGTATGAAAATATAAGAAACTATTCAAATTTCAAAGCTTAAATATAACAAACAATAGTTTATGGCTTAAAATCGTCTCTTAAATTTTAAGGAAGACCTGATGGTTAATTTGTTGAGCACTAAGCTTTCTTCAATTACATCGACATAAAATCAAAAAAGTTCGCGCAGTATACTTGTTTCCCAACATCTAAAAACTAAGCATGCACACATGTTTCAAAGGTGAGGAAACTAATAAAATTGTGAAAAGAGGTAGACTGCCTTAAACCTTTTCCTTAGACAAATACTACATTTGAAACTGGATATAATCAACTTTATGAAATTAAATGTTATTTTAAATTAAATTTTATTTAATTAACCTTTAAATTTAACAAATATATTTGCATTTCCCTTATACCAAAAATACTTTTAAAGTAAAAGTGGAGAAATCGGAATGACGTTGCCAATTATTATTTTACCTGTTTGTTGCCATGACAATCATTTTACTGTCAAATAAAAAAATATGTGTTTACAATTTTTTTTCTAAAGCTTAACATTTTAGATTTAAAACGATAATAAATTTTTACTAAGAATAGTTTGGGATCTTATTTTCAACACTGATTATTTAACATTGAATCAATTATATTATATCACTATAATTTCATTGTTTCAGTCATTAATGGTTGCTACAAGCGTTTGAGCATTGAGAACTCTTTGTCATGTCTGCAGGTTTCATTATCGTGCTAAATACTACCGAAATCTTATAACTCTCAATTCCATCATGCAATCGAGTACTTGAAGTCACTTTCAAAATTCTGCACATTCATTTCCGGTCTAAACAAAGGTACTCAATATTACTTTGCAATCGACAAAAATTAGATCGAAGGAATTTGTTTTTATGTAAACGTTCACCCGATTTGTACAAAAATAACCTTAACTTGGTCTTCTCTTCGTACTAGTCCAAAGGTTCAATACAGTCTGATGGTTCATTAAAGATCGCGCTGAATACTTTCGTTGAACGTTTTGTTTAGTCACGTATACTATTTTTTTTCTCTTTCACAGAATGAACCTCACTCTCATCATTTTAACACTGCACACTTTGTATCTTCTCATCCACATCTTCTTAAATAAAACAATTTCATTCTCATTCAGACTCTCATTCAATAAAGGAAGTTGAACTTCCTTACTTTCCTTTGAGGAGACCAAGGTCGCTCTTTTTGCCCGCTCTTATGAAGCTGTTGACACTATTGCATCGTTTACCGTAACACTCAAGGGTAAGGTGGCCGTTGTCACAATAAGGAATCCGCAATGTTACTGATACCGGTATTCGGTATGCAAAGTCTTCCTAGAGATGGAATCTGAACTTCTTGATAAAGAGGACTGTTTCTGTTTACTGTATAGCATC
The DNA here is from genome assembly GCA_016163765.1 of Magallana hongkongensis. Lineage (NCBI taxonomy): Eukaryota > Metazoa > Mollusca > Bivalvia > Ostreida > Ostreidae > Magallana > Magallana hongkongensis. The sequence goes on from WFKH01011801.1 coordinate 38,513,583, forward strand.
ATGAACTGAACCAGGGTATCCACAGAAGATGCTTCTAAAAGCTTTTAATTAGGCCCACAAATTGCTTGAAGGTGCGTATCTTCGGCAAATATAAGATTCCCTAAATGCTGAAGGTCCATTGATTGTAATATCAGTGGCTCCCACTGCATTAGGAAACCCTGCCCTTTCAGCAAATGTTTCGGTCATAAGGTTTTGCTCGTCATCGATTCTTGGCCAAGATATGAGTGTGAGGAACATGTGATCTTTAAATAAACCGTTGAACTGGCTTAAAATGAAATGTTCTGCCACACTTCTAAATGTTTCTGTGTTTCCAAATACCATCATCCGTGGTACTTTCATGTCTTTTGCAATGCAAAATACCCGTAGACTTTCTATTTTTGGTTGTGTATTGAAACCTGAAGCTGTAGAGGGGACGTTTCAAAACATAATCTGAACATTTTTCGTAGTAGTGAATGGATGTAGTTTAGGCGCAAAGGTATTTATGATTATCGAGATGTTACGCAAAAAATGGTGGAAGCAGAAACTTGTGACAGAGTATAGTACAGCCCATAATTCTTTTCTCTAACAGTATTGATATTCTATATTTCATAAAACTACATCACCCAATCAAAATTAATTCTTCTTCCCAGAATAATCTTATTTTTACTTAAATATTTCACTTATCACAAGAAGAATCACAAGTTTCCAAAAACTTAAAAAGAAGTCTATACTGTATTAAAAATTGGAAGGTTTCGGCACAATTACTGCCATTGTAAACAATGATATATAATCATGCATTAAGATTCAGAGATTACAGGGATAAGGACGGACATATAAAGCTTAAAAATAAATGTAAAGACTAGTAGGTTAAACTTAGGAGTTACATCATCCATTGTATTTCTAGTTTCTCCTTTTTCACATTTTTCCTTATCTTTTCGGAGATAAAGACTTTTGTTTGGTGACTGTCATTATGTATCTATTTGGAATTTGTACTGCATTTAAAGCAAGCACTGTGATAGATTGCTATGCATGAGTGGTTTGTTTGAACATAATTCAAACTTGCTTTTTTTTGCTTAGATCCAAGTTTATTATGACCATTTTCATTATGAAAACCTTGCGATGGCAGGGGTCTGCGTTTTAAAAAAATCATACTTGGGTTCCAGTCTCTTTACAAGTTTAACGAAACTTCTTACTGGACATCTGTGGCTCTCTAAAATGAAAAAGAGACAAAAATTCTGGATCACATTAAACACAATTCTTTAATACTTCTGTTATTCTTAATACCCATAATTGATTTATATGTATCTATGGGCACAAAATAGCATTAAAATCTAAAAGATGCTTCTTTAAAATTATATATTTTTTATCTTTAATTTCATACATTCTTCCGTCTAAGGCCCTGTGATTTCATCCTGGTGGTTTCAAGAGGTTTTTCGTCATTGGTTTTGTACATGTAAAGAGTACCATTACCATCTAGGGAGACAGCAAACCATTTCTAGATAGAATTGACAGATGTTACCTCCCTCGCCGTCCGAAGTGAAACATTATGATACCTGAAATGCAAAATACATGTAGACTTTACGATTTTTTAGGTGACCTGAGTTACTTGGGTGACCTATTGCAATTGGTCTTCGTCGTGCGTCGTGCGCCTTGCGTCGTCCTTCGTGCGTTAACAATTTTACATTTTTAACTTCTTCTTGAAAACTACAAGGTCAATTGTTATCATTTTTGGTGTGAAGCATCTCTATGGTAAGATGAATCTAAATTGTGAAATTCATGGATTTATCACCCCCGGGGCCTCATATGCAAAAAAAGGCCAAATTTTCAAAATCTTCTTCTCTACTACTACACATATGGAGAAATAACTAAATGCGTGGTCCTCTGCCAAGATTGTGAATTCATGGACCCCAGGTCAGGGGTTTAGACCCTAGTGTGGGGCCAATATATGGCCATATAGTAAAAATGTATTTAAAAAAAGATAATCTTTTTTACTCCCCTAAATTTTTGAGAAAAACTAAATGCATGATTATGATGTCTACGAAGTCCTTTCCCTAAATTGTGAAATTCATGGCGTCTGGATCAGGGGTTCAGACCTTAGGGCGGGGCCAATATCGCCATATAGAAAAAAATGTATTGAATCTTAGAGAATCTTCTTCTCTACTCATCATAAATTTGAGAAAAACTAAATGCATGATCCTGATGTCCACGAAGTTCTCTACCTAAATAGTGAAATTCATGGTCCCTGGGACAGGGGTTTATTTACATTATATAGTGTTAGTAATATTTGAATTTTATTAGGTATAAAAAAAAATTATTTCCTCTCCTTAGTGTAATAACTACGTTAAGACATATCTTATATTACAAACGTTGTGCATCCTCGAGCCGTCTCTGACGTCCCCTCTGACGTCAGGTATGAATAAATTGCTTCCAAGTCTTGGTCAGTGATAGAAGGAAATGGTTACCCTTACCAAGTCTTTGTGGCTAGATAATCGCGGTCATTTTTAGACCATATTCATCTCCTTTAGATAAAAACATAGAAAAACAATTAAATTTTGAATCTAAAATATTTTATCTTCACGAAATATAAAGTTTATAGTCTTAAATATGATATTTAAAAATTTGACACAAATCTGATGGGTATTTTGTTGACCATCCAGCCTTCTAAAAGGCCTTTATTATTAACTTAAACCATGTTCCCTTTATGATTAAAAATTTCCCCTGCTATTTCCAGATAACGCTTTTATTCGTTGCTTACGTCCAATCTGACCGCATTACAAGAGCTAGACGGTGATTGGACCATACAAAATCAGTCTTTATTTTACTAAAATTTGGTTCATATATTTATTTATTTTTTAAACAAGGTTTATAAATATCTACTTTTAGAAGGATTCGATTTATAACTTTCATAAAATGATCAGGTGACATCAATCGACTAATCGAATGCTTGGAAAATATTTTTCATATTGGTGTGTCTTTGTTTTGTGTATGCTTTGCACCATCCTAGGTCACCACGGGTTGCGATATTGATCTATTTTTAGTGAGAAAGTTTATAAATTTTCTATTTTTATTACATTAAGGTTCACATCAAAATTTATAACTAAAAAACTTTTCTACACTGAGTCAGAGGCATGTATTGTTGGTTGTAGCACTGAAACCAATATGGCGGCGGTGAAGGTTATAATTGGAAACTTGACAAATAATTGGGTAATAATAAATAAGTTTAGTTTTATATAGGATTAGAAGTAACGTAAAGTTGTCTTTTGTATTGTAACGTGTCGGACCTCGACCAGGCGTCTCGTTCCATGCCCGGTTCACCTGAGTTTTATAGGGAATGCAACGAAGAGGGAAATGGCACTTGCCAAGTTCCTCTTGGACGAACGCTAAGCTGTAACTCAATATATACAGATATATATACCACTGCCTTGTGGCTTTTCAATATTTACCCACTGCCCTTGCCACCTGGCAGGACAATTTGTCTCTTTTTCACTTGGTTATTCAATATGGCTATGCCACTTCGTCAAACAATTTGTTACACACAGTATTGTACTAAAATACTCGACTTTGTACAGACTAAAAAGCAAAACTTTCAGAATTCACAGCTGGGAAATTCTATTAGCTCTATGCTTCTTTCAGAAATCGCACTAGGGAGTACTTTGCATAAATGTCATCTCTTCAGGACATACAATCACTATTTCGTGACAACATCTGGGTTTTAAATCAAATTTATTATGCCCCGCACCCGCGTTTTAAGCCAGCCAATCATACTTTTACAATTTATAACTCTATCTGACTAGTAAGAAACTACAAAAACTGTTTTTGTTGTTTTGTTGTATATATTAAAAATACTTGAATAACTCTTTTAATCATTTGACATCTTAATTACACTATTTACAATAATTACTAATTATATAAGAACATGCAAGGTAAGATAACTCCTTCCACCGTTTCAGAATTAATTCAAAGCTATTATGTACATTTGAAATGTGTTTTTTTTTTTTATTTCATGTAGATATTGGGAAAAAAGCCACGGATCGTCGCTGAATATAAAACTGCATCCTTGTCCACCATTAATACCTAATTTTCCTACAACACACCATTTAAGTGCACTTGATATACAATACAAAATGTTTACACCGGTGTACACTGGTGAACACCCATTTAAGCTAAATCAAGCGCGCCCATAGTTCACTAAATAAACACAAATAAAAACGTTTTACTAGAGTTTTATTTGATAAAACTATACATTTTTTTCAAAACATGTGGAAAAATGATGAGAGACAATATAATAATAGTATTTGCCTTGAAAGAATAAACACAAGGCACATTGTACAAATAGATCATTATTGTTATAACTCAATAAGAATAGCAAACGTTAATAAAAATGGCACTAACATTAATGATAAATATGTCATTTCAATATATATTTACTCTCTTATGCCTTTCAATCTTTTTATGATTAAACGAAAACAAAGATAATCGAATTTGATTTATTTGTAAACAAATAACACATTACATTTATGTTAACGGTTTGGCGGTTTTCAGACCTCACAAGATCTCATTGAATAGTTGACATTTCAAATAGCAATATTTTTTAGAAAAAGGACCGACATGAAAGTATGAATAAATACATTACTTCAACAATTTCATCAAATGTTGTCAAGATAATTGATAGGTTTTGAAATATTTCAATAAAAAAAAATTACTTGTTATTTCTTTAAACCAAACATCTGTCAAAAAAGATGAAGCGTTTAAAATTGCTTTATACAACCTGAAACCATGTATTAAAGAAACTTCTGTTCTAAAATGAAAGACAATTGGTGTTTATATTTGTAATAAGATGAATGGGCTCTATGTAAGGTAACATTAAATTCGCACATTTAGATGCAAAATGCATACAAACAATAACATATTTGGTGTTTGATGATTAATCTATGCTTAGACTATTAACATCTTAGAATAAATAAAAGAAGAATAATCTTATTGCAGATATGCGCAACAAAGCGTGAACACAGAAGCAACCTCATTGACTATTACATCGTAACGACATTTTATTTTGGCACAATTGGATCACATTTCGGTGACTTAAATCACTATATTAAATGACAACATATTATGTCATATCAATATCACATTCTGAGACAGCATGTTTTAATAAAACAGTGTGAAAAAAGCAAAAGAAATTCGTGTACAACCAACCTTCATAAAATTAATCTTATTGTCAATAGCACACAATAGTACGATCAAATGATAAAGCACTTTCTAAATCACAATAAATTCATTCATTCAAACACTATTTTTTCCTCATTTACTATAAAGCATTATATGTATTATGCGAAGTGTTTTGCTGTTGATCAACATTGATGTAAATTTCCTTTAACTTGTCGAGGCGATCGTTTTCATCAATAGGTGGACATGGCATCATTTGAATGTTGGTTTCACCATGTTTACTATACTGAGGGGGAGATCTATGGAGTTTGGGACTGGAAGTGTTTGAATCGTAAACCTTGTGCTCATGTATTGAGGTCAAGGATGACATTGAACTGCGGACCGGAAGTGACCCTCTGCGAATCGGAGAGGTATCTGGCGAAAATGATATTGGTCCTGGGTTGGTGCTACACCTTTTCATGTCATTACGATCGTTCAGAGTGTTTTCTTTTGTTTGTAGAATTTCGTTGTGTTCGAAACCTTGATTAACCAGACCATAGGGATCTGAGGCAGTTTTTCTCAAGTCATACTGAAAAAAGAGGCAAGAATTGGTCTTTTTCAAATTCAAACTGTAGTTTGATTCATTTTTTTTTTTAAATTATCCTTAGGAATTCAAGACGATTTTGAAATTATGAATTATTAAGGAGTACATACCTTAAGTTGTGGTAGGGTTGCAAAAGATTTCCTATGCTCACTAGTGTAAACGTCTTCTTTAACGAAAGGTTTTTCAATCAATATGTATTTTGCAGCTAGTTTTGGAATTTTGTAGTCAAGACACACGATGACAAACCCAGTGATTGTTGTAATAATGCCTTAAAGGGAGAAGAAAAAAGAATGAATTATACAATGAAGAGCCGTAAACCTACTTAAATAGAATAAGTGCTTCCATTTATTAAAATAATACATACATGTCGTAAGATACAAATGCTTATTGATAAACTCACCAAAGATAAGAACTGCCCAGAAACAAGGGCCATAGTAGGTAACAAAATCTACATCGCTACCCAGAATTCGAAAAGGAAGGCGGGGCTGAAGCACGTGGAAAGTGACACATGCAAAGATCATAGTGATTCCGGTCAATGTCAGTAAAAAGGCACCGTAAAAAACCACTGTGACCATCATGATGTTTGCAAGGATCCAGAATGCAAAAGAGGTCCTGCAAGTAGAATTATCCAATATCAATAGAATGTGTAAGTTTAATATACCATTAACGTTTACTCAATTAAAATAGCAGAAGAAGTGAAAGTAATGTGCGGTATTTTACCATAATAAAATGAAGGCAAGGTTTCCAGCCCCAGTGTAGCCTCTACCCCATCGCATGCCCCCTGCATCAGTACTGAGATATTCAACAAGATGTAGAACTGGAATAGGAAGACCTCTTCCTAAGCAATGTCGCAGCTCTTGAATCGGACCACGAACTGTAATTGAGATAATATTCATTCATAGTAACAAATTCAAGTTTCTATGCCAACAAGGGAATAAATCAACTGAAAATGTTATAAATGAAACTATGAAATACCATTATCTAGGTCTATAGCTTCATTGTACTCTATTTCTCCTTTAGATTTGTTAAACGTTCCTGAAAAAAAAACCCATCAAATTATTATATTTTACTATACAAAGCGTATAAAACTTTTTTAGTTTGTTTGGTATTTGCATGTTTTACTTGTATGAGGATAATTATAGTCGACAGATAATAAGATAGATTGTGGTACCTGTTAAGGTAATGTTGATTCTACGAAGACCAACAAATATGCCGAGGGTTCCTGAGATTTCCTCTTCAGATCTGTACACGTAAGCAGATTTAACTTGGACTTCACCATGCTGCCAACAGTAGCCCATAGATGTCACTAAAAACAGTGAATCGCCATGTCATAAAATAACAGAATTCTGAAGCTTTAATAAAGAAATGCAAGACATCCGAAAATACGTTATCTCATTCAGTCTTAGTTTGTATTATATGTAATTAGTGTTTTACTTTACATATCAAATTATGTTAAACGGGTTCAAGGCCCTGTTTGAAAGACCTTTTGCACAATATATTCAATCGAATTGATTTACTAAAATCAAATACACTATAAAAACTTAACCCATGGCAAGTTTAAGCAAACACTAATTCAATGATTTTCATTTTAGTAGAAGACCTATCAGCAATGCAATGTAAACAAGCAAATTGCAAACCCAGCGTTTTTATTGCTGCACATTTAGAAATGTCTTTGAACAGATATGCCGACAACTAAACTTCCGGTATAGGTAAGAGCAAATGGTGTAATGGACCCACGTTTTGCTTGTTAGCCTCACCAATAGACAAGTCTTACAAATCGACAACACCTGCACGGTAGCCGTTTTATTGTGCAAAAGAATCCAAAATCTACAGACTGTACTTTAATATCATCTAATGATTACGCCTATAATGATGCACTATAATAATGGTAGCATTAGGACTCGAACACTTACAGACAATTGTCGATCCAATTCCCAGGCTTAAAACAGTTCGAACCAAGTTTATCCATCTCTGAAAAGAAAAAATCAAGACAATGTAGAACCTTCCAAGTATTTGTTACATACTAATGAGCAGCCTTCAAGTACAGAAGACTTAGCCTTTCCTGGTATCATTAGGTGCTTTATAATATGGCGGTTATTGGGGACGATAAATACATGGACAATAGTACTACCAGAAGCCATCAAAAGTCCACAAAACACCAATATTTTGTCAGACTGTTGCCAGTATACTTATATTTACTGTATGCGCTTCTCTTTATCGTTAGGGCCACAAAACTAGGCGGTCTGTTTGGTTTGACAAATACTAGTACATGTATATGTAATTAGCTATTATATCCCTTAAAGTTCATCTGTTGAGAAAATTGTTTTACCTACATCCTGCCCATAGGTACAGTACAGATCTTTATTGATTTTTGTCTTTTAAAAATGTTTCTGATTATTTAATTCATATTTATGATGATACTTTTTGGAAAATTGATTCAAACAATAGCTTCCTTGATTCATAAATTTTCAACAATCTTTTAATGTGATCGATTATTTGAAGACAACAGACACAGAAGAAAAGTTCATTTAGGTTATGTAAAACATGAGGAATGACTGAAAACAGAAAATAATTTGAAAGTCAAAGATGTGTAGGGTCAGAGTCGGGTTAAAAAAAACCAAAAAAACAAAAATTACAGAAATCACGCAACGCCATGATTTATGGAGTGATATAAAATACATTCCTGTAGCTAGTCAAGCCATCAAATGTTAAAGGGAATAACTCTGATCAACCGTTATTTTTAAAGAAATTAAACATCTTGAAGTCCTAAACTCAATACAATTTTCTTTTTTTTTTTACAATAAGAATGTTGAAGCAAGAACCGCTAATTATGTATACATGTACATTAATTAAGACGTAGAAATATTTCAATATTTTGATAATCAAATAAAAGTTAATTAGAATGAATTAAGTTTTCAATAATCATCAAAAACAATAGTCTCTATCTTCTTTAATTCATTTCTATATTTTAAAATGGGATATTTTACAGGGAATAATAAACATACAGTGAAATGTATTAATTAAGCTAATTGTGGGAAATAACTCTAGGCAGATTTTCATTTCAGAGTCTAAGGTGGTAAACCGCAATTTGTTAAAGGTCGAACAGGGAAGAAATCCAAATTACGGAGAGCATGTATATAATCAGAAATCACATAAAAAATTGTGACGTGAGGAATTAATTTGAATTCCTTGACTATAATAACTGTTATCTTTCAATACGAAACAAAAAGAAGATGAAAATTTGCCTGTTTTTTTTAAAAGGTTACATCTTAAATTTTGATGAACTGTCCTTTACAATGAATGTGATTCTTGCTAATCAACTAAAGAATGAAATACAAATGACCCAATTTTTAATCAAATAAAAAAGAGAGAAATGAATATAAAAACTACATGTAACAGGGATGAACAGTAATACATATAAAGACAAATACAATGATGATAATAATGATGTTGCAATGATAATGATGACGACGACGAAGACAAACGGTGAAGGTGATAATATAATCTCCGGGCTATTCTGGCGATCATTCGGATTAATTGTACAAATACACGTACAACCTAGTCGTATCTGAGCATTACCAGACAGTCTTACGACCGAGTTGTATGTGTGCTTGTCTGGGGAGAGAGCGTTTCGAACTGGATACCAACAGCGCTGAAGCACCAGATTTATATTGAAATGGAAGATGTCGGAGACAACCTAATCGGTGTAGGGAGAGCTATTTTTAAGGTGGTAATTTTTTTTCGGTTTTGTTTGAACACGGTACTACCTGTGATGTTTTCGCTTTATGTGATGTTACTACACAACAGGTGTGACTCGAAACAAGAAATTAAACCAGGGAACTGATGTTTCCCCTAAAATCATCGGTTTCCGAAACAACTTTATCGCGACCTAAATATAGAATCTGTCGCGGCAAGACACGTAGTGAATAACTAAACGATTAGAAGAAAAAACAGAATTGCTGAATCAGTTCTGCTAAACTAGTCAGCTTAGGTGAGAGGTAACACGCATGCCCCAAATAAGAAGATTCCGATGGAAAGTACGCCGTATGCTGTCATCAATATTTGGAGTTGCCTGTTACATAATCTTTATCGCAGCCCTATCTTGCTTTTACCTGAATCGCCCATCGAGGCAATATGTCTCTTTTTATGATCGTTTGATTATTATAGGAAGTGTATTACCAGGGACATGTTTGTTTATGCATTAAAAGTTCTTTATCACATAATGTTTAATACACAGATGACAAATCGTAAAGGTGTTTCTTCCTAACCTTAGAACGGTCATAGGGTGTAAGTTTGTGCATGCAAACACTTGATCGCCGGTTGTCATCGTCTTAAAAAACCGATTTGAATTGTTCAAGGTGACCAGCTCAAACAATGAAATGTGTGAACACAAATATGAAATTGATGATTCTTCTTCTGCAGAAAGTAGATGATTCAGAAATTAAACTTACTTCTTTTCCTCGTATACCAATAGCAACTATGATTGCTGCCACAGAGACCAGGACGCATGCGTAGATGGCACTAATTAGTTGAATGTCAATGGTTACTGGAGTTCTTTTCTCTCCATAGAAAGAAAATCCAAAATCACCGCGAAAAGCTCTGAACCAAGTCATGCTGAAAAATGGAAAAAGACCCTATATACACAGACCTTTACTTCGAATACGAACGAATCATCAATTAAATGAGATGAGGAGGGAAAAAATTACATGTTAGTCCAAATGAATCATGAAAACAAAGTGCATGTCAATCTTTTCACGCGCCCCTGTCAATTTACGTTGGTAGTGGCAATGAATGTAAAAATTAACCCTTCCTTTTTTACACGTGAGAATGATTTCAATAAGTTTGATACATTTATGTCATTAAGGCGCCTTATTATTAATTAACATTTTTTTATTAGATGAAAGAAATTGACAAAGCCTTGACATTAATGATGTGGTGGATTGATTGAGTGATAAAAAACTTCATTCTTTCTCTCTATCTGAGAGAGAGGGGGAGACGAAGAGTGTTTTCGTCCTCCAAATAGCAATATTTACATAATAAGCGGAAAACATAATCGTCTCTACTCAGAGGACGGCTTCTTAATTCCGCGCTGCTATGCTGTATACATGAATGTTGATAAACTTCGTTGCCTATCACACATATAATAGCAGGTATGGCTAGAAATCAAGATATTTACCTTAAACAGACTGCTGATGTCTAATTCCTCTTTTCCGCCCGTCTCTCTGAAAGTTGAGAAATTGCATGTTCAGTTTAATCCTTCAGACACCAGGATATATTTTTTTCTCTCTGTGTGTTTCTTTCTCACTAGCTTTCTCTCAGTAAGATCACAATGGCTTTTGACACGCCACTTAGAGAGACTTGACAATGTGGCGTTGTCCATGTCGCTGAATGTAGAAATTGTGGTGTATAAAACGTCCATAAAAATATAATAATAAGGCGCTCATGCGTGTATATGCGCGTGTCTCGGTCTATAACGATTTCTACGATAAAGTTCCACGAGATTTATATAGAGTTACAAGTTAATAAAGTTTATAAAGCACATATAATTAAATGCAAAATCGCAGAAATATGAAGCATAAATTTAATATACAAATATGCATTTACATATTACCTAGCATCATTTTCGATTATAATTAATGATGATTATTGTTTTAAAAAATCATTATAGCTTCTAAGAAAAAATATTAATTGAAGATGAATAGCATGCAAAGTTGCATAATAAATGCATCAACGTCTTTGATTTATGAAATTAATTTTTTTTAAGTTAAAATTTTTAAAAAATAAGGAAAGTTAATCACTGACCATAAAACAACCTCTTCCCCGGCCGGATCCTATCTTAAATCTGGGGGTCGTGTAAAACTATAAACTTCTCTTTGTAATTGGACAAAAATATCGGCAGATACAAGTTTTGTTTTAAGAAAGCCTTAAGATGATTATACCGGCTGATGATAGAGACTACTGTCAAAGTCAGGTGATCAGCCCTTAATGACTGATCCCCGACGCTCCGGTTACGTTTTATAACCCAGTCGGGCTAACTGCGCCGGTGTGATTATCATACATTGAAAATAAATAAATATGAGCCATCAGGTGAATTGGGATTTTTGGCTGTCATATTTTTATCTTTCTCTTTACGACATCGCATTCTATATTTTACATTTGCATGGCTAGGTCCTCCCACTTTTTTCTAGTTTTTTTTTCCTCTCACTTTTTTTTCAGCAAATCTAAAGGTCGCTTCCCTGCGACTGTTTCATACAAGGACTATTAAGATATACTAAGTGGCGGACAAAGAGAGTACAAAACACTTAAAAATTAAAGTCGACAACAATTTCCTTTACATATCAAAAGAATGACTATAATGATGAATTGAAATAAGAGAACGAGAAAATTGTTGCCTTTTGGTTTTTTTTTCACTTCCAGAGCACACTTACAAGTAAGAATATTCATATAATTAATGATAATATGAAATGCGTTATTTTAGATATGACATTTGATAAGCTAAATTCATAATAGCAATTGGTTAATAAATGTAATGGGGGAATGCCCGCTGTTTCCAACGGTCAAGAAGGTTTGGTAATGTAGCGGTAGGTCAAATTCACTTATTTGTGGTTATTATTTATTATTCATATCTGTAAAGTCATCTTAATGTAAGCGACAGAAGGTTTAATCACTTTATTATTTCATATAAAATCACTTTATTTTCTCATATGAGTGTAATACCACGAAAAGTTAAATTTCAAATATCGATTAAAGAACAGTTCATCGTATGAGAGCTTAGGTAGAACTATATATTTCATAAAGATGTTTAAATTTATTGTTTAATACAAACGGATTCTTCCCAGATTGTACATTTTCAGTGTAACCCAGTTTTTTTTTTAACTTTGTCAGCGTTATATGTAAATTTCTTTTTAACTCTTTAAGTTGATGAGTATCAGATACATATTCGTTGATTATGTAATAGTGTGCAAAAAAGAAGGAGAAGAAGAAAACCCAATTATTTTTCTCTGATATAAATAAGCTTAGAATTACATAATTCCTAGAAGCGCCATCTTGAATTCGTAAAATTGCCCATAAATTCACTCCTTGGTACTTTTATTGTATATTTGGTTACCGGTAAGTACACCCCCCCCCCCCCCTCAAGAGACTGTTAACTCGCGACCCAGGAAGTACAAACTTATTAAATATAATTCACATGCATCTTAAAGTGCAAAGTTGACCTTTTTTTATTATTCTGCCTCATTATTTGTTCATGATTCACTATTGCACAAGACATGTTTAACATTAATGTTTCCCACCACTGAATAAATATAATACAACAGGCTAAAAAGTCCGACATTTATTTACTTATTTGAAAATCCAATAAGATTTAACTGCACTAAACCTGTTATGTCAATTTTCTGCATTCTAAATGAAAATTGTGCACGTATATTTATTTATTACAGTTATTTGCAGAGTTTACACAATTTGTTCTTACCTTTCAACTGAATAGAAAGCATCAAACGTATTTCATTCCTTGTATATATTGATTAATTATTTCTGGAGTGACGGGAAACTCAGTGGAAAGATATGCATGTTAGAATGACTAAGATTAGTCGATTAAAGTTTTTGTAACGAATTAGTCGCTGCCTTTTCAGTAATGAGTGGACATGTACCTAACTTTTACTCAACACCCTAATGAGGTCCCCTTAGATATAGATAGTTTCCCCTCTGATCCCAAATGAAAGTAAATATTGATTGTACTCTAGCAGACAACCAAAAGTGACCACAAGATTGTGTCACGCCGATTTTTTAAAAAAAAGACCCACTAAACGTATGGAATTACAAGACATAAATTTCAAACCCGCCACGCAGATATATTGATTTAATTAATTGCAAAGGTTTGCATATATTTATGATAGCATTATGTTAGTGGATTTCCAAGGATAGAAACTTCCCCTTTAAAACACATAACTTTTATTACGTAAAAAGAAGATTCCTTACCAAAGGACTTGACAACAATCCCAATAGATTTCATACAAAACTATTTCATTTGGGCAGAATCGATATTTCTGACGTGGAAATCTTAAAAACCATCTTTGAAGAACAAGAACTTTAGAACGCGTCAATATTTTAATTCCATTTTAAATACAATCAATATCTCCAGTTTTAAAAAGACACAATAAACCACGCCGCAACTAATTTTTCAATCTCAACATATGAATTTGCTCCTTCTCAAATAAAATATGCATGAATTCAAACTGTATTTTTCGATTCATTTCTTTAAAATTTCAAACATGGGTGTGGTGCAAAAGAAATATTTTTTTTTATAAAGGGAAAATGGTTCATTTTCTTAAATAAGGCTAATTAGAGCGGATGTCTTTTGGTACAAATTGAATCATTTCCCGCTGTGTTGACATTGTTTGATTATCTTAATCCTGTTTGTGAGATGCCAGCATTCCAACATCCAGTATCGTATCCCCAGTACCAGATATGCATACTCTGCATTCACCCAGGTAATGAGATTAATAGTATCGCGAACCCGGAGCTGTATTCCGGAAGTCAAATACCAAGGCTTTATTGTTACAAGATCCAAATATCGACGGGGTAGGTAAACTAATTTTCTTTTCTTCTTTTTTATTATTCTGTACTTGGTGTCTTGAACCCTACTCTTTACAAGCCAAATGAATTGGTTAACTGTATACAAAGAAAAGCAGACAATCGGACAGACTCACCGTGTATTGTTGCTTTTATTCATGGTATAAACTTTGCAAAGGGGTTATAAAAATATCGAAGCAGTAATTAATGTGAGGATAATATATGACTGAAAAATATCTAAAAAAAAGTAATTGATTCAAGTATGTATCTGGCATGCATGTATCAAGACTTAAATTATCAAAATTGATGCAGACATCTACCTCCTTCTCAAGCGGGCCCTCCGCCCCCTAAAAATCCATGGTGCAAAACAGTTTCATGAAAACACAACATCTTACAGAAATGAAGCAATGATAAAAGACATAATATAATGCTGATTGTACTATGTTTAATGGTCATTTTGATCTTTTGATTTCTAAGTGGGATAGTTTATACCCTTATCAGAAATTCTGATTTCTATAAATTTTGAGTCTTAACGTTGTAAAAGTTCTGATTGACGACGCTTGTAGGATTTTTTCCTGGTATAGGAGCATGGGTTTGCAGAATTGTAAAGATCACCGAATATAAGCATGACTATATCCTTTATTAATTTTCAATCAAAAGTTAAAAATTCTTACACGACAAATAATTCATGAAATGTGGTGATAACGAACAGTGTTCCAAAATCAAAATAATTCATGTAATGACTTTTAACTTTACATTGAAAATTTGGTAATTTAGTAAATTATAAACGCGAAAATTTATTAAAACTTGCAATAAGTTGGTAAATTAAATTTAAACTTTAAAACTATGAGAAGAATGAAGAATCTGGAACTGTAAGGGTACATATCAAGATCTTGAGCTGCAATGGGCGCACTATATGTTAACAATATGCATGCTACCGAGCTTTCTGGATACGATGTATCCGAGACGTTTCTTAATTCTTACGTAATTTTGATTGGTATCGACTTTTTTAATACAACCATATAACCAAAGGTTGATCCTAATCATTTCTAATTTTTACGTGTTAAACAAATTCTTATGTAATTTTATTTGACGTCAAACTAGACCAATAGTGCATCTACCCGCCAACAAATGAGGCATTCGTGCCTCGATGCGCGTGCATATTACGTAATAAGTTCAAATTCGAAAAAGAACCCCCTTAAAATGGTGCTTTTCACGAGAGGAGCGCATGTTTCAAGGCAGATATTTGTCGAAAACCGGCAGCCAGGATGTAGAGAGCCTTGAATTGTTACGGGATTAAAGACCTGCGAGTGAACTAAGACGCATTATCACCGCTCGTTGTTTACCAATACATTAACAACGAAGAATAAAGACAACACTAGGACACAATTAAGAGGATCAAGGAAACGCGGGGTCAAAAAACTGGGTGGATCTCCGATTTCCAAGATCTTTAAGCGAATTTTGTTTTACTTTTTTCCGCGTTAGAAATTGAGGTTTAGGCTTTTACTCCTTTTAGGGTGTATGACGGCAATGACTTAATTGTGGAATGGTTATGTAATTAGTTTCTAAATGTAGAGCCGTCAGCATATTCTACAGTCTGAATTGCTGGGTGTTTTTTCTTCATCATAGCACCCGAACTATTATCATTTTTTAAGTTATTCTTAAGCTAGATGAATAAATGTGCATGAAATTCTTAAAACATTGACTTTCGTCGTTACGTGTTACACAGTATTATCAAAGAAGATTAATGTTTTTCAGAGTACCAACGAGACAGTAAGAGAGTACGTCCGCAATGACCTAGCAAATCTTAGAACAACTTGAGGTCAAGAAGCGGCACATGTAACGCAGGTATATTTCTACAAAATTTCTTGCAAGTTGTTAAAATTGTCTTTTTTAATATCGAAAAAAAAAAATCTTGACGCTAATGAAAGTAATCTTCGGATAGGAGACATGTTTTAATTCAAAAACCAACCATGACCTTAATTTAACCAATCGTAACCTTGACCTTAAACATTTGGAAATTAATAAATTCGTAACACCGTAAAATATTGACTAATAAATCATGTAAAGGTTTGCTTTGCCTAGCGCAAAGCAAAGTTGCTTTGCCTTGCGCAAAAAACAAAAATACTATACTCTTCACTCTCTATGTGGATGGTGCTTGTCAAAAAGAGCGTTGACTTCTTTGTGGTGATTTTTACGAAGAAGCAACGATCAAGCTGTCTTTAAACCAGGTTACACTTATAAAAATCATTTGCCTGACATAAAAACAACCTATTCTTATATTCATGTAGCAATCAATTAGTTGGTGGGTTTTTTCAGGTCTATGAACTCTAGTATAAAACATTTATCTTCTAAAAAAAATCAAATTTCCTCTTTAAAAATTTGATAAGTAAAAGCTGCTGTATTAATATTTAGAAAGGTCATCGCTCTGTAAAAATATTTACTGTAATCAATGAAAGAAAAAAGCATGAGTTTTTAAAAACGAGAATAAAGTCTATTTATTTAAAACTTATATATAGTATAAGTAAAATGAAAAACTTACTTGCGATCAGATATATCTTCGTAATTATTAAAGCAAACGCATTTTATGAAATCATTTATATCAAACAACAACCAATCGCATTGATGAGTTTTCCGCTTTGCTATTTTCAGATTTTTCAGATATTCCAAAAAAAAAGAATTCCCATAAATTGTTAAACAAGCATGTTTTACGATTTATTTTCAACATGCATATCTCTATATTCTGTTTCTACAAATTCTTAGAATTGTAATAAATAAGACGATCCCCCAGTCCAGATGAAACAGATTATGTTTACACAAAATAAAGGCAAGGTCAATGTTTCAAATATTGATGTTGATTTGATGGATTAGGAACAATTCCTATTGTATGTCATCTCTCTCTCTCTCTCTCTCTCTCTCTCTCTCTCTCTCTCAAATGAACAAATGAATGACTACTACATAAACAATATTTAATGTAGATTTGGTGCGTTTTTATTCTTCAAAAACAAGTATTGTTTACTTCCTATTTGTGTACGATCCTTATTTATGTGCATTTCCTTTGACATCATGCAAATGCTAAATGTATAAGATTGGTTGCAAACTAATGTTAGGAAACTAAAAATAAAAAAAAAAACAATTTGCACATTGATCTATTAATTGATTTATTACAAATGTAAACGAAATCGGATCGCACTAAAATGAACGAAAATGCGAAATACAGTTATCAGGGAAATGCGCACTGCATATTAAGTCAAACCTGTAAAACCCAGAATAAAGTTAAATTAGAAAATTGGAAAATCATAAATAAAATAATAATAATAACTCCCATCATTCGTCTTTGTCAGTTATTAAAATAATTAACATAAAATGATAAATAAGAAATAAGGACTTTCTAATCATAAGAATTTTATTTAAAACTATTCTTATCAAGATTGTGAAAACCCCAAAACAAATAATCAATCAAATAGTTTATAATAATGACAATTCGACGTTTATTTGAAAATTGGTGATTTATGTAATTCCGTGCAACAAGATGTCAAGAAAGCGTTCAATTTCAAGCCAAAATAATACACTCATAGTTATAACTTATATTAAGATTCAATTCAATCGGTCATAGTTTGATTAAACCTGTTGACAAGCTGGTTTCTTTAATATAAAGTGTTCATTTTGAATTTCAAATTCAAAATATAAATAATTGTTGTAATTACCATAATGCATTGTTAATTGTATAGGTACCAGACAGTCCATCCAGCGTGTATGTTTGTCCGTCTGTCCGTCATGATGTAGATACAATACAGTAGGTACACACGCAAACGTCTAAAATAACAGACGAACGCAACAAGACGCAATCAAACACAATTTTTCTCGTAAAGTGTATTCATTTCTACTTAATTTATGACATATCTAACTTTTAGCTACATTTTTATCAATAAGTTGAAAAGCAACCGTTTTTCATCTGATAGGACACAATTTTTTTTTAGAAGAATTAACTGTATTAAAATATAAGGAAACCTTTTTAATCATTTAAAATCAAAATTCTTAACTTTTGACAACTGTTACAAAGTGAAATTTCATTTTTACTACTTTGTGTAGATTAACCTTTAATGACTTTGTGCTAATTATAACAAAAACTTTTCTTATTTTTCGGCATCTGTGTTAAACTTTCTAAATTCTGCACATTCTTAATCCCACCCAAATCAGAAATGGACAGTTTATCTCTTAATTGACTTTTGTGCGTATTTGTTGGCACCTAATTTTTCATCTTAATTAACGTTTTATGCGAATGCTACTGAAATACCATGAGTTGCTCAAAAGGGGTCTATTAATTGATTCCTTTATGAATCATATTTTTGTTTACCCTTTCATGGTTGTGTTATTTTAATGTTTACTATGTATGACCATGGTCAGTTGGATTCGGTGCTGATACATCCCAAACTCATGTTAAAATTTTTCTATGCAAAGTCTAGGGAAAAGTTTAAAAACTAACGCTTGTTGGCTTATTGGAGGTTAAATGGGGTTCAACGATAGAAGGAAAAATATTGTATGTGAGAAAGCGTCCCTTAATGTAACTATTAATGATTTTTAGGAATACCAAATTGTACATATATAAAACTTTGGAATGCATTAATCAAGTCATAAAAATAGGTTTTAGTTGTTTTCCGCAAATCAGACGTAAAATGTTTACAATGAACATACTAGATTTCCAGGACGTTCGAAAGGAAGATCAATATAAGATATATTTACGAAGTAATGACGTTCTTTCTCTGAGTTTCTAAGAACATGACGTATCTAGTCCTTTTGATCCTCTTGATTGAAACAATTTATTTGCTAAAAACAGAAAGCAAAAAAAAACAAAAACATATCTTAAATAATATCCCCCCCCCTTTTTTTTTTAAAAATCAATTTGAAACAAAATACAAATGCTTGTTTTACGCCTAGAAAACCCATTGATAACGGGAGCGATGTTTGGTAATTGTATGTAGATTTTGCATCTTCTTTCGAATTGTTCTGAATCTCGTTCCCTGACCTCTTGGGTCCGGTCAAATTGTTAGATACCGAAATGTTCAGAATTAGAATTATCTTTGTAGTTTTGCGTTAACAAAATCGTGTGTCGTGCATTTTGCGTCGTCATTACTTGAATTTTTTTCAGGAACTGTTATTTGCTTTAATTGCTGATTTTCATCTGCGCGTGAATCGTTACCAATCTATTGTAATTTGCATCCAGTTGTATTGTGATAATCATAAAGGGACACCATTTGGATAATTTGGTATTTCTTAAACATTACAATCAAAAACAGAAAAGATCTATAGATGGTACGAGCATTAAACAGAGAATATAACACTGGCATCTAATGAATGAAAAGATCGCAGAAATTGAACGATGACAAAGCTATATTTTCGAATGAAAAAAAAAACCAAACAGGTGTTTGGTATAAGACCGACTTAGTAGTATTTTTCTGAACGAGATCCACATTTTCTGCACATACATTGATCGTATTTCATAGGAGCGTTCGAAACAGTGCTGAATAAAATATGGCAAAAAATGTTTGATTTTACGACTGGCAAAGGTTATTTTGTTTAGGTTGTTTCCATAGTTGGAATAGCGGTTAGACTAGCTTTAGCACAAAACATGGTGATACTTACGTATAGGCAGAGGAGTTCCTAGAAATGCTACGATCAGCGAATTGTGTACAAATTTTTATATTCAAAAGAGGTGAATGACATTTAAGAGAAACCATAAATGCACAAAGAGCAAACTCAAGTAATGAACACGGCTTTGCTTGTAAAATCCCCTTCTCGTTTAAAAAAAATCCATATTTTAGAGATGTCATTGCATAAATCATACCAAGAATGCACTAAAATAAAAAAAAAAAAGCCCAGTTCTGAAAAAATAAATAATGATAAGTAGTATCCCACGCCCATTTGTTTAAACACTCACTTCCGATGAACCAAATAGTAACAACCAGAGGCCAATATATGCACTTTTTCAACTCGAGTGAAATTATTAGCAATACATTTCAAATAATAATGTTAAAGGTATTAAAATCAAGGTAACATTTTCAATTAAGCTTTATTAGTTCTAAAAATTTATACAATATTAACTATCAGCTTAACAATCTATATCAACCTTCGCACATGTGATGCTTGGTTCAAATTTATGCAAGAGAAAGGTTAACATACAACAGATGGGCAAACATATTAACTGTGTCAGCTTATTGACTTAAGAAACATGAAAAGATCGTTAAAATAGATTCTTCCGTAAAGTTATATGTATTAATAAAGTATCTAAAGTCAAATACTGATAAGATAATGACCTTTTAGGGTCAAATTAGTTTTATTTAAAAAATTTAAATTTTGAAAATAAAATTCTGATTAAGAACCTGTCCGTTCTGGCATTTGAAAGAAATGATTAACAGAAAATTATTAATTTTCTGTAACGACTTAGAATTCATTACATTGTATTGAATCTCTTTAAAATGTGAAGTGTTTTTTTTTTACTTCTTAGGTAACAATGGTTACATTGCAACCGTTGTAGTTATGAACAGGTTCTTAAGTAATAATATGTTGTAATTGCGAACCTACTCCCCATAAAGGTTACATATATAAAACATAGGACTGTAGATGGAGCACGAAACGTTTAAATATCACTAGTTTCTGCGGTTATCAATTTAGGCTATCGTGGTTTGAAACAGATAAATCTTCAATCTATTTGCAGTCATTCCCTTCTAGTAAAAAAGAGATATTAAAGGGACCTAGACACGATTTGAGATAAAAATTCTATTTTTTAAATTTTTTTTTTGTAAAATGGTTTACTTGTGTATTTTGAATGATTCACCAAAATTTGTATGTTAAATGTCAAGTTACAAGCGAGATACGGAGGAAAGAAGTCGTTGTCATCTAAACAAAGCTCGAGTCTTATATTTGTTTACAAATAATGTAAAGAAATTACCATACCTATGACAAAATAACTTGTGGCAAACAAGATAAACTGATTCAATGTGTTCATAAATAATTTTATCAACAACAAAAAGCAACATTAGATTGAAACTTATACCAATACAACACATACGTAAAAATAACAGGACTCGAGCTTTGTTTACAAAACAAACAATTCAAACCTCTGTAACTCGCTTGTAATTCAATATTTGCCTTTCAAATTTTGACAAAGCATTAAAAACATCCATATTGGCCGTTCTAGACATTTAAAATAAAAAAAAATAAATTTTGAAAAATTTGAGCTCAAACCGTGTCTAAGTCCCTTTAAGACATTGTATTATAGAAAAGTATCTACAATTCACTTTAAATTAAAAAAAAAACTATCAGACAATGTCTCCATGGTTGTTTGCAGTCAACTTTTATTCTCTTTGTAACATGAACAAATAACGTTATTGAATGGTGTAACATGGCCAATTTCCTAGAAATTATCTACCAGCTAGGTCATTTAAATTTTACTAAGATAAGGATTGAACACGATTTTAATGCGATATGGGTTAAGACAATTGAAATCAAAGGTCAAGAGAATAATTATATTTTACACAAACAGCAGGACAACAGCACTTGATCTTTAGAACTACAAACCCGCGCTTCCTGTCAGTTTGGTATACAAAGAAGGAAACGTGTAGATTATGCAGTAAATTGTTATCAAATTGCAGGTGAATTTCATTATAATTTGAAATGCAAGTATTATGCATTGTATAAACGACACAGATATTTTTTTTAGAAGACTAGAATATACTGTTCTGCTATCAAACACTAGCTACTCAGAAAATTTCGTGATGTTATGTAGTTTAGACATTAAACTTGGTGAATTTATATGGATCCTAAGTGTATATATTTACATTTTCCAGTGTCTGTGACAAAACTACTTATCTATTTTGTAATGTATAGTCCAATACATTTCATCAATGACTTTTTAAGTATTTAATCGTACAATTGCTGAAAATTATATAAATATTAGTAATAAGGAATCATTCTTTGAATATTATCGGGGTGATCGAATCTATCATAAAGCCCTTCGGGCTTTATTGGATTTGATCACCCCGACCGTATTTGATCACTTCATAATACTCAAAGAATGATTCATTATTCCTTAAATGTACACTCTGTATGGCACATCTCATTTTACCTTATTGTACATGATTGTATAATTGAAATACATTGTATGTTTTATGCACCTTATGTACCTTTCCAGTTTTTTTTTTTTTCAAATCGTATTAAGAAAGACGGAAATTAATGTCTTTTTATAGATTTTTATTTAAATCTAAAATGTTCGTACTATTAAGGAAGACAAAAAGTATTATTGAAAAACCATGCACACCTACGTTTTCTGTGTTTATGTTTATCAGATGGGTGCAGATCGGGAACACATCTATCACATGACGTGCGGTTCACCAGCATGATATTGTTTAGATAAACAATCTAGTGCATGCGTGTCATTTATTTGAAAATTAAATCTTCCTATAGGATATTTTTTGTGCACTGTCATTATACAGTGCAATTTAGAGACAGGAAGAAGGTATGTAAAAAAAAAAAAAAAAAAGTCAGTCACTACATTCTTACCGTACTTTATGTATACGATACATGTATACAACCTTTATTTGAAAAACAAATTCTTCGATGGTATTTTTCTTAACTTAATATAATATATCAAAGCTTAATACAAATATTTTTTTCATATAATACGATAAATAATCTATAGTTTATAATTTGAATATCACTTTCCGCATTCAAGACATGAAATTTTTATACTTTCCAGACATGATCATTAGACTAGCGTTTGTATTCATCATTAATATACAACATAGAGCACGTGACATTGCCCATAATAGGAGAATAATTACATAGTTACAGAAAAATTAACACTGTACTCTTAGACCACGGCCAAAATGTCAAAGGTCACTGTTGTGGCATCAGAATCTTGAGTGAACAATGATAATGGTCGATATTCATAGTGTCTCATTCGCTCTGGCTAAGTTTATAGGACCTATAGTACCCGATCAGAAACAATTCCTAACTCAATCTGACGAATCTTGTAAACAAGTCTGTCTTTGAACTAGGAATAGTTCTAGGCGAAGAGTTGGAAATATGAATTTTCGTGTACTGTACAACAAGCGAGAAAAAGAAACTTGCGGCCTTTCACACATGCTGATCGGAAAATAAAACATAATCTTACATTTCGTTGACTTCAAATTATTTTGACATACATACCAACTTATGAATTATCATTAAAAAATACTATATATGTGAAGGATATGAAATATTTGTAAAACAAAATGTAGATACAGTCATATGCATGTATGTTGGAGTGTGACAATAGTATAAAGCAGATGAAAAAGAAACAATAATCTAGTTCCCCTATCTCTTGAACTTATACGGTCACCTTACCTGAATAAATGAAAGGCAGGAGACAGATACAGGAAATTTCTGTTTTCGCACCTCCCAATTCATCATTCTATGTGCTGGAATTTCTCTGACCTTATAAGTAAATAAACTGTTAATTCCCTATCTGTCAGTTCTACGAATTAAACTGTTAATCTGGAGTGTATTTACATGTCAGTTGAGATAATACTCTGATCACTGGTCTCATGAATGCATTGCTCCTTGATCTTCAGTCTCTCATCTTAATCTTCACTATACGTCAGTGATTTCTACAGCGGATTTTTGTATGATAAAGTAGCGGGACCAATACCCGGATTCTCCACTACAAGTCTATTTATTTTTCATAGAGATGATTATATTAAACTTGTTGAACTTTAATAAGCCGGGATCGTTGAATCTGATTTTGAACCAACCTTGTGTTCTGTCGCAGCCAAACATAAACATTGGCATCGAAGGTTGCATCGTTTCTTATGAGAAATGGTAACGGTTTTAAGACTTTATACATGTAGGACAAGGTATCTAAGAACATGTTTCTCATTGAATTGGAAAGTATCATCTACAGCAACCTGTAATAAAATGTTTCCAGTCAGTCATTTAATTTCATAAAAGATGAAAGCCTTGGATAGTAATTTTAAGTACAACAACCTATCGAAATCCATTACATACATGCAATAATATAATAAACATGCAATAAACATGCCACACTGAGTGCATGCAGATTTAGAACCATTTTAACAAAGGCTTGGACTTTGAGTAGTTGTGTCAAACAGCATTGTGACGTAGGCCTGCCTATTTCATTGCTGGCCATCCAGCCATGGCTCTTTGAAATCAACACGATTTGTCTGGCTTTTGAGCTAAGACTACGCAATCGGTGTATATTTCGCTTGAAACCAGCGTCATCTTTAACTTGTTTGGACGCAAGAAATAGATAGTTACATCCTACTGAAAGTCCAAGGTCTTGTTAAAATGGTTCTACTTTGGAAAAAAGTACACCATCTTACCTGTATAAATGGAAAAGAAACAGACAGGGTTTCGATCCAGTAGGTTGCTGAAGAACCATGTTCCTGCACTTTCCATTTATACTACATGTACTAGTATTCAATACTATTATACTATTATATTACTTCTATAATCTTGTGGGTAAACTACTGATGATCATCCGACCCCTGCTCAGTTCTAGGAATTCTATTTTTGTGAATTCTATTTTTGTTCATTAGCATTGTATATATGCATGTCACTTGACCCAAAGATAATAGCAATGGATGATAAATGAGAATTTATCATTTTCTCGAATATACTTATAAGTGTCAAACTATGTACATGCCTTTGTTAGAGTATCAATATATGAAATTTTCTATATTCTTGTAATTTGTTTAAATTTTTTTTTTCAAATTAAGATGTTTTAATTAACATAATTATTGTCTATTTACGCCCATCATCGAAATTGTTTGCTGATGACACAGTGATTTTACAAATTCATTTTCAAAAAAAAATCTGATAAGAAAAAGTTAAAGGGAATACATTTTGGGAATTTCTTTTTGTTCCAATCCTTGGCGAAATAAACGAGTTATATAGCGGTTGGGTGTGTTGCGGCTTATTCAATGAGCAAAATACCTAACTCCATAACAGGAAGTTTAAAAACAAAAACTAACACGTCAGATAATTAAAATCAACAACGAAACAAAATCAGATGCAAATTTTCTTATAAAAATAATTCATTGCATTAAGGTTGAATCAACAAATATTCACCGAGATAAAAGCCTGAATTTTATGCTTTCCCACTAAAAAATTACTTTTCCCCCCAAAAATAATGAATATTGAAAAGCTTCAGTTTTATATTGTTATCGATTTATCAATGTCGACATGTTATTTAAATATTAACTCTATACAAACACGCACATTACTTAAGGGGCATTTACGTTAGAAATACCCTTCGATAAAATATAAAAGACGTGAAATCCTTCATTTTGGGGGAAAAAAGGGGCGTTAAATTGACCTATTTTTAAAAACAAATATTTCTTTTTTTATTCTTATAAACCAGATTTGTCGAAATCGAATGGAAAGTTCGACAAATTGATGACACGGTAACGCTTAGTCCCAGATCCACGACAGGTGATTTTCGTTCCGCATGGACGCACATGTCATAACACAAATATCAAATTCTGCTTCGCACATGGCGTCACTCTGTTAGTCCGTTTGGATTTCCCAAACAGTATCAAAGTTTTCTTTCAGGAAGTCGACAGTTATTGGGCACTACTGGTATCCGTATATTTGAACTTTGCCGTCGAAGAACTCGAAAAATTGCCCGGATGTCTCTATATTGACGAGAGAAAGGATCGATTGAAATCACTTGGCGGAGACGATAAAGCGGCGTAAAGCAGGTAAGTTGACTTCGTTTTATTAGCCGCTAAGTTTATTGGTTAGATACGTGTCTTGAAGATATAGTGCGACATGTTTAATACATGTAATCAAAAGAACAACATTACCAGGGATAAATGCACATCTCCAAAGAAATAATTTTTAATAACATTGTATTGATCTTAATTTTGAATTGGTTTTAATTTCCCCGTTTATTTGTAGATTACATTCAGTCGCATGTAACAAAAAAGGGGCGTGATTTATAAAATAATGAATATGCATGTTAAAATTGTAAACTTTGTGTACAGAGATTGCACCTTATCACGTCCCATCGCCGTGCGCTTAATGATTTCACAGAAAAAAAAAAAACAAGCTATGCTGACATTTCCTTTGACATCGTTTAAGCTTGTCAATTCACTTGTATTTGGACAATTAGCTAAATGTATCTGATGGGTTTTTTGTCTTAATTGATATGTAAAGAAAGGTCTCCAGAGAAATTTATTTCTATCGTGTTTGACGTAAAAAGGTGAAAAGGTGGTAATGTTACAATTAGCTATAATAATTAATTATTGAAATTAACAAAGTCGTTAGTATAAACACCGCTTTAAATAGCTTGAAGAATTGTTATCTCAGCAAATACAGTAAATCTAATTCTTTATCATTTGAATGTTTTATAATATTACTTATTTTTTGTTCCACCAATTTTTTTTTTCTTTTGATTGTATATATGCAGTGTCAGCAAAATATGCAATCTTTTAAACTATAATTTACTGATTGATTGAATTCTTTTGTAGATGGTCAAAGCAAGGATGAAGCCATCGTTTCTATGTTCAGTTATCCTTTATCATGGTAATAATTAATCACAACAGTTCTTAAATCTTTAAAGTAATTTGTTTAAGAATCAAGAAAATGTATTGATATGATTACGTATTTTTTTTTTTTTACAAAAACTACACTATGGTTCAAGCGCACGTCAAAGTTAAGAATCATGGATGCAAATATTTCTTGTTATTATTAGTAGTTATACCTTTACCTTTTATTCAAAATTTATTCAAGATAAATATGAATATTTCAGATTTTTAATTATAATTATTAACAAACAAATATTACTGCATTATTAATTAAGCGATGTGTATTCACGAACACAAACAGGCAAACTTAAACATTGTTAATTTTCAAATGCCACATAACTGGAGAAATTTGAAAATGTCTTGTCAAATCATATTTTCCTTCGTTTTAGGCTTAAGACAACTTTATAAATTTAATGTTGCGAGGGATTGCAAAGAATTGCAATAATTTGTGTTTTAAAAAAACAATTTTTTTCCTCATTAATTAATTCTCGGTCTTTGTCTTTAAATTTTTATTTCACAAGCATGAAGTTCTTTTGATAAAGACTTCAAAGTTTCATACTGTTATGAGAAACTTGTCTAAAAGGTGAAAGGGAATTGCAATATTTTGGTTCATATTAAATAGCCTAAATATTAAATTCATATGATATTTATCAGATGATTAAAAAATTACTTTGATTTTATTATCCTGATTTTTCCTTATTACAGAGTTTAAGAAAATTAAATGAATTTCAATAATATAAAATTCATTATATGTGGTTTTTATCACGTTTTTCGGTGTTCCAACATGAAAAATATAGAACATTGACATATAGTTCTAATAATTTAAAGGTTATATTTGATTAAATATTCCCAGTAAAAAAAAAATGGCATTTGTGATCTACTATAGAACATATTATTTTTGAAATAATCATAAATTATAAATCTACAATTATTCTTATTTTCTGTTGACATTACATATACATGATAAAACATCACAACATGAATTATTAGTTTATCGTCAAAGTTTATTAATAACTTACTCTTTTTTATGCAATAGGGCATTTGTATCTTGATGAAAATGTTTGAGCATTATCGTTGTGCGATCCTTAACTTGCACAGACATTATACAATCAATTTAGAATAAAAATTACCGTTTGTCCGTTATTTCCCGCACGTTGCCAATTTTGCAAAAATAAATAAAATATGTTTACTTTTGGAGATTAATTGTATACATCCCACAGAATATTGAGTGCGTTCACAATTATTGCATTGTTTATTAGTCAACAGCTTTACAGCTTATAGACATACAGGACAATTGATATAAACATATTAATATAAACAGGTCACTTGAAAATAATGCAAGATTACACATGAAGTTTTCTGATGAGAAAAGCATTCCTAATAAATCTACCTAAATTGCACAATTCTTTTACCTTTTGTGATGACAGTAGTTGAATTAATTTAAGGACAGCGGGTTTGATATAGTATATTTTTAAGGAATTTTCTTTCATTGGTTGTTGAGGGTATTGTAAGTTATCTATGATAAACTCATGATACTATTTTGTTTATCAATGATGATTATTCTTGGTAACCAGTCCTGTTGGCATTTGCAACAAATTTTTTTGGCAAAAACAAAAACTAAAGCACAAAACAAACCTTAAAAAACGGATACACTGTAGAATTTGGTACTTTTACGCAACACTGAATCTGATTGTACCATAAAATCAAATTTCAGTTTTTACACTCGCTGCGTGTCATAAGGTTCAGCGATTTGATGGATATTACAACAATCTAGCTTACCCTACATGGGGTAGTGCGGGTATGTCACTTGTTTTTACTTTAAAACTTAGAATTTGTGATTTTTGATTGAAAGCAAAGAAAAAACTTAGCATTGAACCATGAAAAGTATGTTTTATTTTGATTTTTTTTCAGGGGAGCCTCTTATTCATAACATATCTACTGCTTACACGGATCTGACCTACTTGCCACGCTTGGATGACCTTCCGAGTGCCAGAGAGGTCAGCAGCCTCCTTTTCAGACAAAATTTTGCAAACACGACCGGTCACCAAACGCGAAATGCACTGTTTGCATTTTTTGGTGAGTTTTTAATGTTCAATCCCATGAGGTACATTTAATAAAATTTATTGTAATCAAAACACAAAACTTATTGGCTTAATTGAGGTGGCAATTTTGGGATAAATCACCAATTTCTTTTACTTTTCTTTTGATAAAGAAGCAATACAGAATTTTTATCAAGTGAGAGTTATCTATCTTAAAAGAGGGACATAGAACCTTAACATCGGTACGCCTAGATAACACAGTCGGTAGATGTCAAGTGCATAGACATCGAGGGTTCGAATCAGGGTCATAGAGTACTTGGGTATATTAATTACGCGACAATTCGTCAAAAGTATGATGTAAAATTAAGCCTTTTCATCAGTTTAAAAAATCAATGCCCATTCTTCAGGTAGGCATCGGTACATGAAAGAACCCTTAGCTTAATTAAATTTAAAGTTCCGAAAGCTGTTCAAAAGGTTAAACACGCTGGGATTACACCCCCGGCTGATGACGTCTTTCTGCCAGACAAATATTCCTGTAGTTACGAAAGACGACAAGCACTTATATTGAAAATCAGAGAGTACATCATTCTTAGGGTATCAAACAGACTCAACTTGCTATGGATTCTTTACGAAGAATAAAAATATTTTGTGACTAACTGTACCTGCCAACTATTTTATAATTGATTGTTAGGAGGAATATTATCCATATTAAGAATATGAATGAATATTTAGTGATATTATCATTTAATAAAATATGCAAATCCAACCACCTTTGTCATAAACCATGGCGACAAATAAAACGCAGTTCAAGACGTTTCAAAGAAGCAAATTGGACCCAGAGTGATTAACAGTTATTCGGAGAAATTATGAATAGATTTCTATTCTCACGAGTAAAACGCAAAATAAGCATTTTAAAATGTTAATATTCAGTAGTAGTTGAAATACTGTTGAAAAAAATTGAAAATTAGTTTATTCTCTATATAACTTAATAGAGTAAACATTAATTCAGTTATATTTGTTTAATCTTTTTAACAAGATTTCTCGGGTAAACCTGTATGTTTAACTAAAGGCAGTGCATAAAGCCGTCGCGGTCCTCTCCTATGTGGATAAAGTCTGGCTTTGTATTGATTAAAACGACACGTATATTTAATTATAAGATACAAAATTTTTTTCTACAGCAAAGATCAATAAATCATAAATTTTGGATTGCCATTCTGAAATGATGTGAAACTTATGATCATACCAGAGACCCATCTCAATTTTTAAAACATATTATAAGTTTGTTTTTTGGTTTTTTTTTAAACTATTTCTTATCAAAAAATTTTAATTTTTCGAATGTTCATATTCTCTTTGCTAAAAGATTTAAATAATCAAAGAATTAACCATGACCATCTAGCCTCCTTTAAGTCTTAATGTGATCGATAATTTGTTGTTTGACGTCTTCTCTAGAATATTTGTTGTACAACGTCATTAATTTCAACGTAATATGTTTTTTATCGGTTCCAATGAAAGCTGAGAATATTGAGTCAAAAGTTTAAGCATTGCTATAAATGAACTGATACATATTGGATGAGTGTAGTGAATTATTTTCTCTATCATTGACACACTATATCAATCTACATCAAGAAAAACTTTAAAAGTACATTATTTTGATTTCTTGAAATTCATTCTTATGACAGATCATCAAATTATTTTATTATACTTTCATGTTAAATACTGAAATCTGATTGGTTTAGACGCAGTTTATAATCCGTTCTATTACCCTCAGCGTTAGCAACACACTTGGCAACGGGTAACACAACGAATTGTTACATGCGCGTAAATTATGCGCGTACGGTTCGTAGTAGAATTCACGGTATTTCTATATGAAAGCAGTTAAGTTTTCTTAAAAATCAAGACATTCAGTATAATAAAATGAATAGTGCCTGTTTGGGAGGATAACAGTTGAAATTGACACCCCTCGAAAACCATTGTCAACCTCCGCTTCGCGTCGGTTGACAATGGTTTTCTCGGGGTGTCAATTTCAACTGTTACCCTCCCAAACAGGCACTATTTATATAATGGTAGTGTACACCGGAATGCGTACAAGTTGCTTCAATTTTGAGATCTTTAAAACAAAAAATATTTTTCTTTCGCATAAATACTACATTAAATAAATGTTAAACAGCAGAATTTCTACAATTAATGAAATATTTGGTTGAGGTGTGTGCATGTATGGAATCTCAAATCACTTGAGATTGCTATAGAAAGGTATTCATGACTCCCACTCTTTAAAACAGGCCAGGTTGTGGCGTATGAGATAGTGGACAGTGATGACGTATCTTGTCCGTCCGAGATCATCTCTGTATCTGTCCCTAAATGTGACGAGGCCTTTGACAGCGCATGTACAGGAAGCGGGGTTATGCCCTATGAAAGAATTAATTACGACAAGCACACAGGACAGTCTCCAAATAACCCAAGAAAACAGGTGTGTGAAATACATACCAAAACTTTTAATTCTTATCTTAATTATGAGAAAGTATGAATTAAAGTTTAAGTTTAAATACTAAATTTAAAGGTGGTTAGACTAACTATGTATAGTTTGTTTTTTGGTCCTTAGTTATATCTGTTTCTGTAGATTGTATGTAACTGGAACAGTTATTATATTTATTGCATATTAATATTGTATTCATGATTACGATGTGGTCCAGGTTGATTTTGTCCGTAGTTAATATGTTAGTTTTTCCCTGTAGATTAACGCAGCCAGTAGTTATATTGATGGCAGCTTTGTCTACGGAAAAACCGGAGTACGAGCTAGCTACTTACGTCATCAAGGAACCGGAAAACTAGCGTCCTTGGACATGTGGGAGAAATTTCCGGTCCTTAATACAGTCAGACTTCCGTTCTTAACGTTTCCAAACAAAGATGACAAAACTGCAAATCCTGAGACATTGTGGAGTAAGTAAACATTGCTTGGATCCCCCATCAATCGGTATTTGTGTGATTCATCTTGGTTTAGTCCTGTAAGCGCCATTAGCCTAAGACTAACGACCATCAGACCTGTAAGAAAACATTAACAATCGAGTTTACGTGATAAAATTGCACCTTTTAACACATCCCTTCAAGGAGCTTTTTTTTAAAATCTTTTTTCGCTTTACTATTGACTGACAGAAACTAACGATCAAGACTACCTAGAATCGATTCAGTCAGAATGGCAATTTAGCATCCTGTATTTTTTGTTGTTGACTTTTGCTAAATGTTTTAAGATTTGTTCATGCAGATCAAAAAATATTTTAGAAGCAGAATGCGTAACGTTAAATGTATGATCTTGCACCACTTTTTAGTCCAGCGCCGCCTTAACTAAATTGTTGAAGCAATGATTTGTTCTTGGCTATAATAATAGTATTTGAAGCCCGGTCAATTCGCAATACTTGTATAGCATCTACCCTAATTACTTAAATCAAAAAGTAGAACTTCACACTCAGTGATCTTTGTAGTTATCAGCCACCGCTCCAACTAGCGCTGTTCATTGACTTAACATTTGCTCCTGGTGTTTTGAAGGGATTTTTGTACAAAGGGAAAACTACCAAAATATTGGTGTCACTTAACCGCAGACAAAATACAACGAATTTTTCATATTTGTAAGAATTCTGATTAATTGGAAAATAATTCAGTGTCTGCTTCTTTACACAAAATGCTAATAGTTCTTTGTGCCAGTATGTGTCACAAATGTAAACTTCAAGCTCCCTTTAATTATTTTCTTAAAGTTTAATTTGTGACATTTTGGAAACATGATTTAGATTCAGTACAGTAAAATCTAGTTATTCAAATTAATTAACATTGATTATTGTAAAAATGAGAGTTGTTCTTTAGTTGAAATACTAATGATATTTGTACGTAATTAAAAGGTGAAAGTATGTACATTCAGATTACAAAATTCCATACATAATATGCTGTATCATTTTTAGAATTTATGACCCATCCTATTATCCCTAACTAATAATTCTTAAATCACACAAAGATGTAATAATTATATTTATTTTTAATTCATATTTTGGAATGATATAAACGTATATCTTTTTTACCTTTTTTTGTTTATATATATTTTTCAATTAATCCAAACTTTAAACTGTTGGTAAGATTAATAAGTGCCGACTGGTGTTAAACCCACCTGCTTCTGTTCTATACAGGATTTGGTGACAACCATGTGTACGAGAATCCAGCTCTTTTGTCTTTTGGGGTCCTTTTCTTCCGCTATCACAACAATCTTGTGCGGAACATCACGCGCCAAAACACCAACATGACCTCAGCTGTAGATGTATTCTACAAGGCGCGCCAATGGCTTATTGCATCAATGCAGGTCGGTAACATTGGCTTAATTTACATTGAGTTATTATTTTTGAGGAACAATTTTGAAAATAATATAATTTAATTTGTTTTTGATTATTATATTTAGAATATCATAATGTACGAATGGCTTCCCAAACTTCTGAATGCTCCAGTTCCGCCATATGAGGGTTACCGTGGCAACCTGGAACCCGGGATCACCTCAGTGTTTGATGCAGCAGCAATTCGATATATACTAACCCTTATCCCTATGGGAATTCGAATTCTGTAAGGACCTCGCAAATGCTCTCAATTATCCGTCTGAGCACTTACTTAACCTTTAATGACCATGTTTAACATATCTTTTAATATGAGACACGTTTTTATCAACAATTCTGGGAAATATTTTTTGTCGCCTCAAATATTTGTTGTTTTTTTAAATGTTTGATTCAGATGTTATCGATAATTTTGATTGATGAATCCTTATTGTAGAGATGAGAAATGTAACTCGGAAAACAATGTACGGCTGTGTACCTCGTATTTCGATTCCCAGGTAAATGTCCTTAAGGTCGTATTCACGGTCAAGCACCTATTGATACGGTTCAATCAATTCTTTACATCAAATAAATATTATTGATTTACCACCCTGCAAAACTATATGCGCAAAATAAAACAAAAACAGACTGGTTTTTTTTTTTTGTTTCAGCATAATTATATTGAATTTTAATTCGTTATCAAACATCAAAATGACCATGATTGAATGCCCTTTTTTGTAAAACGCCGAAAAGCCACCGAAAACGGTGTAATTTAATATATTAAATCTTAACATGGTTTTTTTTAGAGTCCTTTGAATTTTCAATGATTTTTCTGCAATACTAATATAAAATGTTTGAGAAAGTTACATCACGCTGGCAGTCTTTGGTAGTAAATTCAAATCGAAAAAAAACCCTATATCTGAAATCTCGGTGAAATCTTAATTTTACCTACACTGTACTCAATCACCTGTTTGTCATAGAGTTATCATTTTGACGCAAAGTTTGCGAAAAACCCTCATGCATTATACTTGTAACCTCATCTTTGATCTATTTACTTATTGAAAATAATTACACAATTTGTAGAAAATCCTGACTAAGAATGAGCATGCTTTTGAGGACGCGATGCGAGGCATGCTCTACCAGGCTGCGGAAAAAGAGGACATGCAGATTGTACCTGATATTCTTGGTAATTAGATTTTAATTAATCATCACGATGAATGATAATCCATTATCAAAACAACTTCAAACACCTCACAAATTGACGTGTTTACCCAACTTGCATGGTTTTGTTCACCGACACATAACTCGCAATGCTCTATGGTCAAATCCATCTAACCTTGAATTGTCTGAGTTTATTTTGGGTACTTTGATTCTTTATTTAAAATGATAGGGATCATAAACACAT
This sequence comes from Magallana hongkongensis, assembly GCA_016163765.1. Lineage (NCBI taxonomy): Eukaryota > Metazoa > Mollusca > Bivalvia > Ostreida > Ostreidae > Magallana > Magallana hongkongensis. The sequence goes on from WFKH01011801.1 coordinate 38,548,253, forward strand.
TTGCATGCTTTATACAAAATGAATAAAAACTATTTTAGATGACGTACGTTAGTATCTTCTAATTCAATACACGTAATTTGAATCAGTATAATCTGTCTCATTGAAAATTATCAAATATTCTCCTCACCGGGTATACTCTTTCGTTTCTATGACAATGTAGACAAGTATTTTGGACCTCTACACTACTCGCGCGTGGATCACGTGGCCTACACTATCATGAAGGGTAGAGATTACGGACTTCCGGATTACAACACAGTCAGGGAACAGATTGGTCTTCGCCGCATGAAAAGCTTTGAGGACATCAATCCAAGACTGGCTAGAGAGAATCCATCGGTACAAAAATTTATAATCAGTTTGATATTAGTAAAATGTTATCGTCCTAAAACTAAATCTCCTTATATGTTTATTTACAAAAGAGGTTTATGAAATCAAAATTCTTAATGAGATCAATCGATCAATCAGTCAATCAATCAACCAACCAGTCAATTATTTATGCAATCAGTTGACCACCAAATTTATTCAAATGCTTTCCATTATTGTTTATGCTAGCTGAAAGTGTAACATACCGTTTCATCTTTCAGTTATTTAACAAGACGCGGCAGTTGTATGGTGACATTGACAAGTTGGACGTGTTTGTGGGAGGGATGCTGGAGACCAGTGACGGCCCGGGGGAGCTGTTCACCGCCATACTACAGAACCAGTTCCACAATATACGACACGGTGACTGGTTCTGGTTTGAGAACACCAAATCCAAGTGAGACTTCGCAAGAGATCGTTGCTTAAGCATTCTTAATATCAAGAGAATGAAAAAACGATAATACACATTTCTGGATTTTTCAATAAAAATATAAATGGAATACCTGATTCAGCCAGCACGCACTATCAATTTATCAAATCAAAGAACTGAAAGTATTGATCGGCGTTTGTTTACAAGCGGCAGCCTTATCTGGCACCCAGTAGGTGCAAGGATCTTGATCCCATACAAAACTTTTTAACCTGCAGTGTAACTGATGTTTAAAGTTAGAGCACAGTTAACAGTATATTGAATACTTTGATTTCAGTATTTATTAATATCACTCAACTCTCTCTTCCAGACTATTCACAGAGAAAGAGATAGAGGAAATCAGAAACATAAAACTATCTGATATATTGCTCGCTACAAAAACATTAGAAGAGCAACACGTCCCAAAAGATGCATTTTCTGTGCACAATCGTAAGTTGTTGAACTATCAAAATGTAATTTAATGACAAATTGTAAAATTGAAAAAACTTTTATTTAATCTTCAATCTCGTGGAAAGACTCTTTTCCAATTTGATAAATAAAAATATCGTTATAGATTTTAGATACGAAGAACTTTATTACAATTTCACAAACTTTCTGAAAGTTACCTCACTCTAGTCCAATTTTCCTTTTTTTATAAATCGTTTTAATCTTTCTCTTTGCAGTGTCTGGGTGCAGCTCTGCATATCTTGATGTGGACAGCTTGGATTCTTGTCCTGATCACCATGGCTACGATTATTTCAAGGGGAGCGAACTTTCGTTCATCGTATTGTGGACATGCTTTGGAGTCATTCCATTTGGTAAATCATCAATAATACATGATGCATTTAAAAATATTAATGCAACTATTTTGTTTTAAGAAATGAAACAAAACATGCTAGAGAACAAAAAGCACATATTTTAGATAATATGACTGATTGTTCTTTTTTTTTTAAATTCAGTTTGCATTTTGTCCGCCTACGCCGCAGCGAAATGCAGGAAATGGAAACACTCAAATGAAGTACGAAAAATGCAAACCAAGACAGCCAAAAGAGACAGCAGAAATAGTGTTTCAGGTATCGATATATATAATTATCAGTATTTTTAATTAACCTTCAATGCATTGTGCAAATCATAGAATTAGTTCCGTTGACATTAAGAAACTTGGGTATGACTTGTATGTTTATTTTAAAATTTCATCATTTTCTCTGTTCCCTTAAAAACTAACTGACTGTTCATATGCAACAATTTGAATATGCTTTGATAATTCGTTTTTATTACAAACTTTCTTTATTGTAAGGAACTGAAATAAATCAACACATCGCTTATGAGTGGCTGGACGAGAAAGAAGATGAGAGAGCTGTGGTAGTTAGAATCAAGCCTCGATGTGAAATCGAGGTCGATAGTTGTACGGGACGGCGGTTGCGCACGGTCAAATTGTTCAATCAGGAATCGGCTTACTTGATGACGTCAAGCAACAAAGGAAGAACATATACTTGCATAAAAGTTCCCAAAGAATATGATCTAGTAAATACTGTTACAGTATTTGAAATATAAATAATTATACCATCTAGTGTTGGTGACTTGCTTATTATAATGAATTAAACACGAAATAAGGCGCATTTTAATCATTTATCATTAAACTCAACAGGTTTTAAAGTTTGAGAACAGTACAAGTCGCCAACTTTTTGAAAATGACGTCATTCATGCAATGGAATCAAATCAAATACAATGCAGTGTATTTGAAGAGCGAGCACAGGATATTCTTAAAAATGCTTTCACTCAAAAGAAGAGAAATCAGCGCCTCGAAAAGTTTTTTAAGTCAGTATTTTCAGAGGTATGTACGATACATTTTTGCAAATTAGAATATTTAGTAGTTCTAGGAAATCATTTCTAAACGGCGTGATTGGTACTTTCTAATTGACAGCTGGGAATTATTTTGAATGACAATTTGCGATATTTCTTTTATAAATCATATCTAATTGTTATAACTGAATGGCATGGGCGGTTTTCATCCAATAAAACTTCTCATGTCGTAAATTAATATAAATTCAGTGAGTTACTATTACAATTCAATAAAACAGAAAATATTGAGATAAATGTGACGTTGATACATCGATATTTTACCAGTAAATCAAAAGAAGGGAAAAGTACCTTAAATTATTATCAACCGTAAATTGTCGCACTTTTTCCTTGTCGTTGCACCAGCCTATGGTTCAAATCTAGATTCTCTACACTTACTTTCCCGGAATCTTTCATCAAATTTGATATTTCCTCCGAAAAAAATTTGCATATGATATGTATCGTAGAGTTATGCCAGAGTTTGGGGGTGGGTGTACGTGATCTATCTGAAAAAAAAATATGAAAACTATGAGAGATGTATCAGAATAAGATTGATTGATGCAGACTGAAAAAGAAACTGCGAAGAGATCTTTTATGCAAAATTTGCACCCTCATAATTTAAAGATTGATTAACCAAAGCACTGAAATAATAAAAATAAATTGTACATGTATAAATGAAAGGCAAATGCAGATTCTGTATGAAAGTATTTATAAACACAACCAAAGGGGGCCAACCTATTAATGATGAATCATAAAGGATGGAGAAATACGTGCAATTTAAGACATGGCAAATTGAGTGTTCCTTTAGTATAAGATAATTACCCACCTGTTCGGCTGTCATCATCCCCTATCTGTGACATTAATTATGATAAATAGTGATTTAGAATTATTTTTAATTTATTGTGTCAATCAATAACCTTATTTTATATGCTGGATATTTTTTTTTAATTATCTTCATTGAATACCGGAAAAATTAAACCACCATTGAACACATAAAGAAACATAAGATTTTATCAATTTTTTTTTATGATTATATTTACGTGTGCGTTTTATCTCTATTTCTATAATTCTTGATATTCCTTCTACGAATAATGTTTTAACTTCGCAAAGCTTATCAAAAATATTCTTATAATATAATAATGTTATACCATTAGATGTATATTATAGAATAAATCATTAAGGTTAACAAGAAGGTTAGCAGAAGTTTGTCACAAAGACATTTGTAAACATGTATCTGCTTAAACAATACCTTCTTCTCTATGAAGGCCTTTCAAATGGACTACGATCCCCACCTAGAGGAGGATCAGTTAGAAAAGCAACAAACGAAGGAAATCCTAGAGACAGAATTGACAAAGGTAATTTTATTTTAATAAATGGTCAATGGCAATATTTTACTGAAATATTTACACTTCTTGCATTAATTCCACGCAAAACACGTGTTTATACTATTTCATGCCAATTTCGTTGTAAGATATGCAAGACACGAGAAAAGATTGCAAAGACGGTTTTAAGTTTGCTGTGGTGTTTTTTTCTTCCAACAGGAAGAATTTGCTCAAGCTCTTGCAGTAAAACCGAACTCGGACTTCGTAGAAAACATGTTCAGTATGCTGGATACGGATAGAAGTGGATACATATCTTTCAGGGACTTCCTGCACATGGTTGTTATATTTTCAAAAGGTATTTAAAAAGTTGTTTGTGAATTTGATATTACACAAACACATAAATACACCCAACAAAAACTTGGTTATACACAATCTAGAGGGCTCAAATAGATGTGAATTACACACAGTTTTGGTACACATAAAGTATAATGTCCGTAATTTTTCATTTCAGGATCTTGTCAGGAAAAATTACAAACTATATTTGGTATGTTTGACGTTGAGGGCAGAGGGTTTCTTCAGAAAGCAGACCTCTCAAGAATGTTTAGGTATATATTTAAAATGAAAACTTGTCTGTACAAGCAGATAATTGAATGCTTATCATTAAACAAAATATATATTTCAATGTCAAAATACCTTCATTAGTTGATCCCTGTTATATTTGTTACAATAATTGCATAGCTCTTTTATCATGTTGTACACTAAAATACGATAATAGAAAATAAGACTTTAACGGATTCACCTTACAGTGAATTTAGTTTTATTCTGCATAATCTTCATAAGGTATCATAAAGTTACCGTGATATAAAGAATGACGTTAATGTCAAATCAAAATCGTAAGTCATCTTCATTTACTGTATCTTTCTTATGATTGTCTTCTCAGCTCTTTGCTGGACATGGCGAACAGTAATCTAAACAAGGAGGCCGTACACACCCTGATTGAATCCATTTGCAAGGAACACGGGCTGGAGGAACAGACGGAAATCAACTTTGAGAACTTCTGTCAAATCCTGTCCCCTCAGATGGACAAACTATGGAACGCTGGTCTGGATTGGAAAGGTTTGTTATTCACATTCAACTGGTCGCATATAAAAAGAAAAAAGTAGATCACATGCATCTCGAGTGGGCTGAAACATTAATTAAACAACCAACCAATTAAAATTTCTTTACCATATGCATTTCCCTGATGATATTTTAATTCTTCTTTTTTTCTTATAGGAAGAAGAAAATGTCTCCCCAACAATAACGAAAAGAAAAAAGGGTAATCAGCAACTTTACACTTAATACATGTAATATAATAATATGGTACTAATGTAAAGTTTTGGGTTTGCCTTAGAATAAATATTTTAACCAAAGCTCTTAATTTTTTTTTTATAAATCTTTAGTATTGTTTTAATTCTCTAGGTCGGAAAATGGACGTCGGCGAGCGTCTGCTACACATGAAATAATAAAAAGAAAAGGAAGCTTGGCGTCAATATCCCAGTCAGCAGACGAAGATGGCATGCGCACTCCAACCGACTCAAGACGAGGCTCGGACATTCGGACTAAGTTTATCGCGGTCAGGGAACAGTACCACCCAGCCAAAGCCAAACTCAAGACGTTCACACACTTCATTGAAAACAACAGACAACACATTTTCTTTCTCGTCATCTTCTTTGGGATCACATTTGCTCTATTTGCCGAGAGATTTTATTGTAGGTTGATGTACATTGTGTATACGTTGTTTATACTTAACATTTTTTAGAAGGTTATCAAGGAAAATTTACATTTGTGGAAGAATAGTTTTTGACAGCTATTTTCAAAGCAATATTTTGCAAAAAATTGTTGAGAAATTGTTATCGAATGTCATATACCGGTACAGTTACTTAAAAACCCCATTGAATTGAATTGTGTAGGCTACAAGTACGCGATTTTTTTTTTATTTCTAATGATATTTCAAAGTAGTATTATTAAAGTTTATTTTTATAATCACAGACTACACAGTGGAGCGTGAACACAGTGGACTGCGGATGATCATGAGTTACGGGATTTCCGTTACACGGGGAGCGGCCGCCGCCATGTCTTTCACCTTCTCCATCCTCCTACTGACCATGTGCCGAAATCTGATCACGTGGTTACGAGGCACATTTCTCAACCTGTATGTCCCATTTGATTCCCATGTCGCTTTTCACAAAGTTGTCGCGTGGACTGCCTTATTTTTTACAGGTATAAAGCACACTATATCATGTCTGACTGCAACAACGTTGTTCATTTTGCATGTACATGTAATTTTACAATTCGTGACTTTTTGGTTCAGGTCTTCATGTTATTGGATATGGCTTTAACTTTTATCACTTGGCGACGCAACCAACATCGCATTTGTGCATCTTTGATTCCATTGTGCTCAGGTAAATAATTTTATTCAAACCATGTAAAACTTCTTATATCTTTTTTGAAGCATAATATCAGAATTAATCTGAACATGTACAAATCTGTTACAGGGCGGAATTCGACCCGACCTTTAACTTCTGGTTCTTCGGCAACATGACCGGTAAGTTTGCAATCACTAATCTTTGCGTTCTTTGCCTTAACGTTTAACTGGTGACCCTGTGATGAAGAGACCCGTTTTGCAGGTTTTACCGGCGTCCTCCTGGTTGTATGTATCTGCATTATCTACGTGTACGCCACTCAAACGGCTCGTCGCCTGATCTTCAACGGGTTCTGGTTGACTCACAAGCTGATCGTTGTCATGTACATCCTGACCATTCTCCACGGGGCATCCACCATCGTCCAGAAGCCCATGTTCTTTGCTTACTTCATAGGACCGGCCATTATCTTCACCGTGGACAAAATGATCAGCATGAGTAGAAAGAAAACAGAGCTGAATGTGATCAGGGCGGACAAACTTCCCTCAGGTATGATAACTGGAATCAGAGTCAGGGTTTGCTGGGTGGTGGTTTTGGGTTGCGGAGTTTATGAATGGTGGACTGTAGGGTCGGTGGCCGTCAAGATTTGCCTGGTTGTGGCCTTAATTTGCTGGGTAGTAGCCTCTGTTTGTATCATAAATTATATGTCTGTTGGCACGTAGTAGTTCTTTGATTTCTGGGTGGTTAAATTGGTTGGTTTACTACTGATGTTGATAATTAAAATCAATTAATTAAAACAGGACCTTCAATTTATAATCATCCCCCTTCTGTTAAGGTGTAAATGTTGGCTGATGTAAACAATTTACACCGACACAGTTCGAAGACACGGTATTTCTTGGATAAAATAATTTATAAGGATTCGTCTAATTGTTGGTTGATGTTAACAATTTACACTGACACAGTTCGAAGACATGGTATTTCTTGGACAAAATTATATCAATGAATGCATAACGATTTTTTCAAATTAGAAAGATGACAATGTAAAATTTAAATTTTCTAGAAAAAAGCCTAACCTTTATGCCCGAATGAGTTAATGATGAGTTAATTATTCACCTAAAAATTGTCCAAAAAAGCATTCATTTGGTACAATTCTTTCTATGTCTCCAATCGATTATTGTCAGTTTCCAACCGTACCTGTCTATTTAAAACAGTGATGGATTGCAAACAGAATTTAACATACACATAAAAAAGGATATATCCTTGAAGCTTGCATTCGTGTAACGCACGCGTGAACTTATCAGGTGAAGTGAATTGTTAATTTCATGCACGCATGAACAAATCAAGTGTAAAGTGCCGTCCTTTCACGCATGGATTAACAATTCACGTTTAGTGTATAATTGTCACTCATTGTTTGCACTTTTAAAAGTTAAAACGTTACATCAACACATATTCGTGTTGACTTTGTCTCCTGCATGCCATTAAACTTAAGATGACAAAGCTCATTTACCTTTTACCTAGATTGGTTTTACCTTTTGAAAGTTTTTTTGTTGCTTCTTTTTTTCCAACAACTTTAATGACAAACTGTTTATAAAATTTTACTGATTTTGTTTCCTCTCTCTTCTCAAAAAATTAGAACAAAATGCCTGATGATTTACACATATTTTTGATGAATGTTTTAGACATCACTTACATTGAGTTCAAAAGACCCGCCAACTTCGATTACCAATCAGGACAGTGGGTTCGAATCGCATGCCTGACCCACGGCGCCAACGAGTACCACCCCTTTACCTTAACATCGGCCCCTCACGAGGATACCCTCTCCCTCCACATCCGGGCCCTCGGGCCTTGGACCTGGAATATACGACAAGAGTTTGACCCCGAAAATCACAGGGACGGATCTTATCCCCCAGTGAGTGTATCGACATTTAGCAGCTTCTGAAAGTTTTGATTTAGCGATATGTTAATTCTTTATTTTATACGGTTATGTGTCTTTCTTTCACCTACAGCTTTATCTAGACGGGCCGTACGGGGCGGGACAACAGGACTGGTACCAGTACGAAGTCTCTGTTCTCGTTGGGGCTGGAATTGGGGTCACGCCATACGCTTCTATATTAAAGGACTTCGTCCATATGGCCTCCATCAGAAATATGTACAAAATGAAATGTCAGAAGGTATAAATGTGAATCTAATTTTACTCTATTGAACTGCTTAGTTTATATGTTACCAATTTTCAAACTTTTCATAAAACAAAATTTTATTCTTTAATTTTTACAATTTGATTTCGTTTCGTGTAGCTATATTTCATATGGGTGACTGGAAGTCAGCGCCATTTTGAATGGCTACTAGACATCATACGGGAGGTAGAGGAAGTAGACGAAAAAGGACTGGTGTCTGTCGACATTTTCATTACACAGTTCTTCCAACAATTTGATATGAGAACTGCTATGTTGGTAAGGAAAATACATGTATCATTGACTGCGGTATATGGAACCCATCTATTTTTTCATCTTAAAAAGTAAATGTTTGCATTGTTTACAATAATCTTGTGATTTTTTGTCGTTGATAAAATCCTTCCCTTTTGTTACAGTACATTTGTGAGGAGCATTTCCAGAAGTTATCAGGAGGACGCAGTGTCTTTACGGGTCTGAAAGCCAACACGCACTTTGGGCGTCCCCAGCTCAACAGCATGTTAAGTGCTGTCCACAGAACCCACCCTACGGTAAGTTGCCCTCAGCTGATAGACACAGCTTTCGTGGAATAAGTGCCAACTGCATGTATTCGATATTTAATCAGTTCAATTAACCATTGGATTGTCTGAAAGGCTTGTAAAATTTGCAGTTGACATTTCCTCTTATAACATTTCATTCTTTTATGGTTCTTTATAAAGTTTGAGGACAGACAGCAATCATTTTATTAGTATCTTTCTTAAACTTGTATTTTTAATTGTTCTAGCAAACCCAATACATGTACTTATAAAACTGTTGAAATTGTTTTCTCCAAGGTTCGTACAAATTGCAGTCAATACACTAACACTTGTTTTGCTTACTTATTACCAGATAAAATAAATTCTGTTGCTTTATTAAAGGTTAAAAAGATCGGCGTGTTTAGCTGCGGTCCCCCGGGGATCACCAAGAATGTGGAGCAGGGCTGTATTGAGGCCAGTAACAATACAAGAGCGCTGTTCGAACACCACTTTGAAAACTTTTAAATGGCACGACTTTCAAAGAAGATGTTGAATCATTGATCTCTTGAGTTTATTTAATATGTTATCTAATTAATTTGCAAACAACGTGAACTGTCATTTGTTTGTGGCTAGCTTAAACATTGTAAATAGATTTTTTTGTCTTCTTAGAAACTGAGGGGCTACATGTCAAGTTTAAAATAAACTTCGTAAGTTTTGACTTGCCCTGTTTATTTAATTAATTATTCAAACAGTGACAAACTATGAGTCAACCAATGAGGTTCCTGTGTTTTCCTGATTGTGCCATATTTTTCTTGGTGCCAAACTTAATGATGGATCCAGTGCTTAGTTTGTTGCTATACATTATATCTATTACAAAAAAAATATTTGAAATTTCAATTTTTGCTTCATGAGTTGTTTTAAAAGTTGTTTGCTGGAAATAAACGACGAGTAATTTAGATTTGATGTTAGTAAAGAATAATGATGAAAATTGTATTTGTTAATTGTGCATACGTTTTATAATGCTTTGATCTTGAAATGACTCTGTTGTAATGATTTTTTGATTCTGTTGTTATGACTGGTATAGTAGTTTTAGAAAATAGCTTTATTTTAAGGAGGCTGGGTGGTCAAAAAATTATTCATCAGATCTACCTTAAATTTTGAGATATGAGTTTTAAAGCTTAAAACTATTATTTAGTAAAGACAAAATTCAAATATATGTAAACTTTAAAATCTGAATGTTTCCCAATATCTTTATACAGAGCTCTTCTTCGCAAGAAGATTAAAATAGCCTTAAAAATGGCCAAGACCATCGAGCCTTCTTAATGGAATGTTAGATATGTAAGCTATTGAAGCTTATTTAGATGTATTTTTATTTGTTACATGTATATATAAGAATAATAAATCTGTGTAGGTTTGCTGTCTCTGAGAGGAAAGAGGTTAGGGCAACATAGTGTTCATTTATCTGCTGTCTTTCCGTCCTTCTGTCTTCTGTATTTAACGACTTTAATCTCCTCCGTACATTTTGAACTTTCCGAGAAACATATACTCTTTAAAACCAGTAAATTCAATGTTATTTTTCAATACAAGGTCAAATACACAATAATGTTTCAGGTCAGATATACTACTATCAATTTGGGCTATGGTCTACGGAAACCTTGTTTACATTTATCGGAAATTTACATTTAAAGGAAAAGTGTCAAAGCGGTCTATAAAGGTTCATTGGCCCCTGTGATACATGATTTACCTATTTTGTATTATTTATGGTCAATCCTTTATGACTTTGACAAATTAATCTGTTATTAATTTGTTCGAATTTTGTCGAGTGATCTGAAATGGCACACTTTTTTCCTTGAAATTTTCTTGGAAAACATTTATCACTAAAGCAGCTTTACACAATTATTGATGAACTTTAATTCACCAATGTATGTTAAAATAAAGTCTGTCAGTGGTAGGTTCTATCTCATTCTCACGTTCAACTTGTTTTATTATTATCTGAGTTTACCAGACCCTATCTATATGATCGATCATGTATTTTACAGGTATATATGTGGTGCATTATCAAATAAATAAAAGACGTTTAATGATCTATGATTTTCCTATATTTCTTTCTATATTGATGGTATTTCTGTTTGTGAAATAGTGCTGACGCATATTACATAACGAGAAAGTCTTCTTTTTTTTTTTTTTACAATGAAAAATATTACACCAAATAAAACGGATCGTACCATAAATCATTAACAGCTATCTCAAGATTAAAACAAAATTCGAAAATTAACTTAAAAAGTCTGGTCTGACATGCATATTTTGCAATTTAGTATTAAGGTATCCGATCCATATTAGGACCTAATTTTTCTAACCTTGAATATCCATCATGTATTAAATACTCTGATATTAATCTAAAGCAATTTAGAGTAGAAAAAGATTTACCGAGAGAAATTTTCAAAAATAGTATTAACTAAGCAGTAATTAATTAATGAAGATTGCATTAAGGTCTATGGGGACAAGCACATTTTTGTAAATAAAAAAGTAAATACTAAGAATATCAAAAAATGCTTCGGTGGAAAGATGTATTTTATCATTAGGAATACAAAAACAATTGAAAATAAATTTTATACCGTGTAGATTTTTTTAGAATTAATTTTTATAGATTAAAAGCAAAGGGGAGCAACTCTTCATGAAAAGGAAAAGGTCATTAAGTAGGACACATTCCACTCTTACATATTGATACTTAAACATGAAAATTATGTCCAAGTATACTGAGTATTAAGCCCATACATATCTGTTTTGCATCCAGATTCACTGAATCTGGGGCTATTATGGATCGGATACCTTAAGAACCTATCATTTCAGCAAGAAGGTAGCTTTTTTCCATCCTTGTCATGCGTCTTCGGTTGTGCATGATAAAACTCCTTAAGCGCATATACTACATTCCGACTGGAATGTATCGGGATACATGCCTTTCTTAACCCGGGTAAATAGGAATATTAACAACAGAGAGCGTGTCTCCTTGGGCTTCACACCTTTATCAATTTAGCTTCACCTCTCACCTGGGTATTAAACTCAAAATTTATGTAATCCTTTCATCTGAAAGATTCTACCATTCATTAACTTTAACAAATATGTAATAGGGGGACATTTAACAAACTACACCTACGTGATTTTATTTCATATATTATGTAAACATCCAGTATTACTCGATACATGTATTAACAATACATGTTATAAAAAAACAAAAGTATAAAAATATACAGATTAAGTATACAATGTTTTTTACAAAATGAATAAATCAGTGAAGAAGACAACAATGGACAATGAAGAACATGGCACATTGATTACTGAGTATTTTAATTGTTATAAACAGTTCATTAGAACATCCTCGCTATAATTCATAAAAGGAGGCAACACTTGTATGATGTCCAAATTAAACCCGGGCTCAAAGACGAGGGCGATTATCATGGTTCAACTACAGCTTCGACTTGCGGCCACTTTGATCCCCAATATCAAAGCTACCATGTTTTCCAAGACCTTTCGAAAATTTCTGAGCACCTTCAAAATATAAGAAAAAACAACAATAATTCAAAACCATTTCTACGTATGGAACAATTCTGTGGAAAAATAAAACAACTGCATGCTGTATAAATTCGAACCTGGAATTGACTCTTCTGTAATGACCTTTATGCCCTGAGTGAACTCTCGTTGTAGTGCGTCATTGATGCTCTTGGCGTCATACATGCTGTAATAAGCAGACGACCTGTCCGTATTCATGCACCTTTGGGGAAACTTGGACAACGTTTGGGCCATTTCTATTGCAACATCCAGTGCTGAAATACAATTTGTCCGAGTTATTTACGATATAGTGCATCGGCGGCTGAAAAATAAGGACGAAATTTAAACATCTCTTTTAAAGTATGAAGTCAATGAACGAGCATGAAGATTGCCCTGAACTTTGATTTACCTTTCCCATCGGGAACCACTCGATTGGCCAAGCCAAACTCGTGTGCTTCCCTTGCTCCTATCTCCCTCCCTGTTAGAATGAGATCTAATGCCCGGGAAAGCCCCACTAGTCGAGGTAAGCGCACTGTCCCACCATCAATTAACGGGACACCTGAAGGAAGCACAATGATTAGTGAACAGAAACTGTATTCAATAATAATTCTTAGAAAATGTATTTTTATGTACATATAGGCGTAACTTTAATACCTGATTAACTGATGACGGTTTTATACAGACGATTTATATACAAGAATTGCAGCAAACTCTGGATTGTCTTTAAGAGTATAGCTTATCACAGTCGTAAAAACCTTGTATATTAATAAGACACTGCTAGCAATTACAGAAATGTCTGTCAGTGATATAAAAACTTTACCAAATCTCCTGCAGAATACCCCCATTTTTGCCGATTCCTCCATGACCCTGAGGTCACACATCATGGCAAGCTCCATCCCCCCTGCCACTGCATACCCCGACACTGCCGCTATCACGGGCTTAGAGAAGGCCATCCGTGACGGGCCCTGGAAACAGCGTTATTCACAGAATATACAGTCACCAGAGTTCTCAGTACCTTATATGTTCTCAAAAGATATATTTCATATGCCTTAAACCCATATAAAGTCGCCAAGTTGAAAGATAAAATCAAAACTATGTTCTGGGCTGTCAACAAGCTTCATGATCATGACAAATTCAAGACTACCAATGACCACTGGTTGTCAAAAGGTAGAATAGTACTGTTTTGTATCAAATCGCGAGAATATAAAATCGCGAGCACCATACGCGGATATCAATTTTTCGCGTTTAATAAGGAATCTACAGTATCGAAAACTGGGGAGGGGATGGAAGTTCTAACTTTAACTGGAACTGTCCTAATGGGACTAGTACCCCAGCAAGGCTAATTTTAAATGGGACAAATATGAATTTAGTTAAAGTAACTAAAATATATACTTGAATCATAAAGGTTTGTGACACATAGTTAAAAAAAATTTCTAGAACTATACATTATTTTTTAGTTAACAAAGAAAAAAATCAAAATTGTCAGAACTTCACTGTAAATACATATGTAATACATTTACTAATTTCTGTATCCGATGATATTTTTTTTTATTTAATTGTTGAAGAGGAAAAAAAAACACATAGTGACAATAACCCCTCCCTTTGCAGTAAATGAAAATAGACATGCAGAGCTCTTCTGTGGATAAAACTTTGAATATGTTTCTAATCTGAGTCTTGACAGATGCAATTAGTTGTTTCAAAATCTCCCCATTTTCTCCTATGGTACCTGCAACTCAATATCTCATTAAATTGATCCCATAGGACTATGATTTTCTTTGATGAGCTTGCATTTTTTATTTAAATGTAAAAAGGAGAATTTAATATTACAAACAATTTTAAACATTGCTAAAACTCTACAATCATATTAATGATTTTGAATTTTATTTACATTAATGCCATATAGGGTCACTTTATCAATTTATTTGACTACTAAATTTAAACAGCTTCTAAGTATCATTATTCAAAATAATTCATTTCCTTATTAATAATGATATAATTTATTTCCTTATAATGATAAAAACTCTTGGTTTATATGGAACAGTATTTTAAATAACCCACAAACCACTGCCCATTTTACAGATTATCAATTTTCCCTAAACACATGCTCCATCTAAACCAATGCTCAGATAATGGCCCCCTTGGAGAAAATGAATTCAGTCACACTTGTCTTTGATGTTCTTATTAGCTCCTAAGAATTCATCATTGACAAACCAATAAAATTTTGCATTGTGAGTTGATAGAATACTTATAAAACATATATTTAGTTATGAAATAAAGACAAAAAAACCTCCATCTAGATGTATTTATATAAATATATTTTAGAGTGTTTACTAATTAATAAAATCTGTAAGGATTACCTCCCTTACTTTTCAACATCAGTGAACAATATATAGAATAAGGAAAATGAAAACTGTAATAAAATCATTAAATCTTGTCTGATCTTAATGAAAATTGCAGATGCACATCTTCAGATGGTGTTCAACATATGTACAAATTTTCAGACTATTCCATAGTAAAAAATTCTAAGGGGGGGGGGGGGGGGGGGGGGGACAAAGTTGCGTCTACAGACAGACGGACAGGGTGATTCCAATATACCCCCCTAAACTTCGTTTCGTATGACTGATTCTATTTCTATATGTATGTATCTTCTTAATGTCCCCTGGCTCTAACGAAATTTTATTAACTATCGCTAGATTTACGAATATAACACGTAGTACATATATACAAACCATCGGCCCGATCTCCTCGTTTGCAGGATCATCAGAAGGAATTTGGGTCTCGACTTTTGACAGGGCCTTCAAGTCGTAACCAGCGCAGAAATTGCCTGCTAAATCACACGGAATGTAACATTATATTAATGCATATAATAAATTAATCAATCAATCCATTTTCACATACTTAAATAAATCTTGCCAAAAAATCTTAACTCGTTTGTCTTTTAATCATTAATATTTTAAAGGAAACGCCTGAAAACAAAAATAAAACAGGGTGGTACAGTGTACGATGACAGTGATTACAGAATATTAATTATAGAATACTAATACGGTCGTGGTTTACATCTTCATATGACATACAACGATGAATCAGTTTCCTTACCTCCATTTTAAAAAACTAAATTAGATTATTAAATGCACTAAACATTCCAGTGGCGTAGCTACATTGGAGCACTGTAAGCACGTGCTTACAAATTATTTTCTGAATCTCAATTTTTAGGTCGTGCACTAAACATTGATTCATACATAGGATTTAACTCAGTTTACTTCATTTGCTTATAATTGTAGAGTCTAAAATATCTTCTTCTTTTTTTAATGGAAAAGATTTATTTAATTTGAAAAAAAAAAAAAACTTATGTTAAACTACATAATATACAGCGGCAATATTAAGGTAGGATGGAACATTACCAAAAACAACAATACTAATTCATTTTATTAATATATTTTTTGTGCGCCTGTTTATATACAAGAGTACCATCTCAATTTATATAAACCCTTGATCGATTTCCGGTACAACGCCACTTATTTTGAAATAGTCCGAGAATTTTCTCCCTGACTATTTAGGTCCTGTCAGTTCGTTATTTTCTTTCAAAAAAATAGTGGTGCATTCAAAACAAGCCTTGCCCCTATTTTGTTTTATTACTGTAAGATGATTGTGCGTAGTAGATATAATTTTTCTAAGAAAAAAACCCCCCACTAATCTATCTTTTAAATAACATCACGAATGATATTATAATATCAACATGCATAACGTCATTGTATAATGATATGAAGATAAGAATCTTTGTAGATTTGGAACAAACACGATATTTTTATTTCCTCGTGCTTGTATGACAGTGTTGGAGAACGCGATGATCATTACAATGACTAGAAGACATCTGCACGATGACACTATTGTTTTAAAAGGCGACATCGCCCAATTAAACATCGTGGCATGTACAAAAAAAAGCATTGGGGTGACGGTACGATAAAACACAACGTTGCACACACAAAAAAATTTAGAAACATATCGTATATGCACTTTCATTCACAAATGGATACTGTGTATTACTTGAAATTTCAAAATTTCAAATGTTTTAATATTAGATTATGACTCGATCGTACACAAATGAAAGGAAAATCCAGAAAACTATGTATTGGTACAGTCTGACACATTTTTCTTCATTATTTTCTTCATTATTTTCCATTCGAATGATTTTCGATGTCATATAAAATCTTTAACGTTACACTTTAAAGTTCGACGGGCGAAGAAAACTTTTTTTCAATAAAACAGATTTTAAAGAAAATGCGGAAACTAAAGGCGGGGCGGCATTCGTTGTCATATTTGATAATTAATTGTGGTTTAAAATTCTAAACAAATCATCTTAAGCACACGTACTTTCAATTACTTTAATATTTAGTAAAAATTTTACGTTTTAGTCATTAATATCAAAAATTAGTATTTTTATTCTCTCAGTTGTTTTTACCCCTGCCGATTCGTATTTCTCGACCAAATTTAAATCTCTCTCTCCCCTATCCCTCTCTCTCTCCAAGTAATATATATATGGTCGTCTTTCTGTTTACCTTTTCCATACAGTACCGCCACCCGTCTGCTGTCGTCCCCCTCGAAGTCCCTGAAGGCCCTGTACAGGATATCGGCGGTGGGTGGGTCCACGGCATTACGTCTCTCGGGCCGATTGATACCGATCAGGGAGACCGGGCCAATGTTGTCCACGACAACAGGGCTACTTGCTGAAGTACTGCCTAGAATATGCAGGGTATATCATAAAAAAGGAACGTGATTTCAATTAAATTTTAAAACATTATACAGAGATTTCGCTATGACAGATAACAGTGAAAGAAGGATAACTCTAAGATAAATTTATGTACTTTAAAACCATTTTTTGTTGTTGTGAATTTCAGATGAATATAAGTTAATGACAAAGTTAAAATTTATGCTAGTTCTACTATCTTACCAAAATGGGGAAAAATAAATCTGTAGATTGGTGGAAGGGGGCTCGGGTAGGTGTTAGTTTTAAGAGCCTTGTGGAAGAGAACTCAGAGTATTTACTAAGTAGCAGTTTATAAGTTAGATGAATGTATAGTAGGATAAGTTCTATTTAAAGATGCTTTTTAAGGATATAATTTATATATCCTTATAATATATAATAATAATATAATAATAATGATATATATTATTTTCCCGAACCGGTCTGACCGTCACATTATCATATTCAGTGTAATTCTGCAATATGTCAGTGGGGGAGGTAACATGTTGTACTTTGTTGATTAAGGTGCACTGATAACACAACTTCTCTTCTTATCTTAGAAATTGGTGACTGAGCAGAGGGGATATAACAGATGTATTGAAGGTCCTTGAAGGCTTCCAACGCTACTGAAGTACTGTCGATATTACAGGTTGGGACCATCGCCCAAATAGGATATAATAGCCCGTTCGGGATATAATAGCCAATGGGATATAAATTTAATGTGCAAAAAATAAAAATTTTGGATTTTTAAATTTTTTATATAAATCCGCATTAATATGTATCAAATGCCACAACTTTTGGTTAAGAAGTTTTTCTATAGGTCTATAGTTTGTAAGATTGATCCCCAAGAAGTTTTGGATATACTGAGGGATCAATCTCCGTAATAGTACGGTTACAGAAAAAGTTGTTTACCAAAAGTTGTTATATTTCATCTATTCTATTGCGGATTTATATCAAAAATTTCAAAATTAACATTTTTTATTTTTTGCACTTTAAATTTATATCCCATTTGTGCTATTATATCCCAAACGGGCTATTATATCCTATTTGGGCGATTGGTCCAACCTGTATTACAATACCTGATTGTTGTTGACTCTGTTCTTCTATCTTTACATGAAAATGTCATTTCCATAAGACAAAATACAGCGATTTAATAATGAACTGTTTATTATAATAGCTCACCGGTTCTGCTGGAAATCAATTTACATCCAATGTCTCGACAAAAATTCTTTCTCAACGGGAAGGGCAATTTCATGTTCATGTTTGTTTACTTTTTTCTAAGAATGTCGAGCCCGATGTAAATAAAAAGTTAACAATAATTAAATGTAAACAACAACACATGTCTGATGAGAATAAAAACATTTAATAACGGCAGTTATAAAAAAAACCGAATCTCATAAAAAAGTATCATGTGACAAGCAATGGTTTTCAATATAATATTTGCCCACATCAACAGGTATAGTTTTTGAACACGGATATACACATTTGGACTGTAATAAATCATAAATCTACATATTTACAATCCAGAAAAGAACCACAAATAAAATATATTCTGATCACCCCCTTCAAAACATAAAATTCTTAAACTTACATGTACAACCACAATATTTTCCAAAAAACTTTGAACTTATTCAAATTTTTCCCAAAGAAGAGGTCAAATCTTATCAAATATGCAGACATTTGTCTATGGCACAAAAATGTCAACCACAAAGAAAAAGGTCAGAATAATATCTCAATATTGCATAGATTAGTATCATATTGCCAAACATGTTCACCCTTTTCATAAGTACATAATATGACTAAAATTGCAAATTATAATAAAACTGACTAAATAAGAACAGCAGCACCCAGGGTACAGACCAGTATATTGTGGCACAAAATAATATATCTCATAACAAATATATATATGACTACAGTACAGTGCACAAGTTTAGGACAATAAAACAAATTTTGATTATACACAGTATTTTACAATGTTTACATTTTCAATTCATAATTACATGTATAACAAACAACCAAATCTCACATGCCATATATTAACTGTCATTAAAATTCATGAATGACATACATGTATAAAATTCTGGGTTTATTTGCCTGATTCTACAACCAAAACCCTGTTTTTCCTAATTATGGATACCCTATACCATTGTCATTCACTGAATGAAGTTAATCAGAAGACTGACAAGTATCATTTAATTACCTATATACTTAAAATCTAAATAATTTGTACGTACCAATAACATAAATATTTGTATTTCAACAAAATAAATTCAGAGTGCATAATTATCTAGAAAAAATACAGTCCAAACAACATCATGCTACATGCACATTGGTATTAATTTTGTATTTTGGTATCAACATGACACAATACTGTAAGGTTTAAGGCACAACATCATAAGTACAGGTTTAATAGTAAAAAAAATAAGGTAACATCTATGATGTCCATGTATTTTATTTTGTCTAAACATATTAATTCTGAAATCCTAACCATTCAATTTTTTCTTTTCTTAAATGCTCTGAGGAAAATCTGGTTGAATGAAAAAAAAAAAAAAGCACTCTCATGTGACTTTTAAGAAAAATAACTAAATTGTTAGCATGCCAATTATTGCTACACATCCACCACGGAGTGGTGGATGGAGTCAAACACATGTGTGTGATAACCAGGTGGGGAGAAAGGGGGCACCGGATGAAGGAATTCTTTGTCTGTGTACACTTTGTCTATATACTTCTCTGTGTGGCTAGCTGCATTTTGAGAGTTCACTTTAGAATCAGGAGAATCAATTCTGTTGTCTGATGCAGTGTTTCCATGAAATTCTATCAAAGGAATAAACATACATTTACCTCTCTTCAATTTAATTTGATTTTCAAGGGAAAAGACTACCAGTATTTGAATTCAACAACTTATCAAAAATGGTCAGGAATAGCATTTTGAGCAGCCTATTTTCTTACCACAGTTTGGCAGAACTTCTTCCCAAGAATACTGAGAGGCATCAACAGGTTGATTAGTCCAGATATCTCTCTGGCAATCCTTGATGGTAAGTCGCTTAGCAGGACTGGGATTCAACAGTCCAGAGAGTAGATGTGTCAGACCTAAAAGAAGACTAAATATTAGTGCACATCTTTTACATAACATGCAGTTTTGGTCTTTACATGTGCAAGTACTATGTAAATTCTTATAACATACTGGTTAATCATTATGGTTTATCATGTGCACAAACAAAATTAATGTTTCCCCTAGCATAATAAAGTAAACATTCTGTGAAAACTTTAAAGTTCTATGAAGAATCACTTTTTCTTTCCTTAGAGGTGAAGTACAATATGAAAACCCTCACAAAGCATAAAACATGAATTGATGAATTCACAGTACAGATAAATAGAATGGACTTGAACAAATATTTCTGCCCACCTCTTGAGACCTGAAATGGTGGCTTCAGCTTCCCTTTGATGGTCTCCTCAACATCAAAGAAAGGGTTTTCTCCATAGACCAGTGTGTATAATGTCACCCCAATGGACCACATCTCCAGCTCTGGGCCTTCATATCTGAAAATAAATTCAAGTACCTCACCTGTTAATCAACTGTAAAACCGATTAAAATTGTAACAAGAATTGAATAGCATTCTTTAACGTCAAGAAGCACCATAAAAATTCTTTTATTAATACCTGTTTCCCAACAGAACTTCAGGGCTGCAGTATTCCATGGTACCACAGAATGTTCCAAACAGTTTCCCAGGCATCATGTACGCCGCTGCGCCAAAGTCGATCAGCTTGATGCGGAAGTCCTCGTTCAGAATCACGTTCTCATCCTTGATGTCTCGATGAACGATGCTAAGACTATGCAAGTATGCCACCCCAGCCACTATCTACAATGTTAAGGAAGAAACTGAGTACCATATCAATTGGTTAAGAGAATATTTCATGGGGAAAAGATCTCTTGCATAAACACTGTGGAATTAATGGTATTTATGGAGGTAAATTTTCATGAATTGTTCAAAATTCACCACTTAAGAGAGGCAGATTTCATGTTTATACAATAAATGTTTAAAACCCCCAGCAAAATATCTGATGATTCCATGGTCATTGATCATCATCTATCCAACATCCCATTATATAAAGAATTACCTGTCTGAAAATATAGCTAGCCAGTGCTTCGTCCATCAGAGGAGACCGATCTATAAACTCAAACAAGTCCATCCCACTGCCGTGTTTCTCCATCACCATCTGTATGTAGTCCTCATTCTCAAATACATCTAACACCTGAAATCAATCAGTCAATTGAAAACAATTAAACATACCCCAAAAAAGGTAAATCCTTTTACTTTCACCTTTCCCTATAAATTGATGAAACATTCTTGTTGTGTCATCAAGATAATCCAATACTGGCCATCTAAATTGCTAAAAATTTGTTTTGCAAGTACAACATTCACAACTTCAATGATCAAAATGGATTTAGCCCTCTGTGGTTGTGGTTCATTATTTGCCCTTAACATTGAGCAACCATTGCTGATAGCTTGTATATCTGAAGTTCTTTGCAGTCCAAACCTTCACAATGTTGGGGTGCTTCAGCATCTTCAGCAGTGACACCTCCAGTGGTAGTCTCCTGCCTCTCTGGTCCTCTGTCCAGCACTCCGACAGCACCTTGTTCTTCTTGATGAACTTCACTACAACCTGATATAAAAATAATTTACTACAACCTGGTATGTCAATACTTATGACAATGAAAATGTATACATTCACTTAAACTTTATGCAAATCTTTGCTAACAGCTCCATTTGTTTTTCAGAAAGTGTAATTTTTTTTAAAAATAAAAAATTATCAGCATCTATTCCATGTTCCTCGTTTTTGTTGAAGGTGATTATCACTAACACTTAAATTTGATGAAATTCTGAAATGGTATACATGTACCTCCTCCTCATCGATTTTTCTTCTGGCCAACTTTACAAATCCAAATGCCCCTTTGCCGATGGCATTAAGGGTGTGGTACTTGATGTCAAACAGCCCTCTCCCTGCTGAGACTCCATCTTCACCCTCGTCCTCCAACCCATCGTTTTGCTGGGTTTCCTCCTTATCATTCCCATCATGCTCCACTTTCGAATCGGAACAGGCTTTGTCAGCCAGAAGCTGAAATTCAGTTGAATAATTTTATATAATTTATAAATGCAAAGACTGAATAGAAAAAATAATATTTCACTTTAAAAGCAATACATCCCATCATAATTTTTGCAATTTTAGCAGATGTCTATGTGCAGGTAAAACTTCGGATTCATATATATTTGTGGGGGACAATTTTTATGGACTGCCAGATTTTCTTGGATTTGACATAATTTTGTGGATTATTTTGTGTAAATAATGGATAAGAATTGCATTTTATACACAGTTGAGGATGTAAATGTGTTGTTAAGGGGTACCCAATGAAATCAAAGAAAACTGAGCCAATACAAATTCTAATGATATCATGGTAGTTAGCTGTATACCTTGTAACAGTTTCTCAAGTCAGGGTACAAATACATGTATTTGGGTGGTATCAAAACAAATTGGCATAGTACATATATACTGTTAAACACTGAATTTTTCACAACATATTTGGAAATCAACTGGTGCTTTATTTAATTTTTCGGTCAGACCTCCTATCATACAGCTACATGTATTAAGGTTGCAGTTCTTACATCTCCTAGGCTGAAGTTGCCCGAGCAGTCCATGGTGCTGTTGAGGGTCGTAGCAAGAGTGAGGTTGGCGAAGGACCTCCCCCCCTCTGCTGGTTCCTCGGGGTCCCTGGACACCCACATGCAGTACCTGACGCTACCATCCTCCAACGTCACTCGCTTCAGCTGGAATATTATTCCTGCCAAAACATTTTCCTACACATTAATCACACTTATAATGACTTATCAAATGTAGCACAACTTCTTTATAATTTGTAGGGATAACAAATAACAGGTCGATGAACCACATGAAAATTAAATGTACAACATCAGTATATGTTATGATGAATGTCTTCAGAAAAATAGTGTACCTATATAAGACCTAAAGAATGAAGACCTAAATAATGATATCATACCTAGATAAGATCTATCCCTATGTTTCCCTTGCCCTGCATAGGAACCCTCAGGGAACACAACAGACTGACTAGCTGAGGAGGAGCTGTGTTGATTAGATATCTCCCTCCCTCGATCCCTCCTCTTGTGTTTCCTGGGACTACAGCCACTGTCTCTTTCATGAAAGCTCACACTGTCCATCAATAAGCTGCTACTGTGACTATAGCTGCTAACTGGGTCGAATGACGACTCTGGCTGGTGATCCGTACTGTGGCCACTAGAATGGCAAGAGTTGTTACTATTAATGTGCAGTAGGGGCGACTTGTGCACTTCAACACCATGTACAAGATCAAGTGAATTTTCCACGGAACTAATTTCTTCGAGGACACTGTCAGTGTTGCATTTAGGAATATAGTCTTGATGAGCTGGGAAAGATGAGTCATCCCTGAGACTTTCCCTGGAGCAGTCTTTTAATATAGCACTAGAATGAACACTGCTGCTGATGTCTGCCAATGTTCCCGACTTGTTCAGAGAGTCCATGTCTCGTTCCAGACAGCCAGAATCACTCAAATCCAGCACTCCCACACCAGCCGCTAGCAATTCTACAGTCGAATTTGAAACGTTGAGTTCTGACTTTTGATTTTTGTCCACATTATCAATGCTTGCTAGAGAATTCACTTTTACATTTGTTGTCCTCTGTTCAATGTTTTTTTGTCTGGTGTCTGCTTCAGCTTTAGGATCTACACGTACAATAGGATCTTCCATACTTGACTTGATCTCCATTAATATTTTATTTGTGTCATGAAGTGTCTGGAGAAATTCTGCCCTATCTGCAGAGAGTTCTGGACTCTCTGTTTCTGATTTCGATTGAGTTTCAACATCTTCTTCAATAACTGGAGTCTGTGCTGATGTGCATGCAACAGGAGAATTCTTTTCTTCCTGAGAATTACACGCAACCAACATCTCTTCACTTACACAATCTCCTTTATCTTTGCCACTATCCTCTTTCTTTTTGGACTGACATTCATTAGCACTCAGTCCTTTCTTACAATTTTTCTCCTCCATTCTATTCCCGTCACAACTCTTCATACAACCCTTGTTCACTTCCTGAATGATGGCGACGTTTCTGGTGACTTCCCTTGCTGTGGGGACGGTCTCCGTGCTGGAGGCAGACACGTCACTCTGACAGGTCTCCGGGGACCTCGCGTCCGTCCTGATCATCGCCTCTTCCTCCTCACTGTCACTGAACTCTAGTCTCCCAATCTGATCCTGCTTCATCCCTCCAGCTAGTGGAGAGATCTCCACCTCACTCCCCGACTCTTTGTTAGATCCTCTCCTAAAACAGACATTGGTTATTCATTTTTATTTATTCTGCTGTCTATTCAATTCTGTCTACACACACAAACATAATAAATGTATGAGTATACAACAAGATATCTTCAAGTTTTACCTGAAAAATGATACAGCTTGTGTTCTGTTGGGGGTAGAGGTGACCCCTGGACCCAACAGGGGGTGGGTGTCTACAGCAGGGGGGCACTGATTGGAGGTGATGCTGCTCCCTATACCCTGGTCATCACTGCTGTCCACTTCCTGCAGATCTGCACACAAAAATAATTATCACTACGTGTGCATGTATCTATGAACTTTCAATAAAACTGTACGTGTTTCCATAGACTAGTTTATGTGTAAAAGATAATAATCTGTTTTCAGAACTATATCATTTCATATGATATCAAAATAAATCAAAATATCCAAAATATGGCCTCAGAAAAACAAACCAACCAAAGACAAGTAAGAATGTTATTGGATTTACATGGCTTTGTGATATTACTCTTATTGATCAATCAGTTGATTGCAAAGGTGCTTGTCACCAAAAAAAACCACTTCTCTTTAGCTATCCTGTTTATACAATAAACATGTATGATCCCTCAAGCTGACCTTTGTTGTCATCAGGTAGCAAGTTTGGATTGTCCAGACCACTATGGTGACTTACAGCCTCCGAGTTCTCCTCCAGTTCCAAGATATCGTAGAAATCAGGGATCAAGATCGAAATATCCTGCACCAAAATGTAAAATACATGTACTATCAGTATATCCATTGCATACACTAGAGATAGAAGCAAGCTTTAGACAAAAAAAAATTAACTTTATTTTGTATACCTTTCCTATCAGATCTGCTCTAGAGTAACCAAACAGCATCAGTGCAAAGTTTTCATTGATGCTATGTATAGTTCCATCAGGCAACATGGTGACCAGTCCACTTATGTTTGAGAACACCCACAGAATTCCCACATACACACTCTCCCTGTCATCTTTGACACCCCCTATAAGAAATGTCACTAATCAAAGGTTTTGTTACGATATTTTTTTATACTTAGAGTCTTCAAGATTAACCAAAAGATAGTGCAAAACTCTACAATCTAAAAATGACAGTGTTCCAGTCTTAATGTTAATGTATCAGAAATATTACAGCAGCAGCTAGGATAAAAAAAAATCCTTCCACAGACCTGTAGAAATGGGCCGGGAGCTGTCTACTTCTGATGCTAACTTGACAGACAGACTGAGAGGGAAGCTAGCTCCATCTTTTGTTCTCCCTGTTGCTCTTTGTTTTCTCAAATCCTGTAAAAGACAAATCAATTCCATAAGCAGATCTTCCACAAGAGTTGGCAATATTCAACATTATAAACATAAAGCAACTTTCTTGTTCTTTAAAATTGCTAAAGCAGTAAACAGAAATCCAATTATCTTTAAGAAATGCTAATAAATTACAAATAACATACATAATAAATTATTATGTATGTTATT
This sequence comes from Magallana hongkongensis, assembly GCA_016163765.1. NCBI lineage: Eukaryota > Metazoa > Mollusca > Bivalvia > Ostreida > Ostreidae > Magallana > Magallana hongkongensis. The sequence goes on from WFKH01011801.1 coordinate 38,574,385, forward strand.
CATAATACTAATAATAGCAGCTTTTTTCCATTACATGTACAGTGTAGTTTTTTCTTTTTTTTTTCCATTCTTAGAGTAGTAAACACATATCCAAAATATTTTAAAGAAAAGCTAATAACTTGCATGAGTTTTGAATCAGTGTGCATGTACATGTATGTTACCTTTTCCAATGGTTTTCCTTCCACTGGCAGCTGTAAAGATGGAATCAGCTGTTTGATTTTGATACCTTCAAGGTCATCTGGTGAAAAGTAGCCATACAAATAAGCCATTTGATGGTCACAGGATAAAACTGTTCCCTGAAATGAAGATAAAAATATTGTATTATCGGTTGTTATTATTGAATGGGGGTCAAATGCGGTTTCAATCTGATTAACATTAGTTGTTCTTATACACTACTGCTTATGAAGCAAAGACATCATGAATGCAGTTTTAGACCAAAGGAGAATAAACTACAAGATACGAGGGTTGTTAGAAAAGTTTGCGGACAAAGTGATTTCGGAAAAATTACTGTGTTCTTTGTAGGATGACGTATGTTTATTTAATGTCTACCAATTAAAAATAATTATGCAAAAAATCATATTATCATAATAATTTTTTCAAAATTCAGCGATTTTTACTTTGCATGAATTAGATTTACGGAGCACCACTTCATATTTCCACGACGTCAGGTGACGTCAAACAACTGAAACGCAAACCTGTCACTCTTTTTCAAAGTAAACACCTTTATGCGCTTAAACGGTACATTTTTTTAATAAGGAAAAATGCGTACAAAATATAATAAAATAAAAAACTGACATGCTCCTTGAAGCATATCTTATCATAATAATTAAACTGTATATTTTTTATGGTGCATTTAAAAAAAACAAATCTTAACATATTTCTTAGAAAATACATCAAGTTTAAATCTGAAAAGTTTCGCTGGTATCATGCGAATAGTCCACTCACAATCGAACTTGTCCACAAACTTTTCTAACAACCCTGGTATATACCTAAAATTCAAATGTATGCATGGTCAAATTAATTTTTCTGATGTTTTTTTTTTTCCAATACTGTGGTATTAATCAAAATGTTATTTGAAATAAATATACCTCAGCATTAAATGTCACCATGGCGACGGTTCTCTCAACTGGCTCCATGACAACCAAGGCCCTCTGTTCTGTTTCCTGTTCCAGTTTTTTGACCCACACAGATATTGGCATGATCAGGCCATTGCTGTCAATGGCATCTACCTAGTTAAACAAAAATCTCTTGATCAGCACAGACCGATACCTTAAACATTCAACAAATGAGATGGGTATTAGCATGGGTGGGTGAAAAGTTTGTATTCATCAATAAAGAACAAGTTCCAATTAAGGAAATAATTATCTTAAATCAAGAATAAAATTAATCAAAACTGAAGTAGGCAAAGAACTTTGTTAAATGTACATCTGTAATATTATTAAAAACAAGATCATACATACACTTGTTACTTAAGAAATGTGAGAATTACGCTCTACTCAATGCTTTTATGAGGTAGGTAGGAGATTTTTAGTGCAGGGAAGAATCCTGTGTCTATGATATTGCTGTAATTACCACTTTTCCAGCAAGACTGACAATCTTTCCTGATGACTCGTCAAAGTGGCACTCCTGTATTGTAGCTTGTTCTTTGGGCTTTAACTTGATAAGGTCCTTGAGTTTTTTGCCCAACAACTGCTCTGTTTCGTACCCAAAGAGTTCACAAGTCATATCATTTGCAGTAAGGATCTGGAATACACATATCAGCAACAATCAAAAACCAGGATTTTTTTTTTTACTAAAAAAATGTACTTGATAGTTTCTTGTGCATCATGATCATAAATTTTGGGGTGGAAGGGGTTTCATCATTACCTCAGAAGTCTGTGAATCGATTGTACAGATAGCTTTATTTGGGTTTCGTATGGTGGAGGGAAACACTGTTCCTGTATGCCCCCCGCCGATGTAGCTGTAGAATGACCAATTCTCTCTGTCAGGATGGAGCTCCGAGGACCACGATCCCTTAGTCTGACCAGGGCTGAAGCTAACATCATGGAACTCACAGCCTAGCACAAACATCAGACACATTTCTCAAAATGTTATTACAAAGTTATTAATACATGTATGTATAAAAGTTGCTATCTTATATAAACTATTAAATGTAAATGGTGGAAAAATATAGTCAAAAGAAACATAGTTTATATTAGAACTCTTAATGTAGTCCCTAAGGATCAAATAATAAACAAAATTTGAATGAAGCCAATATCAAATATAAAAAGGGTCCTTATTATAGCAACAAAGAAATACAACCCAACTAAAAATATATATATATGGCCACATAAAATTAATATTAAGATTCTCATCCTGATTTGCAAAAAATATGGGGCGGATGGACGGATTTTATTTATTATTTTTTATTTTTTTTAAAAACACCTTTTTCACCGTTCATCATGTTCATGTTCTAGAAATAACAACTGCTCTATTCTTTTAAATTGTTAATGCTAATATGAGAACATAAACCCACTAATCTTTTAATTCCATTTTATTTCAACTTAACTGTTAATGCATGAAGAATTTGTATCCTTATGATAACAAACATGACTGGAATCAAACCGACAAACGTAATCCACGTTTAGGCAGCCATTAAAATGTTTTGAATTTTTTGTATACCGAGCCCAATTTTTTCCCGAATTTTTTTTCCACACAATTTTTTTTTTAAATAAAATAAAAATGCATTGGGGCGGGCCATTTTCAGAGGGGCGGGCGGGGATGAGAATCTAAAAATTAATTTTATGTGGCCTATACTGGTACTGTACGAGTATACAAGATCATAGATGCTTTTATTACTTATTCAAATCAAAAGCTAAAAATTTGACACAATAAGACCAAGACTGGAAAAAAACTTGCAATATATTAAAAAACTTCAAACTTCTCTTGAGTTTCGACAGTCTGATAAAAGAAAACATAGCATACTATATTTGCTACATTTTATAATTATTGTAAAACATTAAAAAGCAAGATCACTCTCATTCCTCAAGACTCTGACCTAAATCTTTGATCTCTTCTTGAAGGTTTATTTTCTTGGACCTTGGTTTTGTCATGGTTTCATCCAGACATCTCGACGTTTTCGTCATCTTTGGGAACGACTGATTTATTTCAAATGACGATTCCCTCATTCCATTTATTTCAGCAACATATCTCAAATCGCTCCTGTCTGCTCGGATTCTGTCCAAGGGGGAGGGGTAGCTAGGGGAACCAAAGGTCATCCTGTCCCCAAACAGATTTTCTCTGCCCAAACCATTCAGACCATTATTCATGTTCAAGTCTCTGTACCGCTTCTAAAAAAGATAAATTTAAACCTAAAACATAATATATTAGACTGCATTTCTTTTCACTATTAGTCTTTGAACTAGACTTGTTTACCAATGCCCAAAAATTAACAATTATAATTCATCATCATCTTGACACTAACTATCAAAAGAACTTTAAAAAATTATCAAAGCATATCTTCATACAGTATAAAAATTAAAAGTTCAAAAAATATGTATAAATGATGACTTGAATAAGCCTTCACAGATGACTGATAAATATTTATCAACACATACCGACTGCAAAACATCTGGAGTAGATGAGAGGTAAGGTCTGTTATACATGGCTCCAGAGAGTGGTGAATAATCACTGAATTTGTCCATAATTCAATACTGCATGGATAACACAGCTGAGAAGACCCTTCTGATACGGAATTCTAATTTCACCTCACATACACAAGCCGAACTAAACTATAAACAAAAAGAAACAGTCATGAAAAGTTTGAAAAGGTCATCATTCAAATTCAAATCAGACAAACAAATACTGTTTGTACTTTTATGCCAGTTTCATAAATTTGTCTAATTCAAACGCCCACTTTCATATTATGAAATATGTGAGGAAGACTCCCAGGAGTCTCAAACTTCAAAGCAAATGTTATGTGGGAATTCTGTGACACCATTCTGTTGCAGCTCTGTACATTTTTTTTAAACTTTCTTTTGCAGATCAAACTTTTGTGAAGAAAGTTTTTTCTAAACAGCTAAAACTTCTTCATTACTAACAAATGCTTCGGGCATTTAACCAGGCCATCCCTATTTTGTGTCTTTGTATACCGAAGTTACGGTCTTAGTCAGTAGAAATTAATTGTTAACAATGTGACGGTCAGACCATTTTGATGGATTGGCTGTTCGTTCGCCCTAGTTTCCGTTCGCCCTTGACACCGTTCGCCCTAGGTCTGTTCGCCTTATTTTTTTATAAGATTAAAGTATTTATATATTCTTGTATTCTGACCAATTTAAAGATTATGAAGAGATTAATTAATGAAAACAATACCACCATTTCCTCTTTTACATAATAATCACCAATTGACTAACGGTGACATGATATCGATACGAAGACTTGTGAATTGATTTATTTAATTTTTTTAAAGTTACTACATTTTATATTCTTCTGTTATTATTTTGTAATTATTTTAAATTTCACCTCATAATATAACAATATTATAATTATAAAAATCTCCGTATATATCTCATTTAGAGATCAAAGGCTGGTGTTATGTAAATTCTTCAAAGATAGAAAAGGTGATAATCATCTGCTTAGCTTTTGAATGAGCCAATTAAAGTCTCAATTTCTTTAATTGTTTAAAAAACATCAAGCGAATCATTATAGAAACAAGACGGTCATCGACAATTTACGGCAATAAAATCTTACAATTTAACCATTTACGTCTTTTTGATGAAGGAAAAACATAGAATATACGAATAATTAATGAAAGTTAAACAAGTTTTAAGGTAATTGTCCATACATCACAAAACAACGTATGACGTAATTGACGCGTTATTACGTCTTGCCCGTGCCCGATCTTTTCTCTATACACTTAGGAACGAACATAAATATATTTTCCCTACGAACATAAATATATTTTCCCTAAAATTGTTTTTAGAATTATAATTATACGTTGAAGAAAATTACTTCATTTTTAGAACAGTCTTTAAAACCAGTAAAAATAGTCGAATATAGGTTTTGTCTTGAAAGCATATCAGGTAATTAGCGTTTTCTGAGTATGTGACTGCAATTTCTAAATACCGATCTCGATCCATAATACTTACCGATATTCAAAAAACCCCATCTTTAGCGATTTATTCAATACAGATTGATCAACGGTTTGTTCAAATAATGTTTTCTATTTAACAAAAAGCTAAATATACTTTTTAAAGAGATGAAATGATAAAACTATGCAAAATTTTATTTTTACGGATCTTTTTTCAAAATATATATTTTAATGAATTTTACCAAAAATACGCCAATTGTGATCCTAAAAAGGCCGGTCCTTTGGGTAATTTTATTTTCTATTGAATAAGGGCCATAAGGGGTAAACATTATCACTATTTCAGAGAATTCTGTAGGTAAATAAAATTATAAAAGATTAAATTCTCTTTGAAAATTTGTTTAATTTTATCTCATTTGTAAACAAATTTATCTATTTTTTAATAATAAGCATGTGTAACATTAAAGTATTTGTTTTAAAAAATAAATTCGTTAATTTTACATAGGATTTCAGTCAAAAATGATTTTCTGAAAGTCAAATTTCAGGCCTAGGCTAATATTCTTAATGTATGAAAAAAGCACCATTTTCCGTAATTGGTTCTATTTTTAGCAACGGCCCAAGCTATTATAATACCGATGGACCAGTTAACTGGGTAAAATTTGATAAGGATATGTCCCCAAATACATGTCTGAGAAATTTGTAAAAATTCTGTAGGTATTTTATTTATGTAGTGGGGTATGGACCATTACCTTAAGTTAAAATTAAATGAAATAACTTATGATGTGGTTTATTAAAAAACAAGGTGCAAACGACGTTTAGGCGAACGATTATTAGAGCGAACGATAATAAGAGCGAACAGACCTAGGGCGAACGGACTCAGGCAAACAGGTACCGTAGATGGCACAAACGAACCCGATACCATTTCGAATACTGGCGCCAGATAGCACGTAGTTATAGCACATGACTAGAAATTCAGGGGGCCCGGGTTCAATTCCCGGTCTGGTACTTCATTACTTTTCCCATCCCGTTACATTTGGTGCCGTGTCAACCCCTGGAACTGACAGGTTATAACTCCTACTTCTTTAATCAGTGGCAGAAGAAGAATCTACATGCTGACACAGTTTATAAGTCAATAAATAAAATATTGATAGCAATTTATTTTCTTAAAAAATTGTGGATCATTTCAAGTCTAGAGAAGCTTAACTTCCAGTCAATATGTTATCATGAAACTTGAGTCAAAATTACAAATAAACATCAAAATCAATATTGTGTAATGGTACAGTATTTCATGGAATAATAAATATTATACTAAATTCAGAAGTAACTATGTGGGCAAAAAATCTAAAACGCTGCAATAGGCTCATTAATCAGTTAATTAGATTTGAATTATCGTTTGACCCAAATATCAAAACAAAACCAAAATTGTGACATTCAAGTCCAGGCTTGAATCAAACAGCTGTAATATTCAGAGAAGTAAGATAAAGTACAGGTGAGCAATAAGTAATTATCTAATATATTTTAAGATATTCATTCAATAAATATACCAAATCTATAACTTACAACAAAGTAATTAAAAACATTTGGAATGCTTTTCCATTTCAATCATTCAATTCCTCCGCCATTTTCAAAGTTATTATACGCATGCGCGATGAATAACATGAAAACTAAGCAATTTTTTTAAAAATCTTTATTCTACGAGTTTTTATGAAGAATCGTACATTTCCACTTGATTTAAGAAATGGAAACAACTAAATGATATTTACTTATTGTTTGATTGAGTGGTGTAGAATCTTTATTTATTTATATGTTTTAAATTTCTCTTAGGCGTATTAAGTAAGACTCCGTGGCGCAACGGTAGCGCGTCTGACTCCAGATCAGAAGGTTGCGTGTTCGAATCACGTCGGGGTCAAAGCTTGACATTTTTACTCATGTTTTAGATTGATATTAAAAAAAAACCAATTTAATTTTTACAGAACATTTTACATGTAAAACTTCATACTCTGCATGATATTTTTTTGCGATTGCACAAAAGCCACAAAATGTAGGTACTGTGCTTTACAAAAATTTAGATTAGAATCAAATTGTATATGACACTGTCACGAAATAATTTTGATTATCAATAAAATCTAAATTTTTGTAAAGGACAGTACAAATGAAATTGTAAATGCATTCCCCAATTCACACGAATTCATAGAATGAAATATCCTGTGCTTTTTCAACTATGAAATTGATTTTTTATGTATAAAAATTGATTGTTCAAATCCTTTCTCTATGGATAAAAGGTGTTGTGCATAAAAAAAAAAAAAAAAGAAATCGAGCAATGATAATAGATATACTCTTGATGACAATTTTATGGTCATGATTTTACTGCAATCGGCATCGTCATTTTAATTTTAAAAAGTATTGATGATTGAGATATACTGTCGTGTACCATAAAAAGTAGGTAGTGCACATTCTCCGCCTTTTTAAAAATACTACTTAGGGGGGGGGGGGGGGGTGACGTAAAGTACTGTAACGTTTAAGGAGGCTGGGTCAACAAATTAACCATCCGATCTACCTTAAATTTTTAGAAACGATTTCTTTAGCTATACTATAAACTATCATTTATACTCTGTCCCGAGTTTTTGCTTCCACCACTTTTCGGTTGATATTTCGATAATAATAAATACCTTTATGCTCAAACTACGTTCATCCACTAATATGAAAAATGTCCAGATTATCTGTTTTGAAACGCCCCCTCTACCGCTTCAGGTTTCAATACACATCCCAAAATAGAAAGTCTACGGAGATTTAGCATTGCATCAGCCATTATTACGCCCGGATGATAATGTTGAAAAATTGTGCGAGGTGTCCCGAGAACTTCCGAATGGAGAAAAGATGTCAACATTTCCCATTATAAATCTCCGTAAGAAATTTGTTTTCGTTCCTGCGAACTTTTATGAGTGAAAAATGATAATTTGTCAATGAATATATCTTGGATATTTTTCCTTTTATCGATTTCAACAGCATTTCCTTTACAGGTATGTGTATTTTAATTAAAAATAATCAAAAAGAGATGGAAGCAATAACTTGGGACAGACTATAGTAAAGAAAAATTCCACAGATCTTTGCTTTAAAGTTTGAATATTTTGCTATACCTTATACAGAGCTCTTCTTCTTAAGGAGATTAATAGAGTCTAAAAATGGCCACGGCCATCGAGCCCTCTTAACAAGTTACAAATAAAATACATGTAATCATCTATTAATTCGTGAGTTCGCTTAGGTTTCTTCCTAAGAAGCAAGAAATTATCAACAAGTGCAGTGAGGCTTACAACTGCCAATATAACACGTAGTTATTATAAGATTTGGCTATGTGATTATAGGAATACAACAAAGAATCAAGACTCTAACCAACTAACTGTAGACTTTGGGTTTAAACAAACAATTTTGTTTGCCACCACAGTACAATGACAGCCAACTGACAATTTACCCATACACGGTCAGTAGAAAGATCGAAGTCACCAAGACAATATCAAGTTACCAAGACACAAAGTACATCAACAGATTCAAGAACTGAGTGGTCTATCTAACAATTGTGTTGCTTTCCGACACAGCTCAAATTCCTGTTCTGTAGAACTCCAATTGCAACCGAAGAGTTTTTAATTTAAAAGATATTTCTGAAAATTAAAATTGTTATTCTTTTATATCTTTTAAATATATGAATAAAATCTAAGGAATAACACATAGTCACATAAAGCACTTATCAAACAATGATATTTTACAAAGAAATTGAAATGAAAATGGAAAATTTTATTAAAATTGCAAATCATCAAGTCTGAACCGGTCCCGATTGAAAAAAAAACTGACGCCGATCAAAATTATTTTAAATTTGAAATTTTCCAGAAATACTGCAGTTTATTTTGAGAAATTGATATGCATTAAAAGATAAGTAAATGAACAAACCAATTTACAGCAAAAAAACATGCATTTTTTGCAAAATTTTAAAATATATTCCTTTCTTTTACATAACAGATAAAAATCAGACTTTTAAACTGTTTGATTTAGTTCTAGTTTATATGGATTCCAAATGCATCCTTTTGGCTGATTCGGTAGGAAAAAAAAGAAGAAATTAAGTCGTAAAAAGCCTCAATACAAACGAGGTTATGCCAGAACTCCTGGGGACCTTAGGGCGGCCCCCAGACCCCTAGCCCAAAATTGTTTTGCCTCATAGAAAAAATACCCTAGTTATGGCAATGAAATGTTGAGTTCATCGCTTCAAAATTCTAGAGAGACTGACCGGAACAATATATATCAAAGTATACAGTGTGTCTTGAAGATAAAGGAATGTCAATATGTACAGCGAACTTAAAAAGATAGGGTGCGTTCTATATAAACCACCGGACTCATAAAGATCCTTGAAACCTCCACCATGGCTCCGAGGTAATAACACTGTATTTTATCTTGTTGATTTATTTGTAAAATTTCGAAATGATATTGATATTCGTAATGTCACACTCACATGGTTTGTGTCTGTGCTAAAAAAATTTAATCTTTCAAAATACAGACGCGCATATTCAAGGAAACTAAAACAGGAATTGAGAACATTTCTATTAATTTGATAAAGATATCTATGATTATAATCCAAATATGATTTTAATGGTTTTAAAAGAATTTGATCTTTATAGGTATAAGTTTTAATATGAATTAAAATATTGCTGAACAACACATCCACATACGGAAAACGCATCACGGGCCGTATATTGTGTGTTTTAGTATATATCTAAATATTTACATTTTCCATGTCTCTGTCTTGATAAGACTACAAATCGATTTTGTAATGTATAGTCCAATACATTTCATCATTTATTATTTTAATATTTAATCGCACAATTGCTGAAAATTATATAAATACAATGTATAAGTAATAAGGAATAATTCCTTGAATATTAGGAGGTGATCAAATATGGTCGGGGGTGATCAAATCCAATAAAACCCGAAGGGCTTTATGATAGATAATAAGATTAGATATATAAGAATGATTCCTTATTCCTTAATTAAATTTTGTTATCATATATGCACATATTAACAGATTTAATGCTTGGAGAGGCTTGGCCATAGCCGCTCTGGTAAAGGTCTGTCTGTCCCTGTCCAATAGATGCCTCCCAGGAGATGACTGCTTTCCAACCAATCTCGAGCTTATAAAATTTAAGGAAACCCTAGATGGAACACTGCATTTTCCCCACATGGCATCATATGCCACATTAGTTGTACAGAGGGAAACCATCTACACGAAATTTCCCTTCGCTATTATGGAGGCCAAAAACGTTGAAGACGTTCAAAAGAGCGTCCTTTTTGCCCGGAAATGGAACTTGCTGGTCTCTGTTAAGACTTCAGGACACGATTTCATTGGTCGCTCCACGGCGCATGGAAGTCTCATGATTTATCTGGGTAGCATGAATGATACGGAAGTCAATCTGTCCTCCACCAGAAATCCTGCGGGAGAGATCACATGCGAGAGCGGAAATACTTGGATTAAAGTTTACAAAGAGGTAAGAAGACAAAACGTTACCAACTTCAAGAGTATTCCTGTTTAATCCTCATACGTAAGGGGTGAACGAATAGAAACTACAATGTACAATTTATGAAGCTACATCGTATAACAGTCTAATTTTCAAATCATATTTTATTGTTGATACTAGTAATTATACATCTTTTTTCACTAAAAAGCTTAAACTGTAATATGCTCAGTAATGGTCTGTAAACACGACGTTTTTTAATAATCCGAACGAGTCTTCACGAGTTTTGCAATTACTACAGACATGGTAACCTTGTTAATTGTTTCAATCAATTCGCAAGAAAGCCAATAATTGCATTCATTTTATTCTTTGTTCTAGGTAGATAAAATCAACCGTGTAATCATAGGTGCAAGTGGCCACACTGTAAGCATGGCCGGTTATACGCTAGGGGGCGGCCATAGTCCTATGTCCCGGATGTTTGGAATGGCTGTCGACAACCTTCTGGAACTGGAACTCGTCACAGCAGACGGTCGTGTTGTCGTGGCAAACGATCAGATGACCCACATTAAGTACCCTAACGGTAGCGTGACCACTTCAGCCGATACCGACATTTTCTGGGCCTCCAAAGGTGGCGGAGGAGGAACTTTTGGCATAGCAACCAAATTTACATACAAGCTACACTACCCCGCTCCCCAAGTTGTACAATTTGTTTGTGGCTATCCGGTAATTCACCCAGGTGGACAAGATATAGGGTTTACTGTTTTAAAGAAAATATTTTCGATGGTTCAGAATTTGCCCAAAGAGTGGGGAGGATATCTTATAGCCTCAGGACTTCCAGGTGACAATGGGAGCTGGGGGAGTATCTTCCTAGCTCTTAACCATTACGGGAACTTTGTGTCTGCCTCACGGCGTTACATGGACGAAATGTATTTCTTCCACAAAGAATGGCAATCGTCATGTTTTTACTTGAACCGGACGACCTTCCTGGATACCGAAGCCAAAGCCAAGGAAACCGAGTTCTACTCTGGCTACGTCATGAACACTCTGCTACAGAACGAGAGCTTCACAGATGATTTGACGCGGTTTCTTCTGAAAGAGCTTGAAACCGAACACACAAATATCAGCGCCTTTTCATTTACAGGAACTCTACTGGGAGGTAAATACCATTACTTTGCAATGTAGCTATACAAAAATTGATATATTTAGGCGATGTGAACAATGAATATAGACTTAGGTAGCCCGATGCTGGATCACGTGATTAAAGAATATCTTGTTCGATTCGAATTCGCGATCTTGCTTCTTTATCCTCAAATCTGACTTGTTCAGATTTCAAAAAAAATGTTTTCTGATATTAGTTATTGGTTGACATCATGAAAAATGTTCATTTCTTTCCAAATGATGTATCATTACAAACGATCCTCAATTACGTATAATGTTTATCTAAAAAAAATTGTAATTTCCATAATACTATTCGTAGTTAATGCACAAACAGAATGTTGGGCGTAAAATTAGCTTACCATTGAAAGACTAATAGAATCTTGTATTTCTTGCAAGGTGAAATGATGAAGGTTGGAACACGCGATACATCTGTCCATCCTGGATTCCGGACAGCATTAATGTCGCTCTCAGCAACCATAGGCTGGGATACGAGTACCTTAGATTATAGTGGTCTTCCGGAGAGAGGGGCTGTAGTGGGCGAACAATTAAGCACCTTCGGTGACGGTCAGTACCCAAACAAGGCAGGCAAGGACGTTGTGCATTGGCAGCAGGAATTCTGGGGAAGTAATTACAAGCGCCTCTTGGCTATCAAACACCAATGGGACCCAGACAATTTCTTCACGTGCAGGGAGTGTGTAGGATCTGAGTCACATCACACTCATTCCTCTGGTCACTCTAACACTCAACCCTTTGTTTTTGTAGTCGGCTAATTGTTTGCAATATATGTAGTATATAATGTCATACTTGGTTCAGATCGAAACTGCTAATGACAGTTGTAACCAATGGCTGAATTAAAAGTGTATAGTCAAATGCCTGCATGCCTTAATTAACTTGAGAACTTCTTCAAAATTATATATTTACACCCACTAAGTATTTTCACAATTAACTAATAATTTCTTAAGAAATCTGATTGATTTAAAAATTAAATTTATTATTATTATTAATTTAAAAATTAATAATAATAAGTTACTGGCCAAGTTGTCTTAGTTATAATGAAATTTAGTAAGTTTTTACTCATTTATTTAATTGAACGTTGAACAATATAAATGAAAAAAAAATAAATGAAACTGCAGAGACCCTTTTGTTCTAATTAAACAGTACTCTGGCCTCAGGATCATGAAGCAATTTCAGACTTAAGTCAAAATTTCAGTAAGTCAAAAAATGATTGCTTATCATAAAATGATGATTGATATTTGTAATAAACAATGTTATATCAAGACACTTTTAATGGCATTTCAATTTTGTCAGTGTTTTTAATCAAGAGACATTAAGACAGTGTACAACTCATTTATTAAGTCTAAGATTGCTTCATGATCCTGGGACCTGGTAACCTTGACGTTCAACATTGAATCTAAAGGTTCTAGTTTTGGACGACCTGGAGATTGAATCACACGGGTACTGTTTGAACAGGTAAAAAAGGAGGGCGTTTGTAAAATGTTCGGCCTTTAATGTAGCTCAAGATTGGCCAATATTTTATCTATTATACCTCTAGATAAAAAAAATCTATTTATCATATGTGTAACTATATGTGAATAATGCATTTTGGTTTGATATGTCGCCTTTTCTCATGGACCTATAACTGATAAAGAAAAGAATTAGCAATTATGGTGGCATATGTGTCAAATGTAAGCCTTCCACCTTAGTTATCTCCTGGAGATGCGACTCAAGCTCAGTAACTACGAAGTCCAGTACTTCTTTCACCAACAGTTTATTAATAAGCGTGATCGTATAGTCAAAATTACATCAATTAAGAGCAGTCCAAATCAAAGATCTCTAAGCTGATTCAAAATCCAAAATAAAATTCTAAGTCCAAAAATTAAAGATCTAAATTATAAAACCAGAAATTAAAAGTCTGACAAAATCCAAAATCAAATTCTTTCTAACATCATTTTACATGAGTATATATAACATTTTACTTATGATGGACAGTTCTGACTAGTTCGGCCCACCTACGATGATCATGAGTGAACATTTAGTGTTCAAATTCCAGAGTTATATTTTATTTCTAAATAAAGTAACAAAACTGTCAAAACTGCCTATCAAAGAGTATGGATGCAGGATTTGAGTCCCCACCTGGGTATGATGCATCACTTACTCACAATACATTCATTCATACATGGCTTTAAGGTTACAAAGGTTAAATAGAATATGCAATACATGACTTAATATAGAGTACCAGAGCTATCGATGCAGACACAGAATCGCCAAATATGACACTTATTTACAAACTCCCAATTTGGATATTTGTGCCCGTATTCTGCACCTGGTTGCATAACAATTAACATCATTTAGGAATACTGCGCAGTGCTACAAGAGTCACATAGTTCATTCTGTTAGTTATCATTAACACAATTCATTACGCAGTATCTATGCATATGGAGAAATAAGTCCGATTTTTTCTCATTAATATTCATTAACCACACTACGTAAATCCTGACGTCACAATGTATATAGTTCAAAGTGCGCCAAAGTCGTAGTATTGACTTTAGAAAGTTGTCGGAGGGTAATTTTCAAACAGAAGAGGATAATAAAAGTAAAACATCCATGTGTTCTGTCTATGAAAACAAAAGCTAGTTAAAACACCCTTTGTTTGCGCCTGAAATGTCGCTTAAATCAAATATATATTATAGAGGTTTGCAGGTTTGTGCCCCTTTACCTACAAGCAACACCCCCCAAAAAGACAATTTTTAAAACTAATTGGCACATTCATTTTAATTAGAAAGAAATAAAAATGTACATTAATTTAAAGTATGAAATATCAAATACTAGGGAGCACCATGGCAACTCGCTTATATCAATTTAAAAAATTCGAACTTCTGTGTTGAAGTTGGCAATTATCAACTTAATTCACTATTTTACTATGTAAATGGTTCATTTCTCGCTTCAAATTTTCATATTCAAATGGCACAATAAAGAATAAATCAATTTTTAATCGAATAGCGTCATTTTTTTTCTACCGGTGTGTAGGTGAAATTCATACCATGGCAAAAAGTTCCGGCGTAAGCGTTTCCGAGTTATTTGAGAAATTTTAAATGTTCATTATACATTACTTTGAAATAATTACAGTCTCAATTTCAAGATGGCGGCCGTATGCAAATTAGACAAATCGGACTTATTTCTCCATATGGTATACATAAGTATCATAGTGACCAATTTGTAATAGTAACAATTCAAGGTCATATCATGGCTATCTGTTTACACAAAGCTGACTTTTAAATTTAGCCGGGCTTTGCTGAAAGCATAGTCATGGTTATAGGGATACATTTACATTCACATATTTTCTGCAAGTAAAGTGTGTGGAAAGCTACTGCAGTTATAACACTTTTTAAAACACACACAGGGTACTGAAAGGTTAAAATGGCGAGTTTTATTATGACGTCACAAACGTTGAACGCTGTAAAATGCAACGTCACAAGCGAAAATAAAAGTTCACGCTTGTGGTTGTTACAGTGGCTCTTCCATTAATATGAACTTACCCTTAGGATAAAATAGGATTTTTAGGTCACCACCCTCCCCCCCACCCCCCCCTTATACAACTTCCCCGTTTTATGCATAACACAATCTGTTCGTTGCTTACAAATTAATGACTAAGGTTTACTACCAATCTGTCGTGGGATAAAAATGTATGAAATTTAAATAAAAAACACTAGTGCAGGCATATTTATTTGCATATTTTAAACCAAAGCTGTCAGATCCAAAG
>WFKH01011801.1:38589872-38606954 GCA_016163765.1 Magallana hongkongensis
TTCAATGCATTGGGTTTTTGTTTCTACTAGACAGACATATCTTTGCACCAAATTTTGTTATATATTTAGAGTATTACAATTGTAGATCGGTAGTTTGGTACAATGGATTCATTCCAAAATTAAAAGAAGATAGCACTTATCTGTGTGTCAAATTTCAGAGTCGTAAATTTTCTATACTTTTTCTTTAATGTTATTTCTTATACCGTACTCCTGCAAAGCTTCATTTTATCATTACGTCATCAAAGCACAATGACAACGCTTACCGACCGAGCAACAGAAAAATCGTTTAAAAAATAGAATATTCCTTAAAATAACTAAATAGTTTTATCTTTATTTTGTTTATTGTGTTCAATACACTTTTTTCAATACACTCAATACACTTTTTTAACAGGATTGAAACAGGGGTTTTCAGTGAATATTTTTAATGCAATTCACAGAAATACACTTATGACTTTAATTTTAATCATTTTTGTCTTCGGAAACAAATAATAAAGAACTCCACTATCCAACAACCGAGCTCCTGTGCTTTCAATAAAGACGAATACAAGTTGTGCGAATTTAACTCTGCATTAAGACGCCAGGCGGCATTATTTTCGCTACAATTGTTGCTCCCGAAGATTCATGAATACAAAACTAACAAATGGCATCAATATCATGAACTGGTGAAAATAGATCCAAGGGCTCAGTATACGGAATGTAAAATAGTTTTAACAATCTTTTTAACAAACTATGATATATGCAGGCTCAAAAAGACACGCTCTCTTTTTATATACATGTACAATGCATTCGCGTTTCCCCCCGCAAAAAAAATCAAGGGGGTTGTGGTGGTGGGGTGCACTGAGAGATAATTTTGTTGCAAGAGAGGTTGATTTTATTAATCATTTTAAATTTATTGGTTAATTAAATAAGTGTGAATTTTCCAGAGGATGGGAGTCTGACCCCCGCTCTAGATCCGCGATGCAATGTACCGTATATATTTCATGTCAGAGGTAACGAATTATTATTCGCATGGGTGGTTAATTTTGAACCGAGGAACATGTCACAAGTACTTTTGGACAGGACCGTGCACCCTTTTTTTCCCCCTAAATTTGAAAAAAATATATACTGGAACGAGTGTGAATAGAAATGCCCTCGAGTCGTTAATTTCTGTTATATTTCGATTTGAGCCGTTAATATGTGGTAGTTAGAGACAAGAAATGAAAATTGCTTTTTTTAATTGAGGAAAAAAAGGCCTGGAGGTGGGGTGGTGCACGGTTCTGTCCAGAAGTACATGTGGAACATATAGATAAAATAGAAATAAAAGTAAATTAAAATTAAAGATGTTTTTGAAAAACAATAAAAGAGGGTACGTAATGCTTAGAATTAGCTTGTCCTGTCCACTAGTACGTGTGAAAATTTTCACATGCACGAATCACTATCTGGCTCTCATGAGGCTACAGTACTGTATATTCCTGATTAAACGCGAGGAATTAATTAATATCAGAGTAAAATTGCGATAAGCATACCTTGCAGGTTTTTAAACCTCTCTTATTTTTCTGAAACTGTGAACTTTAAAAAAAATTATAACAAAGTTCGATGCTCGCGATTTTATATTCTTGCGATTTGACACAAAACGGCGGAATCGCAAAATTAAATATACTCGGTAAAATTAACGAATCTAAAGTATCAGTGACGTTACACATTGAGTTACGAATTACAAAGTAAATAAAAAAACCACTAAAGAGATTAAATATACGGTATGTAATATTGATGAAAATATGTTTCAATCTTAAATCTAAATCAAATCTCATTTATACATTAAGTTCTAAACAAATTTTTTTTTCTAAAATACAAAACCTAAATTCAGTATATTTCTTATTCACACAAATTTTCGAATTGATAAAAATGTACATGTATCACTCACAGCCAGGCTTGTTGCAGCTTTGTTTAGTTATCAATCATATAATTGAGTGTCCCAGTTTACTCTGAAGCTACCGTAATTTACATCCCTCATTTTCATAGATTATCTGCGTTTTTTGTTGTTTTTTTTTTTTCGTAAAGGGGAGCTAGGTATTCAATGTATAATGAACAAATTTTGTACCGAATGAATGAATGGTCCGATATTCTTAACCATGATATCATTTTGAAGTTGTTATCAAATAAAAATACTTCACCAAAAGAATTTATTGATTATTGTCCAATTAATTGAGCCTTGTATTTTACATTGAAATCTATGGACAACGCATGTTTTATTAAGATATTGTAAAAAGGAACTTAAAATTCATACAAATCTCGCTGTGAATGTATGAATAAACTTTCTTTTTATTAAAATATAAAATAAAATGAATCATTTACCACCACAAATATTTCGACAAAATTATTTTTTTCTTTTTTTCATCAAGGGAAGATAATTCCTCAAAAAAGTTTTAGGTGCAAAATGACCAGCTTCTTTTATGTTGTCAGTCATGTGAATTTGGTTCATTTCACTTTCATTGTTATCTGGCAATACATTTTAACTAATTTAAAATGATTCAAAATTGTTCAATATTCCTTCATTATACATTGCATACCTTAAAATAGAGATAAGTGTAATAATGTAGTAAAAAACCAGTATGAATATAAAAAAAAAGAAGTAAAAATTTACAAGATAAAGAGGTGAATAATGCAACATAGAATTAAGCAAAACGTAAAGAAATAAGAAACAATCAAAGCGAATTTTGATAAGCATAGATATGAAAACAATAAAGTGATATACATGTGTAAACGTACTGAAGTTAAAAGAAGTAAGCTTAATAAGAATGAAAGCAAGATACATAATTTTCCCCACAATGTTTTCAAAGTAATGGGCGCACATTGACCATGTTGACGACTACGGTTGGAATTTCCTTGTGTCTGCATGACTGTGACTTAATTTTTACAGGGACGAATATCCCTTGCTTACTACAGTTTCAGCCATGTATACCTGTTTTACAATATATGCTAACAACATCTGTAGTACATTAGTTTAATTTTAAGGGGTCATGCATGGACCTCAGTTCATGTTTATCTGTTAAAAAAAAGATAGATTGATAGTTCAACTTTTCTTGTTTTTAGAGTGAATAGTACGTCATGCAAGTGTTTCCCTAAATTTGACAGTTTGGGGTTATTTTAATGTACCTGTTTCAGTGAAGAAAAAAAAAATAAAACTTCTGCCAGTTTTGAGATCCAATACCACTGCAAGTGTAAGCTTTATGAACACTACTTTAGTCTTACTTTAGTTAAAAATCTCAAGACATGGAACAGAATTTGACGTTTGCTTTGATACCAGTATGGTATTTTGAATTTTCAAAAGGGTGGAAGGGGACATCTGATCTGTTCTTAAATTATCATATTGTGATACGCAAATGAAAATATCCTTCTGTTGCAGATGATGCACGGTGACACATCATTAAGTTCATGGTGAAAGTCAATCATGTCCTCTCCTGGAACTTCTCATGGTAGTCGCAGAAATGCCAAGCGGAAAACCATAGATAGTTCTGACCAGGCATCTGACCCCTCATTCAAAAACATCCGCCTGTGTCTTCATAGTGGTTGCCCGACCAAAGTCCCAATTTGATTTGCAGGTGCTACAAAAAGGTGTGCAGGAAGTAGTTACACCTCGCGCTGGTATCAGACAAGTGCAGCAGAACATTACTGTAATGAGTGTTTTGAACATTACTACAGATGCCACAAGGATGGCTATGAGGTGTGCCTGTCCTGGAAGAAGCTGTGGAGCACACACGGGACGACGGACGCCAGCATACGCATGTTTATGACCAATAGTGTCCTGCCGTTTTGGGTTCAATGCAGACTGTGTCATAAGTGGAGGCAGTTGTCCAAAAGCACCACACCTATCCCGGAATTCCTCAAAAACCATGTGTGTGGGACCATGGCATCCGGAAAAAAATCAAAGCTGGTAAATCCTTGTGAAGTTCCAGAGGATCAGAGGGTAGCCTTGACGAGAGATCCCTCCTGGACTCACCTGATAAGTAGTCTGTCCTACATGATGAATTCCCCCGCCTGGCTCTAACTCACCTCCTATTTCCCCGACAAATTGGGCATGTGTCCCTCTGACCTCGAAGTCATCAAGGAGAGGAAAACTCTAGTAATGCACAAGTACCTGCAGCCTTTTGTTGAGGCGGACAACTCTGAGATTGCTAACGGTGTGGCCCCTGATGTCATGGAGGAACAGGAAATTGACGAATTTCCAGAATACTCCTCCAAACCCTCCATGTATCTAGCGATCAGAAACATCTGTTAAACTTTGTGGATTTAAATTTTAAGGAATGGTTAACGAAGGAGCGGTGTGCGACCCAGATCATCTGTCGTGGTCTGGGCAGGGTGTTGTACATAGAGAGCATGGACAAGGTCCTGTGGTTCCTCACATGGCGGGGCCTGATCAACGTGGGTCTGCTGTCTGTGCCCAGGTCTCCGTTGTCCTCATTCATACCCAACAAATTCATCAAACCAAATCCGTCTGTGATAGTGATAGGGGCAGGCACAGCTGGCCTAGCAGCGGCCAAGACACTCCAGGGATTAGGGCTCAAGGTGACTATACTAGAGGCCAAGTCACAAATAGGTGGACGAGTCTGTGACGATGATTTACTGGGCGAGTGTGTCCCTAAATGGGCTCAGATACTGAACGGAGCTCTCAACAACCCCATAGCCATCATCTGTGAACAGGCAGGTATTCTGGTGAATTCGTTGTCTGACAGCTGCGAAGTGATCAATGTAAATGGAGAGCTAATGGACAAACATACAGACGTAAGAATGGACTTCCACTTCCATACCCTACTTGACAACATAGCCGATTGGAGGAAGGGCAAGGAACTAACACAAGACACCAGTTTACATGCTAAATTAAAAGAAATGCACCAGCAGTTTCTTTGCGAGTCTCAGCTCTCTTTTACCACGGAGGAGGAATCCCTGATGAACTTTCACATCAGTGACCTGGAGTTTGCCTGTGGGGATACTTTGAGGAACGTGTCTGCCCTTCACTGGGGCCAGAATGAGGACTACCCACAATTCAGTGGGGAGAACCTCGTGTTACCAGGCGGGATCTCCCGAGTGTTGTCTAAGTTGGCAGAGGGACTGAATATTGAACTCGATACAAAGGTTACAAAGGTGGATTATGAGGAGAAGACAGTCAAAGTTGTATCAGAGAATGGAAAGGAATGGACAGCAGACAAGGTGTTGGTGACACTACCCCTGGCTGTTCTACAAAATAAAGATGTGGAATTCTCTCCTTGTCTGCCTGAATTGAAGTCCAAGGCAATGAGGGCATTAGGGGTGGGGAAAATAGAAAAGATCATTTTAAGACTTCCTCGACCTTTCTGGAGAAAGAAGATCAAAGACTGTACAGTGTTTGGTCATATTCCTGAGAATCAGGATGTAGATTGTTAGATGTAGATTGGACAGATGTATTCAATGCATTATATTTGGACTTTCATCAGTTTTCACGCCTAAAGCAGAAATGCATTTTCATTTTTTGTTTTTCCTTTCTTAGCTCACCTGAACCGATCGACTTTATCTACTCAAAACTAAATTCCATATTGCTGAAATGTAGTAAAGTAGCTACAATACGAATGAAACCATGTTAGAATCTTCTACCATGTTATGAATGTAAACTTCAGGCTAATGTAATTTTTGAACCAAGTTTGATAGGAACAAAAATTTCCGCGTTTTTTAAAACTTTCGATTTCTCGAAGTCTTGATCTCTCGAGTTTAATAAAGGTCCCCTGAAGTTCGAGTTATCGAAAATCACCTGTTTGAGAATTTTTAAGTTCAACAATATTTTAGAAGAGTTTCATTTCGTTTCAAAACAGGTACAGGTAACTCTCGAAACCTCGAAGTCCGCGAGACCAGGGATAAACTGCAAGATATCAAGAGTTCGAGTTTTCAAGAGTTCGGAATTTTCCGGGTTGACTGACAGGTTTTAAAATTAATCTGACTGGGTGTTATGATAAGTCATTCAATCAAGTGCTAATCTTACACACGTGCTTAAGGTAGTCCTATACTCACCACTAAATGGGCTCAATAATGGAAAGCCTAATTTTAAATTATAGATATGCTTTCTAACAAAACATAAACACAAGAAAAGTTATATGTTTACATGCTAGTGTTTTTTTTATCACTTCTCAGAAATGGGTACCAAATGTTATTGAAATGATGAAATTCGCAAAACGTCCGTTTCTTTCTAAGAACAATTATCAACAATTGGTAAATTAGAACTGGATGTATAAAATAGAGTATATTAAACATTTGTTTAAACCATATCACAGCAGTATTTTTGCACAAACTGTACGTACGCTTGTGGGCCTGACATATCAGAATACAATACGAACAAATTAGATGCATGTGTCAATTTTGGCCATTTTTAACCATTTTTATGGACTCATACCTAAATTAATGGCATTTATTTTATACATTGACATCTCAGAAAAAAAAGGATTTGGTAAAATAAATGATGTTGACATTTTACTTTTCACACTATAAGCTCTAAGCTAAGTAGACCGGGTCACCCTGAACAAAAATTTTCGTAAAAAATCATTTTGTTATAGTTTTCCGCTTAGGTCTGTCAACAGTGTTGTTATCTTTGAAATACATACGTTGATTAACGATTAATCAAATACCAAATAGCCACTGTCTCTAAAATTTAACTGGTTTTAGTAAAAGAAAAAAAGGAAAGGGGGGGGGGGGGAGGCACCCACCTGTCAATCAAAACAAAGACAGGTAATCACGGGCCTGATCAAAATTAAAGTTTGGTAAATTATGTATCAGGAATTAGTGTGGTGCTAGCAATTTACAATAATCTAATCGCTTACATCTTATTCAAAGATTTTCCTGCAATGTATAAATGTAATTGTTAATCATACATGTACGAAGGGGTAAGGGTCATTACGCCATGAATGTACTAATTAACTGATACACTAAATCAATATTCAAATGTTAGAAATGATTTTATTTGTCATCTATATTCATTCCCATTTAGTGAGCTTCAAGTTGCTAGCTAACAACTATACATGTAGGTCTCAAAATGGTTGTGTATGAAGCATACCTGACTGAGATCCTGGTTAATTGGTGCATTTTATGCCTCCCTTTGAAGAAGGGAGGGAATATTGCTTTGCTGCTGTCTGTCTGTCGGTCGGTAGGTCCAACAACAGTTTCCGTTCATTTTCTTTGCAGAGGTTGCACATAATGAAATGGAATTAATACACAGATTTATCATAAGAATATCTATGTCAAGTTATGTTTTGGGTACGATCAAGCAATTTTTGACACAGTTATGCCACTTTGACTTAGAAAAAATCCAATTATTTGCAGTATTTCCGTTTATTCTTTGCAGAGGTTGCACATACTGAAATGAAATTTGGTTTGCATACTTATAAAGATATCTAGGTCAAGTTCTGTTTTGGGTACAATTGAGCAATTTTTAGGGGAGGAAAAGTGTTTCACAAACATCTCTTGTTATAATGAGAAATGTCGTTTTTAGCTCACCTGAGCTGAAAGCTCAACTGAGCTTTTCTGATCACTTTTTGTCCGGCGTCCGTCTGTCTGTCCGTCCGTCCGTCTGTCCGTAAACGTTTTAAATTTTCGACTTCTTCTCCAGAGCCACAGGGCTAATTTCAACCAAACTTGGCATAAAGCATCCTTAGGTGAAGGGGATTCAAGTTTGTTAAAATGAAGAACCACGCCCCGTTTCAAGGGGAGATAATTAAGATTGATTGAAAATTTGTTAGTATTTTTTTAAAAGATCAAATACTGTTTTGCAAGAAAGGCTGAGACTTGTGTGGAAGCCTTCTCATACATGAGATTCAAGTTTGTTCAAATTATGATCCTCGGGGGTAGAGTGGGGCCACAATGGGAGGTCGAAGTTTTACGTAAGAATATATAGAAAAAAATCTTT
Organism: Magallana hongkongensis; assembly: GCA_016163765.1. Classification (NCBI taxonomy): domain Eukaryota; kingdom Metazoa; phylum Mollusca; class Bivalvia; order Ostreida; family Ostreidae; genus Magallana; species Magallana hongkongensis. Next base: position 38,597,776 of record WFKH01011801.1, read on the forward strand.
AAAATCTTCTTCTCAAAATCCAATTGGCCAGAAAAGCTAACCCTGTGTGTAATTATTCACAGGTAGTGTAGATTCAGATTTGTTCAAATCATGATCCTCGGGGATAGGGTGGAGCCACAATGGCAGGTCGAAGTTTTACATAGGAATATATTAAGAAAAATCTTTTTTTCGAAAAATCAATTGGCCAGAAAAGCTGTACCTTGTGTGAAAGCATCCTCAGGTAGTGTAGATTCAATTTTGTTCAAATCATGACCCCTAAGGGTAGAGTGGGCCACAATGGGGGGAAGGGGGGGGTTGTTGGCTTTTTTTCATAGGGATATATAGAGAAAATCTTTAAAGATCTCCTCATCACAAAACCAACTGGCCATACAAGTTGTAACGTGTGTGGAAGCATCCTCAGGTAGTGTAGATTCAAGTTTGTACAAATCACGATCCCCGGAGGTAGGGTGGGGGCCACAATAGAAGTGGGTCAAATTTTTACTTAGGAATATCTAGAAAAAAAACAAGAAGCCAAAAAAAACCTGTCACTTGTCTAAAAGCATCCTCAGGTATGGTATGGTTTCATGTTTGTTCAAATGATGACTCCCAAGGGTAGGGTGGTGCCACAATGTGGGAGGGGGGTCGAGTCAAATTCTTACATAGAAATATATTTTTAAAAATCTTAAAAAAAAAAAACCCAACTGCCTCCAAAAGCTGTACCTGGTGAAAGCATCCACAGTATGTGTAGATTCAAGTTTATCAAAATCGTGATCTTTGGGGGTAGGGTGGGACCACATTAAGGGGGGGGGGGGGGCTCAAATTTTACATAGGAAAAAAAATAAATTATTCTTAAAAACTCATATGTTTCAATATATGGTATTACTTATATGCAAGCATTTTGACATATTGTTGATTCTCAATTGCTTAGACTTTGGCCGCTTGGACAATTTTTGGGCCCCACCAGGGGATCAAAATTTGATGGAAGTTTATAGAACAATTGTTTAAGATCTTCTTGATAACTGCAATACTCCATATGTGCCATGACTATGAAACCATCCTGTTACAAAAGGGGCTCAATGTTTAACATGAGAATATCTGGAGAAAAATTTGGAAATCTTTTTATACAGGATCTTTTCTATTACATTGTCCAAGTATTTTGTATATGACTCCATACATTTGATTTCATTATGGCTATTGTTGCTCAGGTGAGCGATGTGGCCCATGGGACCTCTTGTTTTTTGTGGGGTTTTTTTTTTGGAGGGGGGGGGGATAATGCAACTATTGAATAAGTGGTTTGGTTGTATAAAAAGGCTCTTCTAAAACTCATCGTCAATTTAATCCAGTATCAAATAAACATCCTTATAAGAGGAATCTATATATAGAAAATATTATTTGTAACATAAAGATTAAAAAGTCAAATCATTTCAGGACACACTTAAGGTGGTATGGGACATATTGTGACATACTTCCCATCGAAATAAACAATAAAATCAATTTGAAATATAAATTCATAACTTTTTTGCTTTCTGGTAATTGATACCTAACAGCGTAGCGCAATGGGTTAGAGCGCATAGAATTGTATAAAATGTCTATTATTCCATATTTGTTCTTGTAAAATGTCGTTTATATTCATACTTGATATATCTGAATTTTTTATATTTACTTTTTGTAAAATATGTGATTCAAGTGTTAACGCATAATATTCCCACTTTTTCCCCTCAAAATTCTTGGTATCCAAGCTGCTTTAAATGCTTAAAATTTTAAAACATGTCTTGTCCTTGTACATTTTTCCAATTATTGTTTTTCTTTAACTCTATTGTTATAATTTCAGGTAATGTTTAAGATATACCCCTACAGGGGGTTGATGACATCTTCATTAGGTAGTGGTAAAATTAATGCATAGGTTATAATTTAGGAAAATCTAATGATTAGTCATTAAATAAAAAAGTCTTACAGATTTTCTATAGAAAATATACAAAAAATATTACATTTATTCTTCATACAACCTTTCAAAAAAAAAAATTTTAAATTTCATATTTTTTGGAAATTTCTCAAAAATTATACTGTTAACATACTATTTTTATGAAACATTTATTAAGAGTTATATAGTTTGTTAACAAAAAAACCCCCAAAACATAGTTTATCAAAATTGACCAGCTAGTTTTTGTTTGATAGTCTCTTGAACATGTATACCCCCATATTGTTGGATATAGTTTTACAAGTTGTTTTTTGCAAACATTGGAAAAAATTGAAATGTACCAAATAGATATAATCTAACAGTCACTAAAAAATATATACTCATTCAAACTGTATTATACATATAACAATTTTGGACCTAGCTGGAAAACAGGAAAAAGAGTGTAGTAGTTCCCCCCCCCCCCTTCCGGCAAGTAATTTTCCACCAAGTTTTTTGACATATTTATGGTTTTTCTCTCCTTTTGAAAAATATGAGCTAGATATTGGTACTGAAACCACCGAACCATACTTGTACAATATTTTAAATCAAAACATGTCATCTTAAATGATCATTGATGTGCCCAAAACTATAACCGGAAAATTATCACGCTGTCTAAAAAAAGAACCGGAAACGAAAGCAACTGGAGTCACCTTAAAAAGAGATCTTTGAATTTCACATTATGAACAACTCAGAAAAGGTCCAAAAATTTCCGACGACGGGGAAGGGGCGTGAAATTTTAATAAAAGGCAGGCGGTCTGGGGTAGTTGTATCATCACCTGAGTAAGGCTACATCAAAGCGACCCCAATATTAACTTCAAGACTTCAAATGTCTAGAGAGACTGGTAACAATATATATGAAGGTATACCGTGTATCTTGAAGATAAAGGAATGTCAATATGTATACTGCGAACTTAAAAAGATAGGGATCTGCTATATAAGCCACAGGACTCATAAAGATCCTTGAAACCCCCACCATGGCTCCGAGGTAATAACACCGCTTTTTATCATGTTGATTTATTTGTAATTTTTCGAAGTGTTATTCTTAATACATGTATCACATTCATGTTTTTCCGTGCTAATGATAAAATATGTAATACTATAACCTTTCAGAAGGCAGGAGCGCATATTCAAGAAACTTATATTAACAGGAATTAAGAACATTTCGATACAAGTGACAAATTTCTATATATTGATGCAATGCAATTATGAATTGAGTGGTTTATAAGAATGTAATAAAGATATTTGACCTTTATATGTATGTATTAATATGAATCAAAACATTGCTGGTTTAAAAAAAACCCAACTCGCCCACGTTCACATGCAGTGATTGAATGCAACAGGGAATATTTTGTGTGTTAGATTATATTCGATTAAAACAAATTTGAAATATTTCTAATCCACGACAATGCACAAATTTACAGGTCTATTGCTTGGAGGTGCTTGGTCATAGCCGTTCTGGTAAAGGTCTGTTTGTCCGTGTCCAATAGATGCCTCCCAGGAGATGACTGCTTTCCAACCAATCTCGAGGTCATAAAGTTTATGGAAACCCTAGATGGAACACTACATTTCCCCCACATGGCATCATATGACACATTAGTTGTACAGAGGGAAACCATCTACACGAAATTTCCCTTCGCTATCATGGAGGCGAAAAACATTAACGACGTCCAAAAGAGCGTCCTTTTTGCCCGGAAATGGAACTTGCTGGTCTCTGTTAAGACTTCAGGACACGATTTCATTGGTCGCTCCACGGCGCATGGAAGTCTCATGATTTATCTGGGTAGCATGAATGATACGGAAGTCAATCTGTCCTCCACCAGAAATCCCGCGGGAGAGATCACATGCGAGAGCGGGAATACTTGGCTTAAAGTCTACAACGAGGTAAAAGTATATTAAACGTTACCAACTGGAAGGGTATCCATATTACATGCTTGTACGTAAGGGGATGAACGAATGGAAACTATGTTCATGTAGCTAGACTGTATAGTTGTGTCATTTTCAAACGAATTCAAATTTTATTACTGATACTATTACGATGAATCAATTCATTTTTTCACTCAAAAGCTAAAACTGCAAAGCGCGATGGTTAGAAATAAGACTTTTTTAAAAATGAGAACCAGTCTTTAGAAATTTTGAAAGTACTTGTACTACCTTCTAACTACCTACTAACCTTCTTTTAATTGATGAAATCCATTAGCAAGAAAGCGAATTGCTATATTTTAATCCTTGTTCTAGGTAGATAAAATCAACCGTGTAATCATAGGCGGAAGCGCCCATACAGTAAGTATGGCCGGTTACACGCTAGGGGGCGGTCATAGTCCTATGTCCCGGATGTTTGGAATGGCTGTCGACAACCTTCTGGAACTGGAACTCGTCACAGCAGACGGTCGTGTTGTCGTGGCAAACGATCAGATGACCCACATTAAGTACCCTAACGGTAGCGTGACCACTTCAGCCGATACCGACATTTTCTGGGCCTCCAAAGGTGGCGGAGGAGGAACTTTTGGCATAGCAACCAAATTTACGTACAAGCTACACTACCCTGCTCCCCAAGTTGTACAATTTGTTTGTGGCTATCCGATAATTCGCCCAGGTGGACAAGATATAGGGTTTACTGTTTTAAAGAAAATATTTTCGATGGTTCAGAATTTGCCCAAAGAGTGGGGAGGATATCTTATAGCCTCAGGACTTCCAGGTGCCAATGGGAACTGGGGGAGCATATTCCTATCTCTGAACCATTACGGGAATTTTGTGTCTGCCTCACGACGGTACATGGACGATTTGTATTTCTTCCATAAAGAATGGCAATCGGTTTGCTTTTACGTGAACAGGACGACCTTCCTGGATTACGAAGTTACTGCAAAGGACCCCGAGTTCTACTCTGGTTACATCATGAACACTCTGCTACAGAACGAGAGCTTCACGGATGATTTGACGCGGTTTCTTCTGAAAGAGCTTGAAACCGAACACACAAATATCAGCGCCTTTACATTTACAGGAACTTTACTAGGAGGTACTGTGAATACTTTTACAATACAATACATAGGTGTGCAATAGATTAACGCATGTCAATTATTTAAGATATAATAATGACCTATAGATATCGACATATGTAGCCCAGTGCTGAACCACGTGATCACATTGATCGTGTTCGATTCTTGATCTTGATTCTTGATCTTCTATGCTGATTTGTCCATATCTCTTTATGTACGCCTTCAAGCAAATATGAACATTTTCTCGCTTCTACTGCGCGAAAACCCTTCGCCTTTTTTGTTGGCCGTGGTCTACTGCCCGTCGTTTAAAAAAGCTGCTTGGTCCAATTTTTTGGTTATTACAGTATCAAATAATTTTCCATACAAACCAATTATCTTAGAAAGTTATAGACTTTCACCTATTTACACCAGCAGAATCGATCTCCTTTCAAATTTAAAAATATTCAAAATAAATAAAAATAATTTCTTTATGGGAACACAAAAAAAAAAATCCCAAATGCATCATGGGCATGTTAAGGAAAGGAAACCGTTTGATTTTGTGTCCCGATTGATTGGATTTATTCAATCCGCATACTATGCATCGATTGTAAACAAAACAAACTTCAGAAAGATTATTGAAAATGTACATAGGACTATCTTCTGATTTGCCAAAACATTTTTGAAATCTTATTTCCTTTAGTTATAACGAATGTCAAAGTCGTAATACAATCATACCCGCCTCGACGTCGGGGCGAATCTTAATAAGGGCCGAAATGACGCGGTGCCCTTGTATGTATAGTTTGTTTTAATTGTAAAGAAATTTTGTATATCATTTTCTCATTGAAATATGCTTTAATTGACCGGGAAAACTACTGCAATGTCTATTATTATACACATACTCAGCAACACTATCAACGTACACAAAACTTGATATAAAATCGGACCAAGCAGCTATTTGAACGAAGACCGTGACCAGAGAAATCAAATTAAATCAATATTGATTTTCGCTTTAAAATAAAAATCATCCTTAATAAAATCTCGTTTTTTATATTAACATCCAAATTTAAAAGAAAATTTGTTTTACTGATTTTGCGATATTGGGAGACATCATAAAAAAGGTTCATATCCATCAAAAACAAAATATTATACCTACAAAAACATCTTAAATTCGTTTGATTCACATGTATATGTTTATATAAATGATAAACGTATTATATATCATTGATAGAAGCGTGATTCTTTTGGGGTTTTTTTCAGGTGAAATGATGAAGGTTGGAACACACCATACATCTGTCCATCCTGGATTCCGGACAGCATTAATGTCGCTTTCAGCAACCATAGGCTGGGATACGAGTACCCTAGATTACAGCGGCCTTCCGGAGAGAGGGGCCGTAGTGGGCGAACAACTAAGCACCTTCGGTGACGGCCAGTACCCGAACGAGGCAGGCAAGGACGTTGTGCATTGGCAGCAGGAATTCTGGGGAAGTAATTACAAGCGTCTCTTGGCTATCAAACACCAATGGGACCCAGACAATTTCTTCACGTGCAGAGAGTGTGTAGGATCAGAGTCACCTCACACTCATGCCTCTGGTCATTTGAACACTCAACCTTTTGCTCCTGTGGTCGGTTGATCGTTTGGAAGTTTATATAATATTAGACTTGGTTCAGGTATCTCTAATGACACTTGTAACTGATGGCTGAATAAATAAAACGATATAGTGAAACGTGTGCTTTACCATTAGAGCTTCTTCAAAATTATATTACACCAAATTTAGTTTTTCTTTACTATTTCCGATAAGTTTTTAAAAACATATGATTATTTTATCAGAGTAAAGTTTTCAAACCTGGTGTATAAAATTTCTTAATAGATGGTCAAATTGTGCTGATTTATAGTGAATTAATATGTTTATACTCGTTAGTCAAATATTAATGAATTTTAAATAATGTAAAGGTAAATAATTCTAAACTAATATACTCGTGTAAATTCATGAGCGGATCAAGAGGGGTGGGATCTCCTTTGAAAATTTATATTTCTTTAAAAATCCACATATAGTAAAGTTAACGAAAATAGGCCTCGGAATCCCGACTGGCAAACAATCCTCGGACCCCTCCCCCCCCCTCCCCATAGGAAAACTTCATGGATCCGCACATTAACTCTGGCGATCAACATTATGTAAAGGTTTTAGTTAATACCAACTCCAAGATAAAACATATTATTTAAATATGGATTTATCAAAAAAAGGCATTTTGATCTATGTCGCTTCTCCTCATAAGTCTATAACTGATAAAGAAATATGTGTCGAAGCTAACTTTAAAAACCAAAAGAAAATTGCTTTTAAAAACGCGTTAATACATGTATATACTGATAAAGCAAACGCCCATAACAAAATTATATAATTACCTATAAGGTTTGTTACTGACTGTCTACAGAAATATGTCGGGTTGTTAAAATCCTTAGAAGACAAGGCAAAGCCGAGCTTCTATACACTTTTCATAACCCGAAATATTCCAAAGACAGTCAGTAACAAACCTAATAAATGTTTAGCAAGGACAGGCCTTTTCGTATGTTAAAAATTGAAGGAAGAAACATATTGAAAACTAGATGCTGTCATAAGACAGTAATATCCGCACCAAGTGTTTGCCCCTAAATAACACTCCCTTGTACGAGTTCTAATTAAGGAGGCCGACTTTAGTTTTCATTGCGCATGTTTTTGCGCATTCTATTATAATACAGTTGATTTATACTTCTTATTAACTTTTTTCGATATCATTTAATATGTAATCGGTGTTACCGTTGGACCGAGCGCAGATTTAACACAGTGCAGTTTGATTTTTGTACAACAATTTATTTGAAACGCACACAGTAGGATCCGCCTACTCAAACCATTAGCCAAAGTTAAACTAAATGTCGCGTGCTCAGTCTACATTATGACGTCATGTCTCGTACGTAAAACATACAAGTTTTGTCTTCGGAAATAGCCGAAAAGAGTTGCGTGATTTCGACAAAATTTTTATTTCTTCTTTCATTGTTTATCAATTTGATTCATATGTCGACTACCGGTAATAAATTGAATACTTTATTCAGTATCTAAAAGATCGGTTCCTTGATGTTTATGTTTTTATTTTCCATCTGATAATTTGATAAGACATAGTTACGTAGAACTAGTCGTGTTTCTTGAATGAAACACTATTGAAACTTATCTGGTTTTCACTTTATTTTTTTTTTTAATTCAAATTACCTTCAATGGAAACATTGGAAAGGTTTTAATCGAGTTTAGAGGCAATAAACATCGATAAGTGCCAGTCAATCAATGATCGAACTAACATTTTAAAAACAAAATGGCGGCCAATATGGCGGCGCCCAGGGCTGGAAGAAATTTTTTTAGCCCATAGTACCCCTGATTCAACTCTCATTTTTCACTGATTTTCTTATATATACGCGCTCGGTAATATGTAAACAGTGTGACCGTTGGACCGAGCGCAGATTTAACAAAGTGCAGTTTGATTTTTTTGTAGAACAAAATTTATTTGAAACGCACACAGTAGGATCCGCCTATATATCTACTCAAATCATAAGCCAAAGTTAAACTAAACGTCGCGTGCTCAGTCTTCATTATGACGTCATGTTTTATACGTAAAACGTAAACGTTTTGTCTACGGAAATAGCCGACGAAAAGTTCTTGACTCCGATAATTTTTTATTTCTTCTTTCAATGCTTATAACTTTCCAAAGTTGATGAATTGAATTTTTTCTACTTTATTCAGTCTCTAAAAGATCGATTCCTTGATGTTAATGATTTTATTTTCCATCTAATGATTTGATAAGACATACGTGAAACTAGTCGTATTTCTTGATTAAAGCACTGTTAAAAGTTGGATAGTTTGCACAGTCAATTTATTTTAATCATAATTACTTTCAATTAAACATTGGAAAGTTTTTGATCGAGTTGCGGGGCAAAAAACATCGATAAGCGGCAGTCAATTAATGATCGAGTTAACATTTTTTAAAACAAAATGGCGGCCAATATGGCGGCGCCCATGACTGGAAGAAAATTTTTTGGCCCTTAATTAGTACCGCTGATTCAACTCTCATTTTTCGATGATTTTCTTATTTATACGTGTTACCATTAATCCTCGCTTCGCGAGGCGGGCTTCGTCCGCCTCTCGCTGCGCTCGGTATAAATTTGAACACAATAAATAAAATACAGATAAAAATATTTAGATTTTTTAAGGAAATTTTTATTTTTTAAACGATTTTTCCGTTGTGCGGTA
>WFKH01011801.1:38622385-38707385 GCA_016163765.1 Magallana hongkongensis
TTAGAGACTTCTTTAAATAAAAATGAGCTTGTCTAGTCGGACAAGTGCCCAGCAAAATTAACTTGTCCGTATTTTTTTCACTAGTACCGGACAAGCGGACAAGCGGACAAGCGTTAATGTTGAGCACTGTGAGAAGACTTTTAAAAATTTTCCCTACATATTTCTATATTGAACTTTGAACCCTCTTGGGGCCTCAGTATAGGCCCGGGGGTCACGATTTTTCAATTTAGAATCCTCACTATCTAAGGATGCTTGCAAAGTAATATCACATATTGTAGCATAATAGTTTTTGAGAAGAGTTTGTAAACTTGTAAATCCGAATATGTGTTGGTGTGTGAGCCTGAGTATGAATGTGTGTAATTCTGATCGTGTAATCTATAAAACTTGGACATAAACACTCTAAAGTTGACTCCGCAGACCTTCAATGTAATTCTTCCTACAGATGCACATTTGCAACTTTAAAATGCTGTTTGTTATTAACATGTAACATGTCACTATGATACGCATTTTCTATCGGTAGTCTCTGCATTTATATCTCTGTTTTTTGAAATAGCACAGTTGACATGTTACAAATCGACAAATGTAAAGTCTACAAGTTTGTCGAATTTTGACATGACCATATATAGAAACAGTGACGTCACAGATAGCTGCAGGAAAAGGCATGCCGTAATCGCCGGAATGGACGCAGAATAAACAAAAAAATATAATATATCATCATATTATCTCTGGATAACAACATTTTTCTTAGGAAGTACGATTTTTCCAACAATAAATTATGAGCTCGGTGTCCATTATATCAAGAGAATCCAGAAAAGATGCGAGTGAAGATTTCAATCGGCATCAGATATATATCTTAGATCTTGAAAGTTTTACATATCATGCTCTGTTTAAATGTATACACGCATTTTTATTATCTTAAAGTACATTTAACAAATCGTTTAAGTATACTTAGAGCTGAATAAAGAAAATATCAACAAAAGCAACAACGTCAACAACATTGTAGCATATAATACTGTATTTGAGCATGTTGAATGTCAACAACGCTACCACAATGTTGGGACAAGAGCCCCCAACCCCCACCCACGAAGAAGAAAAAATTCACGGGGTCGGCCTGCTGATTAATCACAAAACTGAGTTATCCATAAGAAAAACTAACTACATGAAAACAGTAGTTTTAAGATTTTGATTTAGATGAGACATGAGTAGCGGCACCCCCCCCCCCCTTTTAAATGAAAAAAAAAATCCAAAGATAAGGTTAACTGTCGTGAAATTAAAATGTTTATAATAAATTACAACAAAATATTTCATTTCGTCGGTAATACTAGTATATAGAAAAAGAAGGTAAAAATTAATTGGCAAAAATGTTTTGATATCAAGCAATTATTACGGGATATAAGTATGGCGTCCTGAATGTCGATTCAATCCAGACACTCTCAGTGAAGTTGGCTAATCAAAATTTTCCGGACAGCCATACAGCGTTTCAGCCACTTTTGAACATGTACTGATTACCACAAAGCAGCTACTTAGTTTTGTAAAATTACTGTCAATACAGTATATATTTATAAGATTTTATAATTAAAATTCTACCAGTTCATATAGGATCAAATCTGTCTAACCCACCCGTTCCTTAATTTCAGAAATTCGATTTTTGAAGAAAAAATATAATTATAAAAACATAAACATACTAGTATTCTTTTTTTTATTTCTTCAGAACCTTTCAATTTTTAACAACTTTTGTACTTTAATTAATGATTATAAAATTTCTTTATAACAGTTTCAGATAATTTTATTATTTATCATGCACTTGCACAACAAAGTCATTTTGATATTTGAAAAAATATATAGATACATATACATTTTTCCGCGAAAAATTACCAAATTTTTTTGCAAGTCGTTTAATTCTAAAGAAATGAGAAATATAATATTCACTCTCAAAATTCTTAGCATTTAGGTAAGCAATGAAGCTATATGGGCCTCACGGCGGTCTCCAAACCCCATGCCGCACAAAATATATTCACCCCCTAGGAAATTTCTTGATCCGTCTCATTTCTAGAAAAGAGTACGGATTCAACTTTATACTTTTCAGTTTAAATTACATATCAAACTATTTTAGCGATATTAGAATAGATATTAGGCATTTCATTTTTAGTAAAAGTAAACCCTTATCGTATAATACATGTACCAGTGTCCATGGGAATTATATTACAAAAAATAGCGCATTCGTCACACCGGCACCGATTTATATAAACATTCACCTCTTCTTGTTTGGTCCAGTTTCAATCATACCTCAATATCTTTTTCTAAAAATAATACTTTTGATCCAAAGAAAATATTATCGTTCATTAGAACAGTTTAACTGAATTTTATGTTTACTTTAGTCCATTCCGGCGATTACGGCATGCCGTTTCCCGCAGAGAGCATTTGCCATATATATAAGGTCATGTCAAAATTCGACAAACTTGTAGACTTTACATCATGTCAACTGTGCAATATCCAAAGATGAAGATACAAATGTAGAAACTATGGATTAAACATGTGGAAAGTTGAAGGTTAAATTAACTTACAAAAACAATTAAGCTGCAAAATGTGCATCATACGAAGGTCTTAAGTGTTTATGCCCGAGTTTTTATAGGTTACACGATCAGAATCACACACATTCATACTCAGAGTCACAAACCAACACGATTGCATATTTGAATTTACAAGTTTACCGGGTCTGGATTTTTGAACACGATTACCCTCCATACTTTATCACTTAAGGAAGGAATCTTTTCTGGTTTTCGAGTTGTCAAAAGTAAATTTGATTAAATGGTCATTTAATCAAGATGACATGGAAATTAAAATATCACATTTTTCTTCTTTTTTACAGTTATACAATTTGGCATAGAAATAGTAATCAAAGTTTAGAATCTAACAAGGACTATATTTTTGGCGGAACAATGGCGTAGGAAAATATCACATGTTTTTGCAATTCAGAATTGCAGTAGATTCTTGAGTCTATTTAGCATTTTTAAAACAATAACATTAATATTGGATTTTTTCAACTAATGTGAACTAATGATAAGGTACTTGGATTTCAGAATATGTTTTTAAAATATGATTTGCTTATCAATTTACATTTTTATTAGCTTTTTAAGCGCTCATTCTATAAATAGATTTGTCTGGAAAAAAAATCACTAAAATCGGATTTTCTCTTTTATAAATGGTCAATATATTAGCTTTTCTGTCAATTTATATCATTATGTGAGGTCCTCATGATATGTAAAAATCAGAAATATTTTAATATTGGAACCATAAAAAAAATTATCAAAATATCTTCAAAATTTAAGAAAATTAGAGGAAATGCAGGCTAAGCAATATCAATTGTAGTTTAAATATCTATTCCAAAATAGTAGTATAAGCTGATAGACATTCTGATATTCTATCATTTCATTGAAGAATAGAAACTTCATATCTTAAACAGATGTCTACATAACTGCAGATAACTACATTTATTTTTATCATCCTTTAAGTTGAGGGAAAAGGTAGTAATACCCTTTTCCCTGTGCAATATAAGCCGAAAGGTTCATCTGTACCCCGGTGTGTGTAATAAACCCCTAGGGTGTGTAATAAAATATATCTTATGTTGAGGGTAGTATCATTTTTTCATCATTAGAAAGGTGCCTGTGATTTATCTTAATTTTGTGAAGGATGTATAATTTTTCATTCGTGAGTTATATTCCACTATTCTCATCCTAAAAGAGGTAAATCGTTTCCCTTCAAAATCTTACTCTGTGTTTGCTAGTCATAAATATAACCATTTTTCTGTGTGATTAACTTAAATACCGTCCATGTTAAAATTATTTCTTACGCAGGCAATGTTGAAGGTCCATGCTAATGAAGTTGGTAATGACTAATTAAATGTAATGCTTTTTAAAAAGCCATGCTTATTCCGCGTGTAGTACTATAAAAAATATATATGTAGAGAAAGTCTACGTAACCTCAAATTATGCAAATAATATACACGGTAGTTTTCAGATGGGTTTTTTTCCTTTAGCATGGCCAGAGACATAAATAAGTAAATTAATTTTGATAACTGGCCCATGGAATTGTTCTCATTGATAAAACACTCGCTCCTGGATGGGGATCTCACTGTGAATGTGCAAAATAATTTTAATCCGGAAAATGAAAGTTTACCTGAAAGTTTTACTGTATTTTCAACGAACGAGTTATCTAATAACTCGGTTATTTGACATCGAAAAATATAGAGGGGTTCTGAAAGATTATAAATTAGGTTAAGGTCAGCAACTGGAGACGAGTGGCAAACGCATTGCATAGCACACAGAAAAGCCGGTGGCATGACAGCTCCAAAACAGCTTCAGAACTTGTTTGAAATCGACCCATATCTAAGGAACTTTGAAACAGAAATCAAACGAAGGTAAGATTGCACCTATATAGCATGCTGCATGCTGCGCACATGTCACTTTGCATTCACGTGTTAACCAGTTACAACTGCGTCCGTGCTCCAGATATGGTCTGATGATGAACCATGGTGCAAACAATTAAATGCAAATATTATTAACAGTTACTATATTTTTTTCTTGTATCAAAAAATCATATTAAGACAATCTGCAACTAGTAGTACGATTGAATTACGCAGTTTACGGTTAATTGATTTGCTGGACCCTTAAATGACAATTGTCCTTTATTTGACCAGTTGACATTATTGCCATACTTACCTGTACTTTTCACTTGAAAGGGTGGGGCCATTTTTTTCAAGGAAAAAAGTTTTAAAAAATATCCAAATACTAATACAGACATCTTGATCTGGGGCTTCCTGTTACAAACTATTTTACACAAAAGTTAATTGATAATTTTAAATGATAATTAGATAGTATATAATGACTATTATTAAGTCTGTAACGGGATGGGGAAAAATAATGACGGACCAGACCAGGATTCCTACTTGGGCCTCCTGAATCTCTAGTCAGGTGCTCTACCAATTGAGGCAGAGCTATCTGGTGCCACTATTTGATCCAATCTGACCGTCACATTCCTTCCCCCTTTAAAGGGCAAAGATCACCCCAAGCTCTTCCCCTGGCAGGAGTTATCCTGTCAGTTCCAGGGGTTGGTCATGGGCACCAAATGTAACAATGGTAATTAATGGGATGGGAGAAATAATGACCGACCAGACTGGGATTTGAACCCGGGCACCCAAAATTTAGATTCAGGTGCTTTATCAACTGTGATATCTGGCGCCGTATTTGAACTGGTCTGACTGTCACAAGTCAAATTGTCAGATGTGAACTTAATATTAGCCATAGTTTGGAGTTATAACCTTTAGCTTCCTTCTTACACTAATGTAATAATTGCACAGTAATCATAAGCTAATCATAAGCTGTGTACTAATTATATATATATGCCTCAGTTTATATGTGCCACTGGGTTTGACATGCACCAATTGTGTGATCTTGTGTTCAGTTAATTGGTATATCAAGCACGAGTATTAAGAGTTGATGTGCGTGAATTTGTAGATTTTTTTTTAAACTGCCAAAAAAAATACAGAATTGTGTCTTTTCTGGTGTAGACTCAAAAGAGATGCTTAATAAGCAAATCAAAAAATGAATCAGACATGGCTGAATTCAAGGGGGTTATTGTACCATGCATGGAAAATACATGCCACTGAGTCTCACATTAATTAATAAAGAAATCCAATGGACACAAAATCTTGAAACATTGATCTTTGCAATGTCTCACTCTCATTTTATAAAATGATTGTTGCTGATTTGTAGGTATGGGTGTTTCTACGATTTGCAGAAAGCCATTGAACATAACGAAGGAGGATATGATAAATTTACAAGAGGATACGAATCTTTTGGTATCCATCGGACATCAGACAATGGAATATTTATGAAGGAGTGGGCACCTGGAGCAGAGGGAGTCTTTCTAAGAGGGGAATTCAGTACGTCACTTTGGTAGCTGTCTTTTTTTTGTATATTACATGTATTGATATTCACTGCTTTTGTAACAGATGTCATAGAATTTGAGAAGTAATGTACTCTTTTGTATCTTGAATACAGATGGCTGGAACCAGACCCAGTGTCCTTTCACACGAAAAGAGCACGGGAAATGGGAGTTAAAGATTCCCCCTAATCCGGATGGCTCTTGTCCTATAAACCACAACAGCAAGATCAAGGTAAGATGTTCGATGTTTAGCAACAAAAGGGTGAGACTCTGATACATTAGATATTGCAAAGGGAGGATTTTAAAGTATTGACAAACATTAAGGTCAAGGTCAATTTTCAATCTGCAACAAGATGAAACGCATTAAGATCAATTGTTTGAATTGCAACTTTGGGGTCCAACATGACGCCTTATATTAAACTACATTAGGGTAAAATATCATGGTATTAAGAAGACCACAATGGTATGATTTCTGAATTTGCCGAGATCCGACTGAATGTTCGTTCAGGGTTTTACAATGCGCATCATTTAGAATTTATGTAACGAAGGCTATATTGCTCTACTCCGTTGTGTTGATCGTAGTTTAGGTAGACTTAAATGAATACGCAGAGGGATTGATGCCTTTGTTCTGTTATAACTAGTTCCTGTATCTCAAAATATTTATTAATGTGTTGTGGCTGCAGAACATTCTTCTGTGTTAAATTAATATTTTTCATTTCAGTTAGTGATAAGAACCAAGTCTGGGGAACTCGTTGATCGCCTTAGTCCTTGGGCAAATTTTGTTACTCAACCGGATGACACCAAAGCATATGATCAGGTCTTCTGGTCCCCACCTCAGGTAAAAAGATGGGGAGGGATCATTTAAAAAAAAAAAATTTCCTAAGATAAAAAACATTTATGTGACACAAAATTTACAACCTTGTGTGTCTTCATGCACTATTGTTGTATACAGAAATTCTTCTTAATTTATTGTTGTTTATACCGATAGAAATACCAATTTCAACATCCTCGTCCCAAGAGACAAGATGACTTACGAATTTATGAGTCGCATGTGGGCATTGCATCATGGGAAGGGAAAATTGCCACATATAAGGAGTTTGCCCAGAATGTTATACCCAGAATCAAGGATTTAGGTATATACGTTAAAGAAGACCTACCTTAATTTTGATTTTGAGAAATAGTTTAAATGTGTTTGATTGAAAACTTTCTTTAATATGTGTTTATTTCATTTTCCATGTATGAACAATAAAAACATAGATTTTAATTTTGCAGGTTACAACACAATTCAGATGATGGCAGTGATGGAACATGCTTATTATGCAAGCTTTGGGTACCAAGTCACAAGTTTCTTTGCAGCCTCTAGGTGAATAAAGACCTCTTTTAAACTTCAATCTAACATGAAAATGAAATGTAACTGATAATCTTATCCTACGTTTGGTAAATCTTTCAACCGTTTTTCATCAAGTAGCAAAAATATAAAATCGCAAACGCTGAATTTTTATCATAGTTTCATCTAGTTAATATCTGCCTTAAAAATAAAAGCAAGATTTTAAAATCTGTGAGATGTGCTTCTCGCAATTTTACACGAATGTTAATTCCTTGCGTTTGATTAGGAATCTACAGTAATGCATGTGTCTTGCGTTTCTTTCTTCATGTGATGACCATTATTTGCAGTCGTTATGGTACACCTGAAGAGTTGAAGGAAATGATTGATGTCGCTCATGCCAATGGGATAACGGTTTTGTTGGATGTGGTCCACAGTCACGCCTCCAAAAACGTGGTGGATGGACTGAATCAATTCGACGGGACTAATTCCTGCTATTTCCATGATGGCGGTCGAGGAACCCATGACTTATGGGATTCAAGGCTTTTTAATTATACAGAGTATGTTTTCTGGGGGTTTTTTTCTTCAGATTAGCAAAAATTGTAGCTGTGCATTTTATCCTGATTACGGTATAAATCAATGAGATAAAAAATGACTTTTAAGTTTAGTTTTTAAAAAAACATTTCTTTTGTATGTGTGGGGTGATTAAAAGCTAGCTTTCATTAATTACTCTTGTACAAAAATTTCATATTTGTTTGACAGATGGGAGGTGTTGCGTTTCCTTCTCTCCAATCTGCGATGGTGGATTGAGGAGTACAAGTTTGACGGCTTTAGGTTTGATGGAGTTACATCAATGCTCTATCATACTCATGGAATGGGTAGGTTTCTGATGTACTGTAGAAGCACATATTTTCGTTGGGTTAATATTTCGTTGTTTTTTTAACCAAATAAAATTTCGTTGGCATTTAATTTCGTCATATGGTAATCTCTAAAATGTGTCATGTATCAACTCTGTATTTATTTATACTTGGGTCAAAAATTCGTCATGGATTTATTTTCGATGATTTATACTGCTAACGAAAATAACGAAATTAAATCCTCAACGAATATTTCTGCTTCTACAGTACTTGATAAACAAATGGGTTGAATTTAAGGTGGTATGGACACCTGTCGATATTAATGTAGATAAAAACCTATTATAATCAAAATATTTTCACCGGTTAAGAATTTTCAAATTTTACAATATTTGACCAAGAAAATGTTTTAAAAAGTTTTTGGAAAGATAAAAATTATAAAAGCCTCAGGGGGATTCGAGCTTGTGACTTACAGATTCGTAGGTAACTCTCTAACCCATTGCGCTACACTGTTGGGTAACAATTTTGGGAAAGAAAAAGATTATGAAATTATAATTGATTTTATTGTTGATTTCAATAGGAAGAATGTCATGTAGAATATGGAGGGGTCCAATACCACCTTAAATTTTTGCACAACTTAGTCATATGGTAAAATAAATCCATTTACCTCTTTGTGTATGTATCTTCAATTACCTAATGTTCTATAAACTTTTGTAGTGTAATAAATATATATTGACATGTAGAATACCAAATTGCTACGCAATATACCCTAAAAATGGATAAAGTTATTGTACAATAAAGGCAATGAAAATGGAAAGAAAGATACATCAAATGCAGAGAATTTTATACCCTCATAGTCTTGAATGAAAACAATTTTGTATTCTATAATTTCCTGCATTTATGTTATTTTATGTATGTTTCTGAAGGTGTTATGTTTATTTTTTTATATGAATACATGTATATGTGTATTATTTCCTGATGGCTTTGTTTTGTAGGTCATGGCTTTAGTGGGGATTATGGGGAATACTTTGGGTTGAATACTGACACAGAATCTCTCGTCTACCTCATGTTGTCCAACCACATGCTGCATACACTGTACCCAGACTTCATGATTACTATAGCAGAGGTAAGAACTTTACATTCAGATTTAATATTGTTCTAGGTTGGGAGGGGGAGGTAATTTTCCTTGAATGTTATACAACTTTAAGGTTTAAGAAAGGTAATTTTTCTTGAAAAATGATTAGTTATTTGTACAAAGTACATGTATAAAGTGCCTTGTGACAAAAATAGTTAGATACAAATTCAAACTGAAAAGGATTTTAATCTCCTGTGATATTTGAGGATTCCACAAGATATGTTGAGATCTTAGCAATTTGTAACAGTTTTATAATGACATATTTAGTGGGTTTTGTTCAGGGAACATTTTTTTGCAAATATGGGCCAACTTATTTTTTGTTTTTGAAAATAGTATGATTTCTTCTGTTGTGTGTTTCAGGAAGTGTCTGGGATGCCAGCACTGTGCCGCCCTATAGAGGAGGGAGGGACAGGGTTTGACTATCGACTTGCTATGGCCATCCCCGACATGTGGATCAAGGTATGAAGATTTGAAACCAAAAGAAAAAAAGAAATTTATACTTAATATGTCAATCCAAGAAAATTTAGAAAGATCTGAAGCTACATGTTTAGATAATAATTGAAATGTGAATGTACTTGCATTTGCAGTTTTTATCCCCATGTCTAATCAGGTCTAGATAGTCTTTGATCAACATCAAGAACGTCATCATGCATTTGGAGGATGAATACTGCAGTGAAATTTTCTTTAACTTGTGCAGTAAAGCTTAATTTAGAAAATATTATTTCCAGTATTTGAAAGAGGTTTCCGACGACAACTGGGAGATGGGAAAGATCTGTCACACCTTGTCAAACCGGCGGTACGGAGAGAAGTGCATTGCGTATGCAGAAAGCCATGACCAGGCCCTGGTAGGGGACAAGACCCTGGCCTTCTGGCTGATGGACAAGGAAATGTACACCCACATGTCCACTATGTCGCCACCCAGTCTGATCATTGATAGAGGCATAGCCCTCCACAAAATGATCAGACTTATCACCATGGGGCTTGGTGGAGAGGGATATCTGAATTTTATAGGTAGGTAGAGCCTTAATTTGTAGATGTCGATTGGATGCTGGGATCAAAATTTGTATTTCTAAGGTACAAAAGATCCTATTGTGTTACTTATTTGAAATGAAGGTTATTTCAATGATTAAGTATTTTGGTCAAATCTGTGATGGAAAGAAAAGATTCATGAATTTTTAAAATTTTTTTGGGGGGGAGGACTCAAATATTTGCTTGATTTTGTCATTCAGTAAAGAATTGAACCTCACTTTACCACAATATTCTTTAGGAAATGAGTTTGGCCACCCAGAATGGCTGGACTTTCCCAGAGCCGGTAACAACTCGAGCTACCACTACTGTAGACGCCAGTGGCACCTGGTGGACGATGACCTACTGCGCTACAAGTACCTCAACAACTTTGACCGAGATATGATGCATCTAGAGATGAAATACAAATGGCTGAGCCATCCACAAGTCAGTATTCAAGCATTTTCTAGTTTTGTAAAAAAATAAAAAATGTATATGCACATAATTATATCAAAATCTCCCTCATCAATTAATTTGGGTCATCATAAATAAGCATATATAGAGCCAAACTTTTTCTGTATTAATTTGAATCGGGTAAATTCAAATAAGTTCAACTTTGTCAATCTCAATCATGCAAATGATGTCTACAAATTGATATTAATGATATACATATATTTGTTACAAGTTGATTGTAGTCAGGTTGTTCTTAATAATTGATTTTGCAGAACTATATTTCTCGCAAACATGAGGGAGACAAGTTGATTGTGTTTGATCGGGCCGACAAACTGGTATTTGTGTTTAATTGGCATCCATCCAAAAGTTATACAGACTACAAGATCGGTGTCAATGTTCCCGGAAAGTATCCTTTTATGAAATACAAATATTTTTCCATCACAAAAAATATTTTAAAAAGGAAGCTCTCAGATTTTGCAGGCAAAAACTAGTGTTTTTTAAAGTAAGAAAAAGGCATTAATGCGATATGGTATTGAATGACAAAGTACAAAGTAAGCAAAATGTAGCAGACAAATGAACATAACGCAGACCTACCAACTGACAGACAGAATCTGATGCTTTCCTTTAAATACAGTGGAATATTCTTGTTATTCTACTATTTTGAATATCGGTAATGGTTTAAGATTATAATGGATATTTCACCCATGTATTTTATGACAAGCAAAATTTGATTAGGTTTGTAAGGACCAGTAAAACAAGGCATAACCAATTGCTGCTTTTGAATTTGATTTCTTAATGAGGTAAGATACAAAGTTGTGCTTGACACAGATGCTGAACAATATGGTGGACACAAACGTTTAGATCACTCTGTTGACTACTTCACTGCCAATGACCCCTGGGACAACAGAAGGTGCTCCATGATGGTAGGTGACTCGCCACAACATATTTCTTTGTCAAAACAGTCAAATACATGTACTTGAAGTTTACAGATGATTGGATCTTTGTAATTAAATTTTGTTTAAAATTTTCTGCATTTTATAAATGAAGGTTTTATAAAGAATGCATAGTAGTATTACAAATATTTTCAAAAACAAAACATTAGAAATGCATTGAAAGAGCCATATTATTTTTACAGGTATACATTCCATGTCGATCAGCATTTGTCCTTGCCAAGGTAGACTGACCTTGATGACCTTAGGAGTGTGAACAAATGGACTGCATCCATATACTTATAGACTCCACCACTGTACTCTCTACATTTAATGTGTACCAGTCAAGAGAGGACAAAACTTTGTGCTGACTGCCTAGTCATAAACAAATCCAACATTTATAGGATTTTTATCAATTGCATCATTTTATGCATTTATTTTGCTAATGTCAGTGCAGTGTCAGCTTTTGTGATTTATTCATGTCTTCCAGTAATTTATTTAGCTCTTGGAATATTATTAATTTTTTTGTTGGCTTCAATGTTAATGTGTCGTTATGGTTGCCACTGCATGCAAATGTTGCTAAGAGGTTGTTGTATGTTAATTGATATAACATCAAAATAAAATCTGTGACTTTAATATGATTTTTCTTTTTATAAAGAAAAGAAGTGACCTGATTAAGGCATTTCATGGTAAAATATCAGTATGGGTTGTGGGGACAAATACTTGACTGGTCACAAATTTCAAGGATTTTGTAAAACGGGCAGCTTGGAGAATGCGTAAATCTGTAGGCAATGGTTAAGCAATACAAATTGTTTTCATGTTTCTTAGTACTGTAAAAGTGGTTATTTATGGGAAAATAGAAAACATGTACTTAACCACCAGCGTAAATAACCATTTTTACAGTACTTTGTTGAACATTGATTTCTTATCTCGGCTTAACCATGAAATCCTTGAAAATTGGATCTCGCAAATAATGATGAAACCACTGTGATACAAGTTGATGTTCAGGGGTTCAAATATGAGGAATCTCAGATTACATCAAATGGTACAGTTATCAGTGAATTGGAATATACAATGGAATATAACAGGGCAGTTGTTGTTCATCTAAAAGCCTTTGAAACCAGTCTGTGCAAGGACACAAACCAGTGCAACCAATACAGAAACTATGAAAAGTAAACCAAAGACATACTGTTCTGTTGAAGATGTAACTATTTTATTAAACATTCGTATAAAAATTTATGAGAGCCTGTGAAAGACAATGCGTGATTGTACAAATCAACAGTCTAGAAATATGATTGTCCTAGCACTTGAAAAAGGTATCACAGATAAAAATCACCATAAAAAGCTATTACACTATGCCCAAGTTTGCTCATAGCTTTGAAAACATTGATATGGATCGACAAATACATGTATTGAAAGACTAAATATGGTATACAAAAGTTTTATCTTTGAGAATCTGCAAATCTATTGAATACATATGACTAACAAAGCCTTACAATGTCGGCACCTGTGCATGATGTCAAAACCATAAAAATTGAAGTGCATATACAAAACGAGATATGTACATAAAAGTCCTTAGAAAGTGCACATGATGGAACATCATACACAAGTTACTGAATATTATAACTCTCACACTGACACAAATAACATGATTCAATACTGAATACTGTATATTCCTTATTAAACGTGAGGAATTAATATCCGCTTAAAATCGCAACCCTTGCAGATTTTGAAATCTCGCATTCATTTTTCAAACAGTTTTGAACAATATGAAATTATAACCAAAAATTGGTGATAGCGATTTTATATTCTCACGATTTGATACAAAACAGCGAAATCGTGGATTTAAGTACTTGCGTAAAATAAGGAAATTACAGTATTTAAAAATAGATGGTTAAAATACTTTTCAAGTATCATATGCATGTATACAAATTATATTCAACTTTCAACATTTCGGCACTTGATGGAATGTAAAATGGCACATGAAGTGTCTGATTATGCTGGTTATAAATATGGTCATCATAATAATGTATAAAACTTGCACGCACCTATACATGTGTCATATACAAGGATTAAAAAAAAAATTTATAGAATTATGAATTAATTAAAAGCCCACATATATAATAATTCTAATAACATATACTTCTTTGTTTGTTCAAATATCACTCAAGTTTAAGTTGCATGCATCAAAATAAATAGCACCTTTTTCTAGTTTTGTGTAAAGAAAATAAAAAACAAAGATCTTCTTCATCATATAAATTTGGCTATACCAGTTGAACTACATCCCCTACTCTAAGTCTGGCTCCTTCAGCATGTGCATCGTTTCTTACATGTATTCCAAATGGGATCTGAAAAAATCACAAATCAATACAAATGCCATTTATCAGCCTAATTTGATCATTAAGTATTTGAATCATTCTGCTACTACATTCTGATTTTCCTTTACGGTAAAAGTGGTTATTTACAGGTGGGGGAAATTTACACTAGTTACATGGTAAGCTTAAAACCGCGTAATATACCCCCTCGCGTATGGTTACAATAATTAAAACTTTAAAGTGGTAAATCAAGCAAATGCATATTTAATACCCGCGCATATTGTTTGACTATAAAAACTGCATACTCTACCACCAGCATAAATAGCCACTTTTACAGTACACTTATTAATAGATTGACCTGCATGCTCACTGAAACCTAACCTAGAACTGGTGGGGATCATAAGAAACCTAACCTAGAATGACACTGAAATGTCAGCTCACTTTTGATCTGATTAGTTTTCCCCTGAATATTCCCTTGGTGCAGGTGAGACTAGGATCAAAGTGAGCCAATATTCCTTTGGTGTAGGTGAGACTAGGATCAAAAGTGAGCTAATATTCCTTTGGTGTAGGTGAGACTAGGATGAAATGTTAGCTTGTCAATCACACATGACCTTTGTGTCTGCATTGAGCCATTTTGTGCTCAATAATTAATATATGTAGAACTTGTCTGAACCCTCCTCATATGATATAGTACTGACCTTTCTCCCTCTGCTAACAGCCAGGGTCCGGAGTGGTTCCTTGCTCCTCTGTCCAGTTTCCTGGTCCAGACAAATCATCTGGCAGCGAGTACATCCGCCTTGACCCTGTATGAACAATTGGTCAAAAGTCATTTATTTCTCAACATGTTCTGTATCTCAAAAAATACTGTCTCTAGCTGCTCCATTGATAAATTGGTAGGTTGTTAAAGTGTCTACCTACCATAAATCTGTGTTGTCCTATCTGAATTTGCTCCCAGCTGTCCTCCTCATAACTGATTCCACCATCAACAATTAAATTAGCTCGGAAGCGATGAACCAGATTTTCTAAATCTGATATGAAAAAATAGCAATTTTACATACCTGTAATTTTCAAAAAAACTATTCCTTTAGTTTAAAACTGACTGTAATACCTATTTGTTCTCCAGCCTCATTTTCACTACTCTGCCTTTCTTTGATTTTGCTGAGGAGCTCCTGTACACTTGGTCTGGAGATCAGAAGATACTGCGACTCGTTTGATAATGATAAATTCTCTTCTTTGGTCATATCTGCAAAAATATCATTACGAAAAAAAAAGAAACCAAAATATATCAATCTCTAAATACTCCCAGTACTTTTAGTTTTCTCTGCCTTGCAATAACATTCAATCATTTCATAAAGTCATATTTGGAAAAAAAACCCACAACAAATACCATTTTCCTTGTCCTTCAGCTTACTGGTCCTTATGTGGTCATTGTTTTGCTGAACAAGGCGACATCCAGGTCTTCCTAAAGCTTCACTGATCCAATCGGACACATGATCACCACAGTCAGTCCCAAGCACTCTGGAGAACAATATTACTATCATACAAATCAAACTAGATGTCAAGGAGTGAAGAAGATTTTTAAAGAATCAGTGATCAACCCAACCCTAGCTCCAGAACCTCCTATCCCAGTTTTGATAGAAGCCTTGCTCATCCTAACAATGCATCACACTTTACCTGATACCAAATACTTTACAGGTACCCTTAGTCCCTTACCTGTCGCCACATATTTTACTGGTACAGGACATTGCTGCTTTGCTGTGGGAATCTTTCTCTTCTCTGTATAAAGGAATAGTCACAGGTTTCATATCTGTAAATCAATCAAAAATGTTGTCAGATTTCATATTCCTGCTTTTTCTCTTGTGGACCATGGTATATTTTTCAGTGTTAAGTTAAATATCTGTAGAAATTTTCAGTTTTAAGATAAATATCTGTAGAAATGTTCAGTGTTAAGATAAAAATCTGTAGAGATGTTCAGTATTAAGATAAATATCTGTACAGATGTTTCGTTGAGGTATGACAGGGATTACCTTTGTAGCTGAGTGTCAATGTCTGCTGTACCAGATCAAGGGAGGGTTTAATTAAACAGAGTTTGGGCTCCCTCTTCTGACTTATAGC
This sequence comes from Magallana hongkongensis, assembly GCA_016163765.1. Lineage (NCBI taxonomy): Eukaryota > Metazoa > Mollusca > Bivalvia > Ostreida > Ostreidae > Magallana > Magallana hongkongensis. The sequence continues at coordinate 38,638,459 of WFKH01011801.1, forward strand.
CACTCCATTCTCTGACATGATCATCCAGTTCCTATCAAACAGGAGGCCCCTCAGTCCGATTTCCCACTCAAATACCTACATTGTACAAACACCAAAGAAAATGCTTATTGTATCATTCCTCTTCTATCAGGATTAGTTAGTTAATTAATGTATCATTAAACATTTATATGCTTAAACTTTAAAAAAAATATTGTACATATTGAAAACACTTATTGTATTATTCCTCTTATAAATATCAGTTCGCTAAATGTATCAATTTAAGCATGGAGTGCTTATTTTTGGATGTCGTCGGTCCTATAACACACCAAGGCTGTGCAGACAAACTGAATACCGTGTGTTAGCGCATATGATAATTTGTCTGCACAGCCTTGGTGTGTTATAGCATTCAGTGCTTATATTTATATTCATATTGATGTTTATTTGTATAATGTATTTGTGTATCGTCACTTTAAAGCCTTATATACGCTCTTAGTCAGGGATATGAAACATACATGGAACAGCCATATTAACATGTTATTTAGTTTGCTTCCGCAACTAAAAATATAGTGCTAGAAACTTTGTAGAGAAAAATCTTTTTTATTAACAAGTAGAAATGATTTAATGATTATTTTTCATAAGTACATATCACATTGGTTATGTAAGTTTGAACGTTTCATTTAATCTTACAATAATAAATATACTCAAAACGCATGATGACGTTTATATTTGTGCTCATGCGCATGAATAGGCTAAGTGTATTCACGGGAAATTGAACGTCGCAGATTTCCAATGCAAAGGGGAAATATACACTGAATGTAAATATTAACTTTTACATGCTTAAACTTGGAAGAAATATGTACTTGTTATCGAGAAGTGCAAAGAAATCTACTAACCTTAAAGGCAGCACAGGATTTGACAGGGTACAAACAGATGTTGGTCAGAATAATGACATTGTCCAAACACGGCGAAACAGTCTGTGTCATTTGGGACATACTATACAGACCAATGTTGGTGCATTCAGGGCTTCTATTATCAGTATCCATGGTAACACTGTCTTTTAATTCGTTACTCTTCATTTCCACTTGGACTTCATAGGAATTTTCAAATTCGTCTTCAAACTGCACTTCATTCCATTTTTCTGTAAAGGCAGGCTTTGGATTGGCTGTCTCCAGAAAGTTCTCCACAATGAGTTTGAGGCAGTGCTGGGCATCTTGAAGGGTGGACATGTATCCGAAGGAAATCCTGATGGATCCTGTTGGGCGGCCATTGATTAAATCCCTGTCATCTCCACAGACATGACCAGCCTGAAAGCATTGATCATTAGGACATTTCAGGTTATTATTTATTTTGATTTCCTAGCAATTTACTTGACTGTCCAGCCATATTTTGAAACTATGAAACATTATATTCTACAATAGTTAATTTTTAAACACTTCTGAAAAATAAGGAATAGTTGAAACAAGGTAGTAAAAAGGTAAAAGTCAGAAAAATTATGACACTTTAGAATTGCTCTCACTTACATGTACATGTATCTTTGTTTGAAATTTGATGTTTTGATGAAGTGTGATGGGTGGACAGAAGACCAGAAGACAGAGAAACAGAAGATAGAAAGACATAGGACAAACGACAAACACTATATGCTCTGCCATACTCATGCATGGCTGAGAATAAGTATTGTTTTTTTCAGGAGGGGGGGGGGGGGATCAGGGAATGTTTTAGCTGACCTGAAGGTTTGTCTTGATGTCCTCTGAGGAGATCTTAAGAAACATCTGACATGCTCCAATGTTGCAGAAACAGCCAGTTCTGAGGTGAATGTTATACAACTGTGCCAGTCTGTCCACCTGAAATACACAAGTCAAAATCACCTCAAAATGGTATCAAGATGTTAACACATGTAGCAAAAATTAGCAAGGCAATGTAACACATGTAGCAAAAATTAGCAAGGCATTTCTTAATAAGATGGAATCCAGATGTTTTAGTATATATTAGTTTTGGTAAATGTGTTAAGCAGGAATGTTATATGAATTTGTTAAAATTTTTCATTAATGGTACTTTAATTGTCATGCTTTCCATGAAATATAAATAAATTGATAACCTGCTTAAATTTTTGCCCCATTCATTCAAAATGAGTACCATTTTAAAACACTGAATTTAATAATGGTATACCTTTATAAACACAACCTTGCAATAGACAAAATTTTCATATTGGTTAACTGTTTTAATTCCTGTCGTTAAAGTGTGATTGGGGGGTTGGGGGGTTGGGTTGGGTTGTGGGTGAAATAACCCTGTCTACAGAATACCCCCAATTTTTTACCTTAGGGTCATAAAACTCAATAAAATATATTGGCACAGCACATAAATGTTTGTATGTATACAGATATAGGTTATGACATTATTTGATGCCAGGGTTCGACACTAACCTTAGTCCGTTAGTCACAGACTAATAGATTTTACTTCGGACTAACAAAATTTATGTCTAGTCAGTCCGGTCGGACTAACAAGAAGTTTTGCTTAAAAAATATGTAAATTAACGATGTTCGATTGTCGACATTTTACCGGAAAAGCCTGACTATATTTGTATTATCTAGCATATTATACATTGCTGTGATTATAGAATTACCGCGCGAAAACAACAGAGGTATGCATGATGTTATGGGTGACTTGATTATTTCTTTGCCCTACAGGGATGTCCGAGAAAATAGATGACAAGTGCACGTCTTCAATAGGGACGCTTATGTGTTTTAAAAAATTAAAGGTGAAACGAATATTCTCTGAATTGTTTAATTTAAATAAATTCTGTTTAAATCATTTGTCATAAATTGCTTATCATTTTTAACAGATTTTTAAAGGGACTTGGACACGTTTTGAGCTCAATTGTTTCAAAATTTCTTTTTTCATTTTTAATATCTAGAATGGTCAATATGGATGTTTTTAATTCTCTGTCAAAATTTGAAAGTCAAATATCGAGTTACAAGCGAGTTACAGAGGTTAAAATTCTTCGTTTTGTAAACAAAGCTCGAGTCCTGTAATTGTTTACATATCTCTTGAATTGGTAAATGTTTCAATCTAATGCTGCATTTTGTTGTTGATAAACTTATTTATGAACACATTTAATAAGTTTATCTTGTTTTCACAAGTTATTTTGTCAAAGAAATGGTAATTTCTTTACTTTACATTATTTGTAAACAAATATAAGACTCGAGCTTTGTTTACATAACAACGACTTCTTTCATCTGTATCTCGCTTGTAACACGACTTCTAACATTCAAATTTTGGTAAATCATTCGAAATACACAAGTAAACTAATTAATACATAAAAGTCAAAAATAAAATTTTCATCTGAAATCGTGTCCAGGTCCCTTTAAAGAACCTAGATAATGAAAAGAAAAGAAAACTCATAGCCCGGATCTATTGCACAGATCTATTTATAACATCTGTAATGGAGGCATACACCATGTACACGGAGATAGTGAATACGCAGCTCATTGCTATGCACTGCATAGCACAATACAACTAAACAAGTTCAATACCTATAAGAAAAACATTATGGTGTATATTACGCACCCCTTTTTTACAAATTCCATTTTAAAAGTGCGTATTATATTAGGCAAATACGGTAATGCATTTTAATTTATTTTTGACGGGCAAATAAAATTGCCTGCGGACTAGTTAAATTATACAGACACTAGTCCGGCTGGACTAATGCATAAAAAAGTTAGTGTCGAACCCTGGATGCATTGATTTAAGGGGGATGTCTGGCCATCTTGTACATGTAAACATTTCTTGAACTGGCTGGTTTCTGCTTAAAACTGACCAAAACTGTTGTCAAAAGATAAAAAAGCAATAAATAAGAGGTTTTACATGTTGTTCTGTATTGTATGCAAATTATGCATACAAGAACAGAACAATGCCTTTTGTAATCACTTAGAACTGTGCAGCTGCAGACTTAAATTTAACATTTAAAAATTTGAAAAAATATGAAAGATGGTCATTGAAGTCCACTCTACAACTATTTGTTGAGAAAAAGATTGAAGCTTGCCCATTTAAGTTGCAGCTGTGTCTCAAAGTAAAGTATCTTATTTCAGAAACTATCAGTCGGCACAGGATATATGTGTCTGTGTCTATGGAGGTACATTGAAGTTATATTTTCACTGTAAAATATATGTATATTTTTTATTTAAAACAATGAATTTTTTGGACCCCTACCCCACTTCTAAAAAGAATTTACTTCAAACATGCATATAGAACTGAAAAAACAAACTTGGGACTGATATAGAGATGTCTGTCACATTCCACACAGATTGTTTTGAATTAACATATAATTATTTGTATGAAAATATAATGTCCATGTGCCTCCATAGACACAGGAGTTCTAAGTATAGACTGGATTTTTTCTTGTTCTACAAATAGATCCCATGCCGACTGATAAGAATAGGGTACCCTATTTTGAGACAATGCTACAACATAAATGTGCAAGATTCAACCTTTTTCTTAACAAATGGTTGTAGAGTGGACACCATTGACCCCTTTTATATTTTTTTCAGATTTTTAAATCTTCAATTTAAGCCTGCAGCTGCGCAGTTCTAAGTGATTAACAAAGGCATTTTTCTGTACTTCTGTTAGCAATTTGCAAACAACACGTAAACCTTATATTTATTGCTTTTGTATCTTTGGACAACAGTTTCAGTCAGTTTTTGGCACAAACAAGTCAGTTGAAGAAATGTTTACATTTAGGTCCACACGCGTACAAGATGGCCGGACATTTGCCTTAAAAAGAAGAAAAAGAAGAAACTCCTTGTTTACAAGTTATTCCCCTTTTAGCACTCTCTCTTACTTCTGCAAATCCAATGTAGTCCCCATTTGCTCGAAAAAGATTGAAGTTTACAACTCCTCCTTGGGTTTCTGGGTCCTTGAAGTTCCCATTGGTGTATATTTCTGCTACATTTACCCCATTGCTGTGGCGCAGGTGAGCAAGTTTATGATGAAAATATCTAGCGATGTAAAATGTGTGTCCTGAAATTCTTTCCATGCCACCTATGTAAGAAACAAAGAATTGAATGAAATGGAACGGCAAAAAGAAGAGAAATTGAAAATCATTAACTTTTTTTTGGTTTCATTATCTTTAAAACAATTAGTTTTCCTTGCTACACTTAACGTATCATTTATGACACTAGCATCGCATATTGTTTTATGATGAGAAAACAGATCTGATAGAGCAACCAGCATGGCACATAAATAGCGAAAAGATTGATACTCAATTATCCGAGACCCCACAACGTATATTATTCAGTAATTTACTACCCAGATAAAATGCAACCGCACATTTTGGAAAATCAGAAAACACTTGAAGACAATGATAATGGACACCACACAATTAAAATTGGCCATTACTGATTGTCAAAATGAGAGGGACAGAAATTCAGGCATTCAGATCAATGGCTATCAATCTCTGTTTGATCATAATTGAGTCATGAAATGAAGAATTTTGATTGCTACCTCCAATTTTCTTCAAGGCATCCAAGCCATGTCTCACGGCAATTATGTCTAAAAATGGAATTGTGCCATCCTCGAACCTAAAGAAAAAGAAGAAATAAATACCGTACATGTACAATAAAAAAAAATCATTTGAAATCGATTTTCATCCATGCATCATTCAGAACTACCCGATAATATCAATTCAACATTATTTGTCATTTTGTATTGTTTAAAGAAATCATTAAATTTTGATTCTCACTCAAACTCAAATAAGCTAGCGAATTCGAATGTACATCAATTCCTCATTAAAACACAATGCCATGTTGTCATTTTTTCAATACACAGTGATAAACCAAATGACTGGGGGTTGGTTATTTGCATATGACTTTTTGTGCCTCAGCAGTTCCTCAAATATCAACCGTTTTCATTAAATATTGAGCCTTTATCTAATTCAGATCAGTGCACTAAATGTATTCTGCTTGATTTTTCTAACTGATACTAGGGAACAGACACCTTCTCTTCTACTGCTAATTCTATATTATGGTGAAATAGGCATGTATGGACATCTCCACAAAGGGAATAACACCATGGGGTTGAGCCATCAAGAAAATCAATGTCAGATTTCTTTTTCTGCTTTTTTTTAAATGTGAAAAACTCCTGGTTTAATCAGTTCCCTGGCTAAAGCTACAGGTGACCAAATCTTCAATGACAACTTGGTTATTTCATCGCATGGCTTTTCACCATGCAGAGTAATCCAACAGAGTTTCCCTCACTCCAACGATGGGCTTTATTGATCTGAAATTCCTTTTCATAGAAGCTACAAGATTTGTGCGTTTATGAAGAAAATGAACATAGTCCGAACCTTCTCAGATGAGAAATGAGGATTTTTTGAATGAATGCATTTTCCCAAATGATTTTCACCCAACTGAAATGCGATTTGGAGTTCAGAAGCAAAATTAGGAAAAAATATACATGTACTGACTACTGGTGCATGAAAATTAAACATTGAAAGTAAACTTAGATTATGAATCAACAATTTTTTTAAATTATTGATGTTAATTCAATTCAATGTATTGACATCACCATGTTGGCATACAGTCAAGATAACATGATAAAGGACTAAAAATAACAAAATTATTACAGCATTCAAGTCAGAAATCACTCAATTTTTTCAAAGTCCATGGATTTGTACATCTATCTCAATAGTCACATAAACATTTTTCTTTAGGGCCTTATCGTTTTACAATGTCTACCTCTCTCAATTAATACATGAAATAAGTGAATTTACTGTGCAATAACTCTTGGGTTTCTTAGCTGTGTTCTAGCTCTCACACATTTTCAAAGGAAAAAATATTATTTTTAATAAATAATCTTGAAATATAAATTCATTGCACTGTCAGATTTTGTTAGCAGTCAAAAGAAATTGTAATTTTAATCCCCTTACTTTATGAGACGTTCTTTAATTGTTAAAAGATCATTTAAACAAAAGTATCATCTAACTAAAGCCCATGAGAAATATTCAATGTACATTGAGGCCATCTAATCAAAATTTGATGTTTGGAACCAGTAACTGCTTTTTTTCAAACATTAATTAGATGGAAATTTAATTAGGCCAACAACTACTATATTTGACAACTATCATATACAAGTACCAATTATTCTAATGTTTAAGGTGTTGCACACAAAAATAGAGCCATGTACGAATGTCAGAAACAGGACATTTAATAAAATCAAATATTTTGGCTGTATTTAAAGTCTTAGTCCACAATCAGCTTTAAAACTAATATCAGATGTGTTTGAACCACAATGTTGTTCATAAACTTTACATATACAATGTATAAGGAAATAAGTCGATTGGGGTGATTAATAGGGGCTATTTTCAAATTCAATCTGTGACAGTACATAAGGCAATGATCTTTAGAAATCGTAAGCATAGTACGGTTGATAACAGATTTAAAATATTTTCATTTGACCCAATATTACACGGAGTGTTTATTTATGGTCTTCCGCAAAATCCTACCTTCAAGGCAGTTGTTTTAAAAAGAAGATTGAAATTTGAAAAATATTTATAAAGCTTAATCAAATCAAAATAAAATATGAAGTTTATATACCCCCAAAAGCCTGGGGAAGACTCAGAATTTGATTAACAGTGTATTTTGTGGGTCCAAGTTCTGCATGGACACCAAAGACTCCCAAAATTGGGTGCTACAACATACAGATAAAAAGGATTATATGGTTTAAGTTGACGTGATTTATTCTAAAATGAACGGTCCTCATATTAAAAGCTGTTCTATCGTGTGTATATGGTATATGAGAATCATGCATTTTTCATTAATTATGAAGTGCAAATGGAAATTAGAATTTTCAATATCCAATATTTAATATAAGTTATGTCTGTTTTCATGTCTTTCATGTACTTGTTGAATCTAAATGGGAGATGCAAAATTGAATAGAAAATTATTAATATTAACGGATATGAATGTGTCCTTTTTTCCCCTGAAGACTTCATAGCAGCTCTGTTATTAGTTTCGTTCATCAAAAGGCTACATTTACGTAAATCAGCTGTGGAGAGAGAGAAAAAAAGGGGGCATTAGTATTCATTAATTACATTGTAGTTTGAAAGGAACTTCTTCCTTTTTCCCCACTCATTAAAATCTTTTCTGACAAAAAGGGGGCTTTCACGAGTAAAGCAAATTCCAATTACTAGCTCTGGTTTTTTTCTGAAGTAATTTGCGGAATTCTGTCATCAAGAGTTTATCCCTGTATGAACGTAGCCACAGAAATCAATAAGCCCTAATTGTAAAATATGTCCTCTCCTGTTACAGAAGTCTAAAATGTGTCAAAAAGAGGGAGAAATGTTGGTGTCGCTACAAACGCCTGGTAATTCTGTTTCCGTGAGAAGTACAGTCCAGTGCGATTGTATTTTTGTAATTCTTACTATGAATAGATTCACTAATAGCCATCTTCTTGTCTCAGTTTGGTCACTAGTTGAGACCTCGCTTCAAAGGAGCAAAATTGATTTCAGGTTTGGCTTTTTTCTTTCTTTCCAATTCCAAAAAATTCTCTAATTCCTTAGGCTGTCCAAAGTTAATTCTACATTCAATGTCACTTTCAGAATACAAAATTTATGAGGGAGGGAGATAAAATCTATACAAACAAAATTTTAAAATTAATGATTTTTATTGATTGACTTGGATGAAAAAACTGCCAGTATATATGCTGGTTTTTCAATGATCTGTTCTGGTAGTCAATAGAAAGATTTTCTTAATATCATCTGATATAAACTTCATAGAGGCCCCCTATGTTTTGTTTACCTATATATATATGGAATACGGCTTTACTTTGCTAAAAGAAAAGAATAGTTTTAAAAAATGGGGATGTTTGTTTTTTTCCAAATGAAACTTCTCCCTAAAACATGTGCAGTTGACATTAAACTGCAAATTAATTTTGGATAGCCAAATTAAAGTTTCAATAATCAAGAAAAGATTAGTCTGCAGTCAAATGTTAGCAATTCATTTTAATGATTTTATTACAGTTCATCCCCTACAAAACAATAAGTGTATATGAAATATATATGCACTCAAATAAAAGAATCCAATATTTTGGGACATCACATGCATAACTCATTAGTTTATAGCCATTTTATTTATCAATAGATTATCACCTGAACAATTTATGTAAAGAAAGTATTGAATTCCCTATCTGTTCTTTACAAAGGAACAACTCAGCTACTCTTTAATGTATTTCGAATCATAAACATGCTACTGAAGGAATGTTTTGAGGTTTATTTTACTTCTTTTTTGACTGGCAAGAAATCCCTTTCCTGTCAAAACTTAACATTCAAAAGAAGCTCAAGGAAATTAGATTAAAAATGTAAAAACAGGCGGATTGGGGATTATTTCTCCCCCTGGCTTGCGATAACACGAGAATCGACTGACAGAAGGGTGGAGAATTGTAATTGAAATGTTGACAATCCTGAATTTTATCTGCAAAATATTGATGGAAAAGGAGTTCGTGCATGACAACTGTGCCTGTGAGACCATTCAAAAGGAAAACTGGTTATTTTGAAGGGTTACAGTTTCTGTGTTTAAGAGACTTATGAAAGGTTTATGTCAATAAATCACACCTTCTGGATATCAGCTGCTCAACAAAACACATCAGGGCAGTAACAAAAACGACCTCCAAATCATCTACAACTGCTGTTTTCATGTTTTCTGATATATCTCATGCATTTGCTGCATCATCTTACCGAACATAATACTTGTATATGTTGTGAACAACAACCATTTCTTTTTCAGGAACAAGTTTTGATGTATTTTGATATATTTCATGTCTACATTCAAATTCTTTATATTTCAAGGTGAACTAGATTTTGTGGGTGCCCAGTACCACTTATCAACAAATATGCCTCTCCATAAAACATTCATACATGTTAATATGGTAAATACCTGTACTATGGCAAGTCTTAAATTTTATAATGATTTTTAATAAAATAAAGAAAATCAACTAACTTCATCATTATGTCTCCTAAAACTTGTATATTTTGGGCAATCCACAAAAAGTGGCAGCACTGAATGTTAATGATTGTACAGCGAAATATTGCTTTTGTGAAGTGCACATTTTCACTTGTGTTGTTGCCTACCTCTCTGCCAAGTTTGGTCTGAACACATGAAACCTTTCTGTGGCAGAGCTTGCTGCTACTGTTCCTCCTCCAAAATAGGTTTTCTTCAACAGAGCAGCAGATGAATTCTTGACAAGCAAGGCCCCTAAAATGTGAGCAGAATTGTATTTTGCTCATTCATGCATACAATTATAAAGTATCAGTAAATAAAATATCGTGATTGTTACACTGTTGTACACTTTTATCGATAAAAAGAACTGCTAGTATTTTGCGAACATGTTTACTTATATTGTCTATGCTATAAAGTAAAGACAATCAACTTAATAATCATAGCAAAGTTCATTTGATTGTAATTAAAGCTTGGATGTTTACCCAAACCGGTTGGAAAACCAAACATCTTGTAGAAGGAAAGTGTTACAAAATCCGGTTTATAGACCCCAAGATCCAAAGGTGAGGTGCTAACCAGGGCTGCAGCATCCAGCACTGTGAACCAATTTCCTGTAAACTGGTTCTGGAATCCTAGTTCCTGGTTCCTGATAGCCTCTATCCAAGATAATGGATACTTACGGCCAGAGAAATTAGACTGAGCTGGATAGACAAACAGGCAGTTTCCTGTGTTGTATGAGTTTTGTTGAGCAAGAATGAAAGATTTGGAGATGTCTTTGTTGTAAAGTTCCGACTCGGGTAAACAGAGAATGGCACAAGTCCTGTCATGTAGGCATTCTCTCATACCCTGAACTGATGTGTGATTGTCTAGGAGGTAGCAAAAACAGCCAGACTGGGAATTTTTCATCTGTGACAGTGCATCTTTTGCTTCGTCACCATCCTTCAAAGGCTGAGAAAAACTGAAACATTCTGCAATTGTTTTAAGAGCAGCTGTACAGTTTGCTGTAAAGATCAGGGTGTATTCCTCTTGACTTGTGTTAAAGTGCTCCAGAAGCCTGCAAAACAAGACATGTCGAACAATCCATGAGTAGGAAAACCCAATAAAAATAAAGAAGGTCCTGCTCAATCTATTAAAGACTAAAATTTTATCAATTATATTATTCCGTTAAATCATTTCATTTCATTTTTCAAATTAAAAGAATTATATGCTTTCTGAACTAATATCATTAGTTGCTAATTTTTAGAATGTGTAAACCCCCAAGTTTGGAAAATAATACATTTGGGTCTAGGTAAGGAAAATAATACCTATATAATAGCTTGATTTCAACTAGCATGACCAATACTGGGATAATTAAGTCATTCCATGTTTAACAAAGATATACACAAATCAAAATAAGTTCCTGCAGAGTCTTGATGATAATTTAGGTTCACGAAATAGAAATATAAATTCATATGAACTGATTTTCAAGGATTTTCCAAAATTTACAAGTTCTGGGGATGAAATTTTATGATTTTTGTCAAAGAACATTTTGTTGATTGAAAGTGTTCACAAATGTCAACGTCTTTATTGAAAAATCACTGATTACCTATGGAATCTGAGAAATTCACAATATAGTGTTACCTGAATCTTATTTGGTCCACAGCATCTGTGCTAAGCCTACTGCTCTCGCTGCGACTGTGTGGATTACCATAGAGGTTGCTTAGCAACTCTTGTTGGTAAGCCTCAATTTGACTTCTGGAATAGAGGGTCGCTCCAATGTGTTCCACATAGGTAGAGCCTAAAAAAAAGGAAGAAAGAAAAAACTTTGCATTCACATTCTTTTAATCCATTTTTTCTTTGGTAGACCTATGTTGTGAAGGTTGTTGCAACAACAAAATATCCATGTACCAAAAGGTCAGGTCATGAGGATACTGATTTTGTGTTAAGATTACTGAACTTAAAAACATAAAATCAAGAACAAACAATTCTAATAATTTTCAAAAAGAATGTTCATCTATTTATACTTTTATATTGAGCAACTTCATCATTCATTGCATGGCCATTCTTGTACCAAAATTATTTGCAACAAAATATTTCTTACATATTGTTACATGTATATTTATCAAAGCCAATGGCACTAATTAGACAGTCTGCAATCATGTGGATTTTTATCGGGACTGAACTTTTGTAAACTGTCAGGATTCCTGGCGATATAAACTTCAAACATGATGGCTGGTTTACCACTTCAAAGCGGCTGTCTGAATACTAATCACAAGTCTTACAAATTTATGTTATTTATTGCCGTTATCATATTCTTATAAAAAATACAACTTTTACAATGGTGCACTAGCTTCCTGGATTTGCTTGTAATCAAAGTAAACATTACATACAAAGAGTTTTCTTGAAAATAAAACAGCAATCATTGCAAATTCCTTTGCATTGTGAAGCAGATTTTGTATATAGTTCATTGAAAACTATGATATTTCACATTATGAGCAATGTATGTACTTAAAATAACTTTAAAAGTGTTCAAGAAAAAATGATGGAGTTACAGACAGGTAATAAGTCTTTCACATCTAAACAATGCTTTCTTTTTTTTTAACCTGAGTTCTCTCTTCCTTTCACCCCTTTCTTCCGTGGCATGAAGACAAACATATATCAGTACAATAAGCCTTGACCACATCAAAACAATTCAATTTACTGAGACCTGCCTACTATGTATCTTCAATAAAAATTTTGGGACCAACCTTTCATAGATCTATATGATATTTTAGATTTCTGAAACCTTCCTGTGATATGTTTTAACGTTTCATACATCTGCAACCTCCTCATGATCAATCATAAATACTAGCTGTAGCAATTCATATTTCTGAGATGCCAACAATATACATGTATTCCAACAATTCAAATTTCTTGGCCAACCAATTTATCTCAAGTATTCATTCAAATAACATAAAATCGCAATGGGCTCAGATGATTTTAAAAGTCCTAATTAAAGTAATCTCCCTCTTAATGTTACATCGTCACCTCAAAAAGAAATGAATTTCTAACGCAATAGTAGAGAGAGAACATATATTTGCGAGCAAGCAGAATCTGATATCTCAATATGCAGAAACATGGAAATGACTGAACATTCTCACACCTAGCTGGGTTGGAATTTGCTCATCAGTAAAATGATGTCCTGTGATCAATAGAAATTAATGGAGTAGATAGACGAGACATTCTCTCCATCGCACTTAGACCAGAGCTAATTATATAGACTTCTCTAATAAAATCTCATTATTTCAGTCAGCAAGCTAATTTGGACCTGATTGAAATTGCTGGAGGGTTTTTATACCATCTAGTAAAAGGTAAGGGGAATTAAAATAGGGGGAAGATGGAAATATTTTTGTGGGGAACAAATTTGATGAGGTGACATAATTCCCCTCTGAGCTACGTATCATACTTTTAGATTGTCTATTTACAGAGGTTTTTTACTACTGGTGTCTGAAAATCAAAGTCCCAGAATGATTTGTTGCAAGTTATTTTCAATATCCTTGCAATAAAAATGAACCAATTTACCAAAGTCAAAATTTGCTTTTACTCCAGCAACAGAAGCGATGATTTCAAATCAAGAGAGACATTTATCATATAGGTAAATGTATTCAGCATGTTTCTAATGACAAGAGCAATGCATGGATATATATGCACATAACACATTCAGAGGTGTAAAATCTAATATATTTCTTTTTGCGATTCAAAGCCTCTAAAATACACAGATCAGCAGCCAAAAAATCCCCTTCAAGTGTTGACCATCATCAGCAAAACACATTTTTATAGACTTCAGCTTCACAAGGGTTGATGCGTGTCTGGATGGAATCCCTTGGCAGATGTTTTTAAAAGACATTTATAGCCAATGACACCAACGTCGAACGACATGGTTTTTTTTAATTGTCGACAAGGCTTAATGCTAAGAGTGTCCATCACTTCTCTCCTAAATAAGTTGGCTTTTTAAAAATTTATATATACTCAGTTTTCTTCTGGTTGCTGATATTCAACCTCTCCAACGCTTCAAATTTTGAATCAAAACAGATTGAATTTTGATGATTTCAGCTTGATTTGAGATAATCGTGCATATACTGTAAATGCTTTATTTTACGTGAGTACTTAATACCGCAATTCAACCATTTTGCATCAAATCATGAGAATATAAAATCGCGAATGCCAATTTTTTTTTTATCATAGTTTCATTTAGTTTACATCTGTCCAAAAAATAAAAGCAGGATTTTAATATGTGAGATGTGCTTCTCGCAGTTTTACACGGATATTAATTCCTCGCATTTAATTAGGAATCTACAGTATATAAGACCTGAATAATTCCGGTCCTGTGTGTAACATATCATATGCTGTATAAATGTTAATTCTTGTCACTAGATGAACTAGAAGCTGATCCTTTGTTTAAAACACGACAATTCAGGAGTAAAAACAAACCAGTTTCAATTAAGACAATGATACAGAGGGTAATTAAAAATGGACCAAAAATAGTTCTTTAGATCAATGAGGAATTAATCATTATGGTTGAAACAGAAATAGACCTCTTATTTCTTAATCCTGAATGTTTTCTATATCATTGCCTTGGTAATCCCAGCATCTCTAATAATTTGTCACTGAAGTGTTCAAATTAGAGAGAACTTGTGCCTCTGAGCAATGTTGACAAAAGGGGTATAGGCAGGCTTCCCAGATGAAGAAGAATCAATTAGTGTGACTGGGTAAAAGTAGAACACCCCCCCCCCCCTCCTCCACTTTTATCAGATTGAAAAGTCAAATCAATAACATCCTATTTATATCTCTATGTCTACTCTTCAGCCCTTCAAATGGTCAGGACTTTATCGAGGAAATTGGAGGGGGAAGTGGTACTTATTTTAATCAAATAAAAAGATGACTAGATTAAGTGTAATTTCAAAAAATGTATATTGTCAAAATATAAAGAGCTCAAGACGAGTTGTATTTTGTCATCAAATTTATTTAAATAAACTGTATACTTAAAGGCATATTCTGATATTAAAACAATACAAAATTCACCAGAGCCTGACACCTCAACTGGGGCGCCCCCTCTCCAACTAAAAAAATGGTTATAAAAATTTATATATGTAATTAAAAAAAAAAGCAAAAAACACTGCTTACATTTATGTAAGAGGTGTTTTGAAGTTGTGGACATACAAAATACTTTGACAGTCATTAATTTGTGGTTTTACATCCTACCATGACCCAATTTTAGATGCATTTTTCAAAGTTGGTTCCATCTTGTTCTGCCTATTGAACAGGAGAAATAATTTGTAAATGTATTGAATTAACACTTCTAAGAGATTTTGATTTTACAGGTTGACATTACCAAAACCTAACCTAAGTCAAAAAAGGCTCCTGCATTTTCTCACAGTTACAAAAAAGTACTGTACCAGTGTACCTTGATCCTAACTTTAACCTCAGACACCACTGAGTCAATGTAAAGTGGAAAAATATTTCTCTTTACAGACCCAAATTTGTGATCCCATTAACCAATCTCCTCATATTCATATCTCCATTTCTGAAAAATGTCTTATCATTTGGGTTTCAGGAAAACTGTAATTTATCATGATACTTTGAAATAAACAAATGTACTTCACAGAGTTTCTTCCCTTTATGCACTTTTTCCCATTTTTAAAATTTTTTTTCCCAAATGTCAACCTACATAGTTAATTGGTGCCAGGTGGACTTGAAACTCTGGATGCCTATAATCGGGCACAATCTCTTGACTTAGCTGTATAACTTACTAAAGCTATTTTTGCTTTATGGAGAGTAGCCCTATAGTCTATAAAGCAATAAATAAAAAAATACTTTTTTTTATTTATGAATTACAATAAGACATAATGAACCTCTTCACAATAAAAATTTCTTTAGTGATAAAGATACTCTCTTGTCGATCATTTAGAACAATAAGATTTATTTTTTCTTGATAATGTATTACTTATGAAAAATGTTGTTATATTTTAAGTGTTCATCAAATTAATAAAGAAAATCAGTGAAAAATAGAAGTTGAATCAGGGGTACTAAGGGCTGAAAAATTTTCTTCCAGCTCAGTTAATTGTCCATTAACTCTGTTAAAAACTTTCCAATGCAAATGAAAATTATTGACTATGCAAACCAGATAAGTTTCAACAGTGCTTTAATCAGGAGATAAGACTAGTTTCACGTATGTCTTATAAAATTATTAGATGGAAAATAAAAACATTAACATCAAGGAACCGATGATTTAGACACTGAATAAAGTATAAATGGAAAATCTATCAACTTATAAAATAGATATTAAGCGTTGAAAGAACAAATAAAAAATTCTCAGAATCTCGTACTTTTCTTCGGCTATTTCCGAAGACACAACTTTTTCATTTTATGTATGAAACATGACGTCATAATGTAGACTGGGCACGCGACGTTTAGTTTAACTTTGGCTTATGATTTGAGTAGACAGGCGGATCCTATCTTCTGCGTTTCAAACCACAAAAATCTGCGCTCGGCCCAATGGTCACACCGTTTACATATTATAAAAATATGATCTCTGGTTATATATTGTCTTAATACTTCTTCATTTCAATATAAAAAAAAAAAATCAAGCAATTTGAACTAATCTGATTATCTTTGGAAGTGTGTTTTAGGGGGAGATAACTCTAACTATAGTGCTCTTTAAATGAATATCCGTATTGATCGTATGTCGATTTCGGGATGTCTTAACAATAATCTTCTGATAAGATATCTAAAACGAGGTCACACGATCACTCCCTAGAAGGTAGCGACATGTGTCCTATAAATATTTATCCAGATAACGGCAAATGATAACCTCGCACATGTGTCTTGTAAAAATGTAAACAAATGGTTTCATATAACGATTACATTACCTTTTAATTGAGGAAACTCGTAATCTCGTCTTGCTTCGATTTCTACATTATACAGATTCACAAATGCCATGGTCAGTTTTTGCAAAAATATACGTCTGTCAACATTAAAACCATATCAACAAGCTCAGGTGTAAAATCTAGTACTTCATGGAGGCTGCCATGTTTTTCTTCCAATGACCTTTTTGCCTCTTGACCTTTAAACTATGCATCTTATTTGTATTCATATATTCATACGCGTTTATAAACACGCTTCAATTCTTATTATATAGAGTTTATTATCAAATGACATCTCAAATACAGTATTAATAAGATAAAACAAAACTCAATAAGCGCATAATCAACGGATAGTTTCAAAAAAATAATACTATACATTTTTGTCTTCGCGGATGTGCGATCTGTGTTGTTTGTCCTCATCCAACACGATATTCATAACCCTTTGAGCACACCTCTATTTAGCATCTTTCCTTTGGCTGTGTTATCCTGTGTGTCAACCCTGCCTTTTCCCTCTGCTAGTGTATACCCAGGTATGTTTCACATGCATCCAGGTAGCTTTCGCCTCTCACTTTTTAACATTTGTATTTTTTTATTTCAATCTTACCGGATAATTTCTATAAAATCTATCGCACGCTGCTATACCAGAAAATGTAAAAATAGCATTTTGCATTTCCATAGCGCGTGCAGACTCTGTATTATTTCCAAATTCAGCACTTTCCAGGTGCGGCTTTTGTCAGCATGCATGTAACATATTATCCATCCTTAGTTTTTCTTCCACTAAGAAGATTTTTTTTTTCAATTTTAAAAAGTTGGTGACAGGGATTTAATTGAAAAAAAAA
Organism: Magallana hongkongensis; assembly: GCA_016163765.1. Lineage (NCBI taxonomy): Eukaryota > Metazoa > Mollusca > Bivalvia > Ostreida > Ostreidae > Magallana > Magallana hongkongensis. The sequence goes on from WFKH01011801.1 coordinate 38,656,141, forward strand.
TGACATTTGCGAAAAGCGATTCTTTTAGTCTCATATCGTAATCACCTGTAGCAGTATCAAATCCTATCCCTCGGTATTTTAATTTTGTTCCCTTTTTCACTCACTCCCCCTTTTACCATACTCGCAACCTTATTTTCCTGCGGATTTCGCATGATAGACAGAAGAAGAAAAAGTGACACAGATGAAGACAATGCATGAGGACCAAACCTTGTAATCAGTTTTTTCAGTTTTATTTTACTCCATTATTCTGACTAACATTTTTACCCTGTGGAAATTATAAGCCGTGCACACTGATCCCACTAACTCAGTCACACAATATCCTCTGCTTCTTGGAAGGACAGTTTTTTCAAAGGGAACCCTGCATATGGATTTTTTCAATTTGTGTTGTCGGGAAGGACAGTGACATAAACAGACCCAGTGGATGTCCATAATTATAGGTGTGTATGCTGAACAGAAAATCTGTGATAATTCCAACCACCATTGACAACAGGTGATAATTAGTTCATGGTAGTCATGCAGAGTCAAATCTGTGCTATAACAAATCTGGTAATGATTTTTTGTGTGTGCTTGTGTATATCGAATTTAGCATTCTGATATGACTCTCATAAGACTTGTATTGATTGAGATATAAATGAATCCATGGCAGTATGACTGATGACGACTTTTCTCTGGTGTTTGCAGAAGGATTAAAAAGTGGACAGAAATGGGGATGGCAATAAATTGGCTCCCAATCTGCTGATCGCACAGGAGAGCACAAAAGACGGTATATAACTTGTTGAGATTCAATTAACAAGGAAATGTATTGATTTTCTTATTAGTGTTCTTTTGCTGGATGCGAGGAGAAACGAAGGAAATGTGAAAAAAGTAACAGTTCCGGAGACTGGCTTAGTGTACACTGGGATAAGTAAACTGAACGCTGATTTGAGACTTGTGTGAAAATTAAACATTCCTTGTCATAAGACTCTCGCTCAGGTAAATATACAATAGGCAATTTTTTTTTTCATTTCCATGTCAATTTTTATTATTGGTCAGTATAGAATAAATTTTTGTGATGAAAGTTTTGATTTTTTTGTTTTCTGTGTACATTGTATATATAAATGATAGAAATTTATCAATGAAGGGGTAAATACAAGTGAAGTCTGTATGTTTGTTAGTCAAGAAAACCAGGAGAAAGAGAATGAATTCCTTTCTCCAGTCAAAAGGAAATAGAAAGTGTATAGTGAATTTCACCTGTATTTACAGAACCTGAGAGACTGTGTTTGTTTTGAAAGTGTCTAATATTTAGATTGTATGTGATTCCCAAGGAAGCTACGCTGTTTAGTTCTAGATCCTGCAGCATGTTGGGCCTGGTTTTGTTGACCACAGTTATTGTAAAGCTATGTAGAAATCTGAATTAAAGCCAGGGATTTGACTTTGTTGGGTCAAAATCTGTTGTTGTGAACACAATAACATTGGACAAGTTTGGAGGTGATTTAGCAGGGCAGATTTGCTGTGCTAGAAAGGATCAGTGTGATCCTAATCTGTCAGGTTATTATGCAATTTGTTCTTTTGTAAATATGGGTCATTCCAGTGATTTTCCCACTTGAGAGGGCTGTAAACTTTTAATACATCATGATAGAGTTTTCAGTAACATTTACTGGTACAATTGAATCTTAACGAAAAATGAATATGTAGGAGTGATCTGCGCTTCCTAATTTCCTCCACCATTATCAAAGGAATGAATGATTTACGTAGCTGCTGAAATGAAGGAACTCCCATAGTGTTGAATTTGTGTGCTGTAGGGTTTTATTTTGGGCTGGTTCCCCATTTGCATGGAACATTTAATTCATAATATGATCAAATTTGCACACTGTAACGTTGAGGTAATATTGACAAATCTATGGCAAATATTGATGTAACCAAATATCCTTAATTCTGATTCAGTCTTAATATGTTTAGATATTGGCTGAAACCTTCCCTAATGCTGGGAGCTTCTTACCAGAATCAAAGTTTAATTAGCACTGGTTTAATGTTTGCAGTTCTGCAAAAAGGATAATTAATTCATTGAGCTCGGCTCATCTTGTCCGAGGAGACTAATACTAAAAGCAAGTCCATGCAGAGAGTGGCTAATAAAATGCTTATGGAAAAGAAATAAAATGCTTGAATGACCATGAGGCTCCCCTGCGTACAGAGTGATAAAGACTATATAAGATGTATCAAACCCTGGCAGTCATCACAGGGAATCAACAACAGTATTAGCATGACAATAAAGCACAGCAAGGGGAGACCCACACATGTACTGGTATGTCAAACAAAACCTGAAAAACAGCATATTAGACTTCTACGTCTGTTTATAATTATAGGAAGCAAAGGGTCTTTAATAGATCTTCTCAGCAGTGTGTTAAGAGTCTGGGAGATTTGTTATAGATATATGTGCTCCTCAGAAGGGATTCATGGATAGGCTGGTGATGTAATGGTCTAATCCTTTCCAGCAGACTGGAGCAGGGCGTGGGATAGTTTTGATTGAGACTTGGAATCAGTAGGGGGATGTCTTGATGAGAAAAAAAGAGTAAGAGCCCCTTTGTTTGCAATTAATATTATTTTATGGTTTGAAAAGTTTGAAGTACCAGCACATGTATAGTTTCCATCCTCTCTCTCTCTCTCTCTCTCTCTCTCTCTCTCTCTCTCCTCTCTCTCTCTCCATGCTAATTATTGTGTACCGTAGTTTGGTTACTGGCTGAATAACAACTGGGCACTACATGCAGCAGTTTTATACAGAACACAATTTTTACATTACCAGTTTTCCCATCTCTTCTACATACACATGAAGAGGTAAGCAAGGAAATGAGGTTGGTCAGAACAACATGTTCTCCATGGTAAGAGTGCAGAGGTGGAAAGGTTAAGGAAATAGAAGTTGTTTAGAATTCTTTTAGGTTTGAGGGTCACAAAGTTGGGACAGTTGATCAGTGAAAGCAAAGGTTTTGATTTGAAAATAAGTGAGTTTTAGAGGCCAATGTGAAAAAATAAGATTGTGTAACATTTAAAGGTATTAAATGTTGGATTGCTGACAGAGTAATTTTGACAGTCGTTTTTATCAGGTGATAAATCGCAAATTAAGATTGTCATGGTTCACTTGACACTACAGTTGGCTTGATCCCCCACACTTTGCACTGTGATAGATATCTTGGTAGCTGATGGTATCATAGCCAGTTCACGTTGCCTGCAGGTATTTGGTTTCCAAACTTCTTGATTAAATTAGAAAAACCAGCAGTGGGTTCAGACCTGCATCAACTCAGGTTGGAGCATCTGGATTGGTGTTTTTTTTGGATGTTTTAGGGGAGAAACTTAACTCCATTGTTCATCAGAAAACTTGAGAGGCCTCTCATCTCTTCTGTATTATTTTTTGCACAGCAAAGAAAAATCAAACTTGCTATTGTTAAAATTTTCAAGAGTGGGAACCTTTTTAATCCTTGTAAATTGCTAGAGACATCGATAAACAGTTTATAATCAATGAAGGGTGCTAGTTGAGATTTTTCTTGTGTCACCGGCAAGTCGCTCAAGCCTCCTCAATCATTCATAAAGTTTCGATGAGGGTAAACTCGCTGAATTTAATGGCACAGTCAATGCAGGGATAGGAAGATTTATAGCATCTTGTGATTGTCACAGCCATAAAGGTACGAAAGTTCAATATTGTCATTACACTTAGCATTTAAAGTATGCAGGGATCAGAGGGTATTCAGACAGACGGGTAAGAGAGGTACATCATATGGTCTAGTCATCGATTTAGATGTTGTTCAATAAATTCTTCAAGGTAGGGGAGGAATTGGGGGGGGGGGGGGGGGGGCGAGCTGGCTGCTCATATTGATGTATACACTATAAGATATACTAAGGTGTGTGCTTGTGTGCACACATGAGTAAATATTATTGTGCACAGATTGATGAAATCTGTAGACTGGTTTAATGTTTTCTGTCTGCTTCTAAATGGGGCTTTTCATTTCAAGAAGGATTTTAGTTATCCTACTCACCACCGCTCCTTCTCTCCTTCTTTCTATCTCATGATCAGATTTACAGTAAATATGATAAATATTGAACTGAAGAGGATAAAAATCAAGTCCATTAAGTTATAATAGCATACCTGGAACTGTGGTTTTCTCCTTAGTTTTTGATATTCATTATTATCGATCGTTCAATGTTTGTATTTTCATTTATTAATTCATACTGTTTTTATTAAACCTGCATTGTGCGTAAACCTGAAACTTGCAGGGGAAAAAACCCTTCTTCTACAGAAACTGTTGATAGCTAATGAAAAAACTCAGCCCGATCTTAATTTTTCTTTTTGAAACATATGAAGTAAGGAATGTGAAAAATAATTGAGAACAATGCCAGACTTATCTAGAGCCCCTTTGTTTGATAGTGGGTTACCTTTGAAGCAGAGGTTACTTCTAATCTAAAGCATATGACAACTGAATGTTAGCATATGTTTTTGTGATAGAAAAGAGCATTTTCTCAGGAGGAGAATTATGTTCATTCTCAGAACAGCAGATTGGAAAGTACTTATTGCATCCAGTTGTGGCACAGATTAAAAACGAGTGGCATTCAGAGTTTAAGATTAGCAGTTTTTAGTTTTAGGGCAAAACATGCGTAATTTCTTTCAATCCGCAGAGAAACATATGTTATATCACTCAAGGGAAAATATTTTGCAGTGTTGCATTTTACATCTTTTAAACTAGAAAAAATTGCTCCCTGGAAATTTGTTATGAAATCAATATTGTAATACAATATAATTCAATTAATAATTAATTCTCGAAGAGATTCCTTGAAATTGGAAAAAAAGATGCAGAAATAGAATAGAAAAGTCATGTAAATTTTATCTGGAAATATCAAAGCTTTCAACATAAGGTAATTTAGATATCACCCTATTGCAGTTGATTTGCAGGAAATTTGACAGATTACATGTTGATGTGCCAATAAGAATCTGCAATGATTGATTCTGTGAGGCCTAGGAGAGTTAGCTTGCTGAGCCCTCCCCAAGATAACATCCCTTATTACCAGTTCACAATCAGTTGAAGACGAGAAAAATAGGCATTAAAAGCCAAGTCTTCCCATTATTTTTTTTCAAGCAAAATAACCAGTAAAATAAGTATCTGATCATGCAGCTTTTGTGTAATTTTCTACCACAAGTACCAAGATTTTTTATTGTTCGTCATTTAGACAACGCTTCCTTATGAAGACTGAAAGGGTCTGTATGAGAAATGAGTACCTGGTTATGATCTGCTAAACTGGTAATTGAGACCACTTGATCAAGATCCTTGAAACCACTAGAAAATGTGAGATTTGGCAAAGCTGGCTTTTCCTGTTGTAATGGCTTCAGTAGCATTTGACTCCCAAGAGTTTTTTTCCCTGAGTCAGTGAGGACAATATGTCTTGAGTTGAGCATCCTATGTTCAATGTAATTCCCCCATACCTTGATAAAGGATCACAAATATCAGGAGATTTGAAGATGAAATAAATAATATAGAACTTGAGTCTTGAATATTGCTGGCTAGCCTTTAGACTTTGATAATTGTAATGGCATTCTTTGATGATTCTCTGATTGCTCAGCTTATACATTCTTTTGGTGTCAGAATTCAAAAGGAAAGGTCAGCAGAGAGCACAGAAGTCTTGTTGGGGAGATGCTGTTGAAGGGATATCGCCGTCTGCCTGCCAGCCTTACACACTGAGGCTTTGATTTGTATGGAGGAAGCAGTGGAATCGAAGGTCACCGACTCCATTTTGCTTTTTTTCCCCCTGTGCGTCTGAATATGATATACACAAATCAGATAAAGATAGATACTGGTCAGAGAATCGACTGATCAGTTAATTGCCGGGAGATTGATGTTGCGTATAAATAGTTTAGTAATTTTTCATTTCACAGCATGTATTGCATGAGTTGTGCAGGGTTTGGTTTTTTTATGGGAGCCATTTATTCTCGGAATGATTTCCTGGCACACAAGTTGGAGGTATTATTCTGTTGAGCCGATCGACTCTGACAAAAAAATCAAAAAGATCAACAGGAGTTATGTGTGTAAGACACAAGTTTAGGGGAAAAAAGATAAATAAAGTTAATTTGTGAGAAGTGTTATTCTTCTATTTCTACTTGCATGAAACATTACCTTTAGATGATAAATGTTATCATTTAATAATAACACAATCGACAATAAATTAAACTATAAACATTAAAATAACATCTAGAATCTAGCTGTAGCTATGGGAATATGTTTCAAAATGAATAAGTGCTGACATTATACTAAAGTTGCAATCTAATGTGTGTAGATTTGATTATGATCGTTTCAATATGTATGTAGTAGGGAATATGCAATTATAGAAAATTCTAAATTTTATTTAAGATCTAATGCATTGACATTTAAGGAGTTGAATTTGACATTTACTATTTGAAATGACGTAGCCTGTAGTTGTTTCACCCCCTCTGCTGACCAGCAAAGCAGATGGCATTTGAAACATCCCCAACCCCCTATTAGGGAGAGATTAACAACTTGAAGAATTTAATTGATGGATTTCTTTCTTGCATCTTATTTTATTGAATATAATTATGAACAATCTGCAGAGGAGTAAACAGCTAAAAAGATTTTAATCATATAATTTTTTTCTGGCCGTTGTTTCCAATGATGATTATAAAAGTGTGAAAAGAAAATCCATTGTCCTACATATTATGCTAATAAACCAGTATCGGTTCATCCACTCTGAACTGCAGAATCTTGCCAAAGAATTGGGAATGATTTCTGTGCATAATTGGTCACTATCTTGGAAGCATAACGGACATCAAACTATTTTCCTTGACTCTGAATGAAACAGCTGATAAAGTTGCATGCCGAATGTGGGATTTTTATCCATGTAAATTCCAACAGCCTCCGGAGACTTTACTACTACAAGTTCAATACGGTACAAACAAACTGCCATGAGTTTTTATTTTCCCCTCAATCTGTGTAAAATGATTCAGCTGTATTTGCAAAGATTATATTGCCGTTCGAACTTGTATATGTGGGATTTTGCTGATTCATGGGAAAATCACTATCTTAAATTCTCTATCTCAAAATCTCTAAAATCAAATAAACTGAAATAGATCAAAAAGCATACAAAAATAAACCAGTGGCAAATTATAAGCAGTCATTAAGCTGTAAAACTCTGACGTAAGACATGGACCTCTATCAAGTTGATGTCAGTAAGTCATGTTTGAGTTTGAAATGTGTGATAATGTAAGAAAAATCATGAAAGGCTTCATACTGCATGCACTTGTTGAAATATATATTAAAAAAATCACCTTTTCTCATGACACAATAGAGTTCATAAACCCTAAAACACCAGTAAAAACAGTTCTACACAGTCTTTCAAATTTTATAAAGTTCATTGCAGTTTGAAAATTACTTTTATTAAAAACTATTGTGATAAGATAGAAACTTTTGCACCAAGCCATACTGAATATTTTGTGTCTCTTGAAAGTACATGTATTGTATAAAGAATTGAATTCTCTCCTTTTTAAAAATTACATCTAAAGTCTTGATTGATGAATATAGTCATTTGCAGGAAAGGTCATGAAGGGTCAATGTTATTTATCAAGGTTGGAGGTCAAACGTATAAGTATACTATTAAAACTATTTTATACCAGTCTTGGTTGAAATGCTTGTGTTTAATTACAAACAGTAGCTTTTCAAATACAAATCAATTTAAAGTAATACTAGTACATGTACATCGGTTGATGGTTGCTGTGACCAAGAAAGCAAAATACATGTGTCTTGAAGATATCAGCTTTAAATATAATGCTGTTACCGGGTAATTCTATTTGCCATTTGAAAAACAGCTCCCACCAAGAATCTGTTAATTCTATTTGCCATTTGAAAAACAGCTCCCACCAAGAATTTAGTTCCAATTTTTCAATCTTTGAATTTCATTGACACCAAAGAGTTGTACTTTGCCTGTTCGAGCCTGATGAGGCACTTTGTGTCTTAAGGTAGGTGTGATAATTGATGGGAACAGATAGATAAAATTGAATGCAGGACCGCCAATCTGCTTACTTGTGGATGTTATTGATCATTGTCTAGACCCTTGCCAGTGTTTAATCTAATTTGAAAAAAGGAGAAATTTTACGACCATGGTTGATGGGTCTTTTTTAGTCCACGAGCTATACATCTTAATATGGTTGACACCCCCAATCTATCTTCAGTGAAGATGAATTTTTCCATGGTCTTGCTTCTTGGACCCTAGCTTTGAAGCTACAATGCTGTATGTGGCAAATGTTGTCGTCCATTACCGGTATATTTGCACTCTTCCATATACTAAAGGTGGTTGTCTTAAAGCCTTACATTTTCTTATACATGTATTCTAGGTTTAGAATTTCCTATGCAGTAAACACTCAAAGCAAATAGCACTGCATGGGCAATGGGTTTAATAATGTGCAGGATTTTTTTCGCTTTCTATTGAAAGGGACACTTGATGATAGGCACCTGAATGATTGAGTTATTCTTTAGTGGATGACAAAGCAATCATTAAATGATAAACACAACACAACATAATGATTTATGTCACCTGCCCTCTCCCCATGTTAAGGTCTGCCACAGGTCCCGAGAAAGTCAGAAGTTTGTATATATACAGGTGTAACTCGAGCCATTAACCCTGTCAAACTGGAAGTGCGCTCCACATTTCTTCTATACCTGTAGCCTACACATTCTATGAGATTAATCGTAGAGGAAGTGACTCTGGAGAAAGTAATTGCATAAAAGGACTTTGAAATGTAGAAAAGGCAGTATTTTTTAATACAACTTGAGTGATGTTGAATAGATCATATTTTACAATGGATAAAAATAAGTCTAATCTGCAGTATGCAAATGGCCTGTTCTGTAAACTTTGTAGATCGAGAGTACTGTTTTTGAGCTTCTGAGTTTTGGTAAACTGCAATTTAGTATGATGTGCAACTGAACTATTGATTCGGCTAGGAATAGGACTTAAGGCAAAATCTTAGTTCTCTCTCTCTCTCTCTTTGCCTCAATTCATTATAGGTTATTAAAAACAAACATGTTAAAAGGTTCATCACTATAGAAGTTGTGGAGACTAATGTATCAATGCCCCTGCCTATCATAGAAGTTGTATCGTAGAACGTTTGTCAATAAAATGGCCGGGAGGCATGAGAACAAAGCACAGAGACGCAGGTCCTCAGTTTAACAGCTATTGCTTACATAGAGAGGACAGCCATATTTGTCTGATGCTGATGTGACTGCTATCCTCATGGTAACAGTTTGTCAGCTGATGGACTAATTAAGGTATATTATCATACACAGAAATCAGCTCCATATATTTATCACTGGCTGATTAGAGATACATTCATCATAAAACGTCTGAGTCACATGAAAATATTTATTCTTCAAATGAATGTGATAATTGATATACCAATTCAGATACATCAGAAGTTCCAAGTTCCCTGCAGAAATGTAAACAAATCCACTGAAATTGCTGCAAATGCTAGACCAATTCAATAAACGACCAATGGCAGTTGAGTGTTTAGGATCAAGGAGTTTAATATACTCTAAATGTATTATATTTGGCTTTTACTTATTTGGCGAAAAATAGTTTTTAAACAAGTTGAGATTGGTTTTGAATTAGCATTATTCCTAAATGTTTCTATCCTTATAAATAATGGCATTTAGTGATGTACTTGAATAAGCTGAAGCGCATTCCACCAAAAACGCTAAATGAAATACACAGCCAAATGTAATACGTTTACAGTATTTTTCATAAGGTTCAATCTGTTCTCAAACATTCTGCATATTCAGTGACATAACAACTTTGGAATAGACTCATTTACATCGCAACTGCACAGAGGTGCATTTGTAGATTTTCTATTGAATAACTGTCAAGCTTATATTGCAGAAAATACATCCATAAACAATATTAATGACCAAAGACTTGAACTCTAATGATTTTTTGTGATGTTGAAGAATATCATTGACGGCTTTGTGTATTACCGTAATATTCTTAGGGCAACATGTCTGAAATCTGTTAATAGTTTTGAGAAAAAAGTAATAATAATTTTCTCCCTGTGAGTTAATTGGTTATGGTAGGATGTTGAAGACAATCTACATGTATAAAACATCACCTTTGGGGTCTAAAGATGGAGCTTGATACTGCCATTGAATTTCACCATCTATTGAAATCTTCCTAATGTAAACATTCAGCACAATCATTGCAATGTTCAGGCTGAGAAGATTTAGCTCTTCTGTTTAGCCAACCACCCCCATTTTTTTTTTCGTCCATTGTTGTTCAGGTTAAAGCAAACATTTTACAAACTGATACTGTGATTTGGGAAAATCTGAGTAAATATTATTTTGGGGTAGGTGATAAGTCATGAATTATAGAATAAAACTTCTATGTGTTGTAAAAATATCGCTACTGTTATTTGCATTTTAGTGGTTTGGGCTGATCTGAGTGGAAATAAAAGGTTCAATTAAATAAGTGTTTACCATATAGATGAAAAGATAATGACAATTTAATGTAATTAAAAGTACCCGTACTGGTAAATTGAGCACTTGCATATATCAGATATTCTGTTATTTGAATTATTTACACTCATTGACAGCAGCTCTAAGGGTCTTTGAATCCTGATTTTGCGTAACAATTGCACATAAATTGATCTTTATAGAGCTTACAAATTGTAAACTGTTATATATAGTAGAGATAGAGCTAACATAATGAACCTTTCAGTAAGTCCTCAGTCGCTTTTCATTGGTCTGTCTTAAGTTTCTGACCTGCAAAACAAGAAATTACATTCAAAAGACCAGCAAAAGTTAAACTGCAAGCTTCAGCCGACATAAGTACAGAAAAACCCTGGTTTCAGGATACAGACAAAATGCAAAAGTATTCCTCCTCATTTTTTTTTCACATTTTTGAAATAGATCTATAATCACTCTTAATTTTTTTCCTTGTTTGTCTGTAAGGTTTGGTTATTTTCTTGTCTGCTTTTACGTTGATTTGACTATTACTTTTGTGGTGTCGATTTACACGGGGGCCAGTGTTCCGTCCATTGTGTTATCTGGACGTCGGCCTATCTAGATGTACAGGTGATAGGCTGTACCAACACAAACAGGTTCTGACATCTATATAAATAATACCTGTAATAGGTGTATTATAGTTTAATGACACAAACATCCATATACCTGGTCTGAGAGACAAAGTTATTGTCTTGGTGTATTGGCATGCAGACATCTACAGAGATAAAAAAAAAATAGAGAGAGAGAGAGAGAAAACCTACCTAGTATGAGTGAAGGACAGACATATTAGCTATGATGGCCTCATGATAACCAATTATTTTTGGCCTAGATAGGTGTCTGGTGGAGACGGACATTAATGTAGCTCATCATGGGACTTGTCAACAGAGCCAGGCCAAATATATATATACTGGTCAGTGGTGTAATAAACAGATGAATTCCTCTGCAGGAAGTATTTGTGGGTTACACCGTTATGTGTCAGGGTTAGATCGAACAAACGTGTAGGATCGCTGACAACATAAAATACGTTTTATCTTGAAAAATTGAATAAAGGTCAAGATTGGCCATCCTGCAATGTCAGTGTTTATATTACAGATCTTTTTTACCTGCTAATGATTGGACTTTAAAAAACCAAGTTTATGATTCCCTGTAGGTAAATAAAATATCGTTATGTAATTCTCTGTGGATTAAAAATGTATCACTAACAAATCTGTAAGAGAAAAAATCAAAATGTACTGCTCAAGGGATCAACTGCAAAGGTGTATTAAGGTAAACATCTCTATAGAGAAATGTCTTTCTGGAGATGATTTACAGAATTTATGACCATTTATCTAAGTAGTTTACTAGGCTTTCTTCAAAGATTAAGTGGTTCCATATTTATACTTTGTTTAAAAATCTGCATTTCCTAGCCATGCATGCTTAAGACTGACTTTGATGGTAGTGTTATCGCATTAAAAATCACTGGAACGTTGGACATTTAAATTTCAATTTATTTGTTGTGTGATGTATAGATAGGGATCAGCTGTACTATGAACACAAAGAAGGGAAGGGACATTACAGAATTTATCATTAACGCGCAGGTCAATAGGATCTGAAGTGTCCTTATGTATGATGGTAAACAGGAAAAGAAAAGGTGTTAATTTAATTGCTTTCTAATTTTATACGAAAATAAAAAACATACATGTACAATTTATTTATGTATCTTGATATGCTAGGGAAAATTGATGTGGATTTTCTCTCTTTTACGCACTTGTTTAAGGGTAGATAAAAGGAAAAAGAGTTTTTAAATTGATAGCATGATGGAAGATGGTAGGAAATAGGTTTGAAATGAAATTACATGTTGTTTGTTTTTAAAGAAAAGTTCAAAAGACTTACCGAGGTCTTGCTATAAGGTTCAGTTCTTTTGATGATGTGCAACATTTATCAGAGCTATATGGTAAACTGGATAAATAAATACAGCATTCAAGTAGGTAATATTCTTTTGAAGGGTTTATCTGTACATGTAAAATTTCTGGGATATCAGTCTATTTGAAACAAGTTTTCTCTTACTTTTAAATTGATTTGCACCCAATTGATTAATTGTCAGGGTTTTAGTTTTGCAGTGTGATGGTGTTTTCTTCAATGAAGCTCTTTAAGAGCCTTTGATCTAATGATTTGAGATGAAGAAATAAGTAAAGAAATCCAAGGTCATGGTGAATGCGGAAGTGTGTAAAAAGTCTGAGGCTTCTCTTAAACACTTTATGTCTGAATTTTATCTCTTGCTTACATGGCTAGTTTTTTGAATTTTGCATTTACAACCATTAAACACATTTAGTGATATCATATTCTTCAACATGTGTATTAACAGGCTTTACGAAAAATTTTACTTCAAACTTGAAGGATGTAATAGCAGATCAATTGCATTTAGTGGATTAATTGTGGATTAATTTGAATAGTAAATAGCAAGTTTCTCATTTCTAACACTGCAATGGTGTACCTGCATTGTTGATAAAGCACAAGGTGCAGCTCGGTTCAATCTTTGTATGCATCAGTACACCATGTTTACCTTCATGTTATCCAATGGATTGGATCGTAAAAAAAAGAAAGAATTTAATTGACAAGGTTTAGGAGAAGTAATCCGTGTAACGTTGTAAAAATATCAAATTTTCTCAAATTTCAGAAGACGACCACAAGTTTAATCAAAGACAGTGTTGACCATTGCAGAATCAAAGCACTGATCACAGAGATAGCAGACACATGTAAGTACCCCACTTTCATTACATGAGTGACTCTTTCCATCACCATATAGGTAGATAGAAATTCTACAGTGTGAATCAACTGGCTGTGGCCTTGTGGTGATAGACATAAAACGCATTAAATTTGCATCCAACATGTGTAAAGTAATGGTTGAAAACTATACAAATGGTGACTAAGAGGATGTTTCACACATGGTTTAGTTTCTTCAAATATGCCATTCCTATAGATACAGGTTAAATTGATTCAGACGTTGGATACAGGTAAAAATGATTGCATGTTCATATGAAGAAGTAGACTGGTCGGTTCGCTATTCTAATTATGGTCATTTTTGTAAAATATGGGACAAACTGTAATGGCAGCTTAATTTTTTACATTATTTCACACTAGGGATAAGATTGAAACTGTGGTTCATTCTTTGACTTGATGTATGGTTTCTCTTTTGATGGATAGTAAGAGCATCCTCTGCTGTTTTTGGTCCCAAGTTTAAACTAGAGTTGGAGAAAAATAAGATGTTTTAGCCCTTATAAGGCCTTATTATAACTGGAAAAAGTACTTACAAATGATTAGATGCAATTGCTAATAAATGAATGTCCATGCCTTTATGCACAGCATGTACTTCAAATGGATAGTAAAATTATCCTTAGGTAAGCAAGTAAAGTAAAACAGCTAAAATTAATAATTTAAGTAAAGGTTTAAGTAAAAATTTACAAACAATAGAAAATATATTACAAGTTTAATTAAAGCATCTTTAAATGAAGGAATGCCTGCATATGCAGGACACCTTGGGGATACTTGGTTTCAATTAGCTTGTATTGTACATACTATATTCATTGAAAAACTAACACTTTGAAGCAGACACTTTACATACTATAAACCCTTACTATGACTATGCTCACGATTGGCTTAGATAAAAAAACAAAAACATTGAATGTTTTGGCATGTAAATTAATTGAAGAGTTGGTATTGATCGATTAGGAAGTGTCACTCCTGATAAGTCTCCATTGATATCGGCCTATTGGAGGTCACATTAGATTGCTAACCATGCCTGGTCAATTTAAAAGGCAATTTTCCCTGATAAGAGAGGGTCATATCTGCACCAACTTGTCTTCTGTCCTCAGAATACAATTTCCAAGTGGTGACTGGGATAAGATAGCAGTGTGGATAGAGAGGAAATAAAATTACCAGGGAACAGATAAGGGAGATTTATAATAAATTGACACCCAAACAGAAGGATAACTTCAAAAACTAATCGAAAAACTGTGTTGAAAGAAAGGCTTTAATTGATATAGAGTAAATCAATTATGTAAGAAGGTGTCTTAATTCTTGTGAGAACAAGCTAGGTTTTTTTCTCTTTTAATTGCTGATGTCAGCCTAAATTCTCTTCAACATTTGATCCCTTGATTAAGTTTCATTTTGAGGTTAATGATTGGAGTTCATTGACGTGTGTTTTGGCTATCGGAGCAAAAAGAAGTGAGGAAACCCAGCATGCATCTGGCTGTTTTATGTCTGCGGAGAAGGAGGGAGGATCAAAAACTGATCCTCTCTGCATGCGGGAGGTGTTTATATGAGTCACTTTGGTATGGAGGTTCCAACATGGAGTATGGCGTTGCTGAATCATGGCACTTCTACCCTGCTGGTCACGACCAGGTCGACCCCACGCTATACATGCACCTGTATCGTATCAGAAACATGTAGAGGAGGAATCCAGGGAGATGCTATCCTATTTAGTACACAAATGACCTGCTTTCTGGGGCTGTCTTCTGTAATTAGCTCCATGAGCAAAGCTATTCATATGTACCCACGACATTTGCATCTCAATTGTGTAAAGATAATGCTGCTGTTTTGTCAAAGTGGCTCACATTGTACAGGTTTGGATCTGGTGGCAGCGCTAATAACCACTGATATCCACGGAGACTGACGTTCTCCTGCAGCTTGGTTGACGCTTATGTTGTACGTTGCTCCTGAGGATACAAGAAAACGGAGGGAAGTTAGTCAGAACGTTGAGGCAGGCTCAGGTCTCAGCTGCAGGTGAATGGCATTCTGCCATAGAGAAATTTCTTAGCACTTTAAACATTTGGAGTTTTTTCATGTAAAAGTGTGTTACAAATTACCTTTAAGACATTAATCACCAAAAAATTTGTAAATCATAAAATAAAGCTAGTGAAAACAGACTCCTCCCAAAAAAGTAATCAGAACTTCAATAAGTGCAGTGATTGTATGAGGTTTCCAAGAATGGGTTTCACCTTTAAGTTTCAAAATCATCTCTTGTGCAATCTTTAAAATAGCTTTGGAATGATCTAACAATTTAACTGTATTGTCTGGTTTCTATCATCTTGGTGAGTATTAAATAATAATTGTAGAAGAAAGTGAGCACTAAAGCCTACAGGCCTCTCTGTAAAGAAATCATGATAGGTCATGCTGATAATACATGTTAATGGAAATGGCAATGAACTTGTTCCTAGAAACTCCTCTGTTCCAAAAAAAGGGTGGTCTCTAATGTTCTGTTTTGTTTCAAGGAGTTTCCCCTTGTTCTGGAAATCCATATCTAAGCAGTTTTGTTTCTGCCATTAAAAACTGAGGGTGATAAAAGTGATATAGCTTTGACCTTAACATCTTATCTCATTGGTTACAGTGGTTGGGAGCATACTGATATGTGTCATAAAAGCTGGGAGAGTTCTGAAGCCAAAAATATAAAGCAAAGATTTATAAGATTTTAATTCTCAGTTTATTGATATCACTTGTAAGATATTCTAATGTTTTTGAAATTGAGAGTCCAACTGAAGAATGGTACAGAAAGGGGTGGTTTGTCAAAGGGGAACAACTCTTGCTTTAAGTACCCCCTTTTGAAGGAAATAAATAAAGTTACAATTAATTTATCTTCAGAATATACCAATCTGATTCTATGGTGATTTTCTTTCCTTTTTTTCTTAGAAAATTATGAAACTCTCTTAACATCTTAACATACTGGATTCAAAAACATTACAAAGATTACACACCTTAAATTCGGCACACTTAACTGGGCTTGAATGTAATAGAGTATCCCAGGACGTAACAGTTTGACTCTCTCTATTGTTTCACTTCTTCTCTAAGATGTCTTACACCTGTCTTATCAAGGAAATTAATTGGCAAGGGTTGTGATGCAACAGGTGTAACATGTTGATGCATGATAATGTATTACATCAGAGATGCAGTTTATCCTGTTCCAGCCAATCAGATCTAAGGACATGGATTCACAAGGGACTGCAAGGAAAATGCCTAATATTCAAATAATTGTTCCATCCATGCAAAAAATTTTTTTTTGGCTTTTGATTTTGATTCAATTGATTCTGTGGGATCCCTCTGGATTGGTTCTCGATAATGAAAGGTAATGAAATGGATGAAATTATTACCTCTTGTTTATATATATTATATTCATATTTGATTGCGGCATGAAAAATTATATCCCCCCTATGATTTCAAATCGAAATCTTAATTGTTGTAAATTTTAAATAATTTATTTTGCTGGATATAGACACCACCTATTTATTCTTGTTTTCCTTATCGTACATGAACCTATTTTTTATATTTAAAAAAATCAAGAACGGCATGTTGAGAAAGTTCATTTTTTATGAAATACATGTAAAATAGCATATTGATTTTAAAAAATCTTGGAACTGAACGTGAACAACAGCAAGGAAAGAAATTAGAAGCTTTTGTTGTGTTCTTCTAGTTCATATTTGTTTGTCAGTGGTAACAGAAATATTTAGGAGAATCCGTAAATCTGGCATCACACAGTATTGATTTCTCAGCCAATATTTGGGATAAAGTTTGGCAGATTTAATCCTAACAAAGACAACTCGGAAAAGGAAACTTTGCATTGCATGCTGGCGAAAATCAAAGGAATAAATTTTTCATGTACCGGTATATATACACAAGTATATAAATGCTGTCAAAATTTTGAATTTAATAACTAATTGTGTACGAGTGTGCAGGCATCTAGTAATAACTTAACTTTTATCAGTTATGGAAAAATCATGCATTGATAAAGATTTTCAATACAAAACAAAAATTTACATCTGCATTACCTATTCACTACCTTTTTAGTGAAACATCTGGTGTTTATAAATCAAATATGGATTTTTATTATTTAGGAAAACTCAATCAAGATGGTTTTGGTCTTTGATAGTAACATAGAGTGGACCCAGTAAGCTTGCAACAGCTGTAGCAAAATGTGATTTTCTAGAGAAAGGGTTCAGTAATGTGGCAGAGAGCAGGATCAAGATGTATGATGGGAGAAATCATTTATATAAATAAAGATCTGTACCTATAAATCCTGTTGAACTGTTAAATTGGGGGGGGGGGGGGGGGATTAAAAGAAAAGGAGAATTATTTTAGCATTAAGAGCACTAGCTCACATAGAAGGCATGCACAGAGCATAAAGTTTGTTCAGAAGAGCATATGGTTTCTGGTTTTCCGTCAATACTTATGCAAAAGTGCCTCATTTCTAAACAGTGTTATGCAATTATGCAGAATAAAAAACTCTTTGCAGATCGAAGAGCAGCTCAAAAGAGAAAAACAGCTTGAAATTTATTTACACAAATTGTAAATTGTGGATATGATTGAGCATAAGGTAGACAATACAAGTAATCAGAATGTGTTATTCAGCAACCGCATGCTGTGATTTTTTATCCCTTGACTGTGAAGAACTTGGAACTGGTGAACTTCGTATCTGTAGTCCTTAAGGCTTTTACCACTTACCTGGTATTGTATTAAAAGGAAGCAATGGACATTGGTAGGTGGAATTTTTTGATATTCCCTGAAAGTTGCATCTTGGTCAATTTAGAAAAAATGGCTACACTGTTCAGACTAACCTAGTGCAACTGATGCCTTTACATGGATGGCTGAAGGAGTTGTGCCATCATATGGTAGTATCTTACTCATCTCGTACCATAGTATCTTAGTCATCTCATAAAGGTAGTGTTTCACTATTTTTGGTTTTAATTTATAGAGATTTGAATGAGTTTGTTCTTGTGATCTACCAATTGTGGTGCATCTTATAATAATGGACTGGAAAACTACTCACAAGAGACATATTCATGCAAACTGGATTGTGAAAAATTGCAAGTTTAATTCAATTTCATATATAGTTATACAACTGTAGATTTCCCCGAACGTCTCTAGAATTCCAATACTGGAGAGCCCTAAGCCTTGTAGAGGCTTGAATTACATCATTGAAGCCCTCTCTGTCTCTGTGATTTCTTTCTTAGCTTCATGAACATGTCTCCTATTTCATCATGTGTATCACACAGAGATTAACTATTGTCGGCAGAAGATGGGAGCTTGATTGGATCAGTTTTACAATGGCTCATCCGGTAGGTGATGGATATTGATTCCAAAAAACACATCACTACGGAATCACCCTCAATCGACTTGTCATATGAGTACCAGAGTCGCTTTACGAGGGCCACTGGTCATCATTAGGCACCATGTTAAAAAATACGCTGTGAAAACTAGAGAGGCGTTAATGCAGGACTTCAATTTGCTATGTTCTCATAAATCTAATTTGCTACCAAACAAGATAGCAGAAAATGTATTCCAGTTATAATATTTATAAATGAAAGGATGCCATTTTTTCCTCGTGTTTAAAGCCATTACAGAAGAAATCATTTGCACTGGTAAGCTTGACAAACACTGTTTGAAATGATCCTCCAACAAAGTAAATTGTTTGTGGTTGTCATTTTAAAATGAGAATAATCATTTTTGGCTAGGGATGAAACCTTTGATACTCTGCTTTGGTATCTCTGTGATAATAGTATGTAATGCAAGGTGGTGTTGTCACAGATTGTAATATAGAGCATTGAAGTTGTGGCATTGGTCTCCTTGGTGATACAGTGACAGGTGATTTGGATACTCGTTGTGGTTTTTTTTTAATGGTGATGGACATTGTAGGTTCTGCTTAGCACGATTCTGCAGCATTTCATTTCCTCTCTGTTCTTCATATTTCATGCTTCCAGACTTTGACAATTAAGAAAATTTTGATAAATTGATCAGATAAATCCATTTAGTTGTTGATAATTAAATCTAAAGTCGTTGCACATGCATGGAAAGAATGCAAACTGGCACCAAATGATAGAATTTCTTCATTAGAGAAAAAAAAGTTTATTAATTGCATGTTTGGATTCATGTGTTGCTTAAAAAGATCTATGCCTGGAATCATCACAATTTCTAATTCTTCCTGGTTCTGTGGTACAGAATTAATTTCACAGCATGAAACAAGATGATTGGGGAAAAAATCAGCATTGATGAGGCACATTCCTTCTGGGCCAGTGAAGAATTAGGAAGGATTTTCTGCCTTGGGCATCTAATTCCTCCATAGAAATTGGAATTGTGAGGTTCACTTAAGGTCACATATTTATTTATTTACAGTGAATTGCCAAAACCTTCCAAATTTTATCACTCCATCAGTTCAAAGGCCATTCGGCTGTCTTAGGTTTCAGCAAATTTTGTAGCTTTATAAACAAAAACAATTAGCATAAGGGTTCAAAACCTCTAAATTATCTTTATTTTTTACAATAATTAATGATATCAAAAATGACTTTGTTTACAGGCTATATTTTATAAACTGTTCAGAATTAAATTGTTAAGCTGTTAAGCTATAATTATTCTTTTTACTGTAGTAATGGAACTTCCTGTTCTGAAATTAATTCATATTCAGTTTGACACCCAGAATATGTACTGTAACTTAAGAACTAACAAAAAAAAACCTAGAATATTGATCTTAAAAAGATTGTTTTATTGGGTCATGCAACTGAATATTTTTGTGATTTTTCATGTTGTGTGTAAACGATGTTGAGAACTGGGTCTCTGTTCTTCGTGATGTAAAAAAAAGCCATTGATCAGCTCTGTTTGTTCTTCATTGATTTCTCTGTTGGAATGGCAAGCAACAATATCAAAAGCCTCTCAGATTTTTGGTATGTGATTTTTTCACATTGGCTTTCAAAGAAAATGATTCTGCTTTAATGACTCACTTTGAATGTAGGTTTTTAATTACAGTATTGCCAATTTTAAAATCAATATATTCCTAACATTGAGTCGGAGCGACAAGATTGATGCTGCATTGATGAGCTGTCGCTGTAAATAGCTATATAAAAGTTGCCGTGTTCCAAGTAAATGGACTAGATTGTAAATTAATGTATTGAGGACCAGTCATGGGGAAGTTTGTTAAATTAAATTGCAGAGAAACAAGGGCAAATGACATTTATGAACAATGCATTCACATATCTTTGAACAAAGGGGTGTATCAATATGGCAATGAGTACACAATTTCTATTTTTGCATCGACAAGTTGCTAATAGATTATTTTTTTCACTAAATAAAGAGATAATCTTTCTATAAATATATGTCTTGTACATACACACTTTGTATGCAAAAAAAGGGAGAAGATTTTTTTGTAGTTTATGGATGTCTTGTTAATGAGCACAGAAAGGAAGGGGTTGAATAGCTCTAAATGATATCGAAGTAAAATTGATGATTTTCTAACTGCATCATTTATCAGTCCGGTAGTGGTATCCATTAGGTATAATGTCATTGTCTCAAGAAATAAAAGATTTGAAGACTGTCTGATTGCGACTTTACATCAACTATTTGATGGAGCACCTGCACACATCAATTGACGGCATGATTGAATTCAATTGATATCGATTATCTCCTGTGTCCCCTTCAATCCCCTTGATAGCCCCCTTGATGACAGTTTTTTTCCAATTTCTATCCTATTTTGTTTTTGCTGAGCATGTGTTTTGCAATTTATTTACAGTTTCTCATGCCACTGCCAATTTACTGTTTTTAATAATATTTTTGGAAAAAAATTTCAAACTGATGAATGTTTGAATATAAGGGGAAATGAATCAAATATTTTTTCTTCAATCTTGATATTTTATAACTCTGTCCTGTTTCATCAGTAGACTGTTTCCCTTAGAAAAAATGGCTTAAAAATCAGATTTGGAATTCACAGATCTATTTCTTAGTTCATTATGCAGAATGCATTAAGCAGAATTATTTAACACTTTATGGCTGTGAAATGTAAAACCAGGCTTTGCATGGTGACTTGAATGTTTAACTAATAACACCCATCCTCATGCCTATGTATTATGAAGATCTGATTATAAAAAAAAATACTGTACTTAAAGAACAATGTTTTCTACATGAAAAATTCTTTGATCAAAATTTGTAGCTTCTGGAGAGTAATTTTTTTTGTTTACAATAGATTGATCATAAAAGTGCATGAGATTTTAGTAATAGTCTGGTATGTAAAGAATCACTATATGATAGCTGTAAGAGACACTAAGTGAACTTCTATGAAGATAATTATTTTAAAGATAATTGAATTTTCTCCTATCTTTACACAAGAGATTTTAGATTGTAATAGGTTCTTTGACTATATAGATATATTGTTGAAATGAAAACTAAAATTCCCGTTGCCTAGATGAGAAAATGTAATGAATTATTATATCACCCTGCAAAGAAAGTTGGGAGGGGGTATATTGAAATCACCATGCATGTCTGTCTGTGGACCTGATTTTATTAGGAGCAAGTTCTAGAAACTACTGCTACTGCAAGGATTTTTTAAAAATTTGTATAATCTTTGTTATAAAGATTAATATCTCATAGAGATATGCACAAATATTGGAGATATACTGGGTTATAATGGATTCATCATGTCTATCTTTCTATAATTCTGTTTGCCTTTTTGTCTGTCTATCCCATTTCTTGTCTGGTCCATAACTTTTACAAGAAGAAATATCAGGGAATTATGGTTAGTAGCCTTACCCTAATTTGAGGTCATTGGCAAAGGTCAAGGTCATTAAAATATTTCAACATCAAAATGATAATATCCAGAATGGGCCACATGTCATGGGGTATTGTTTTCCCTCGGACAGAAATGTCACACTTTCATTGGTTTAAACATGATTGACATGTGACTGCCGGATATATATATCTATGTGTCTGTCTTATGAGAATTTATATTTGGCAATATGTCTGACACTTTGCCTACTCATCTTCACATTTCAAAATATTTAATACAAAAATAGTGTTCCATAAGTTCTTAAATATTTGGAGTAGTTGCCCTTTGAAATTACTTTAAATTAGAGTAGTTGCCCTTTGAATTGATGTCTGTGTCTGGAGCAGAATAAAATGGAAGTTTTGCTCAAACCTCTGCAGAGATAAGGGATAAGGGATAAAGCGTTTAATTTAAAAATTAAAAAGCAACAAAACATTATAAGTGAACAAGTGTACAACGAAGATTTTCAAAGACTATTTGAAAGGTAAGAATGAGATTTTGAAGGGTTCAACTGTGTTAAATTAGGCGAGATGTACGGCCACTTTCACATGGATTTTGAAGATCATCGCTTCTTGTGAAATAACTGTCTCACTTGATAGTCCTCGGGATAACAGGTTTGTTACTGACTGACTACGAAAATGTATCAGGTCGATTCGCCTCGCTGTCTATGAGATTGGTCAACCCGATATATTTCCGTAGTCAGTCAGTAACAAACCTAATAAGTAATATTAGTCCATCAAGAACAGTACTAGTTTAGATTGGATTGAAATTTGTTGGACTTGGTATATAACCAAGTAGTTGCAATTAAATCCATGGAAAACTGTGATTGGTGGAAGTATTATTTATGAGATCCATTCAGGAACTAAAGATGCATACAGATTCCATTTATTGGTGTTCAAACAGTCACAAATGGTGAAAAACCATCATCCTTCTACAATATATCTTGTTCAACAAGACAAATGATTTCTTTAAACTTCAGGAAGTGGAGGTAGATTTACTACTTATTGCCTCCATATAATTGTTTTTAGTGCAATGTAACATCAATTTTTTTCTAGTTACGAAATTGAAGTAAGTGCTGCCATGGAAACCTATTCCATTATGGAGTATTTAGTGTACTTGAAGCCTGGTGGATATTATTGTATTCTCTTGAAGTAGAAATTTGGTGAGAGATGACAAGCCACAAAGAGGTGTCAATTTCCTGTCAGGAACCGTTGCCCAAGAACTCGGTATCGATCATGGATTGCAGGTTTTCATCCCTTTCTCTCGTGTGATTGTGCAGATTAATTCGTGGTGATGAAATGTGACATGAATTTACTTATCTGCATGCAACGCCAGGAAGAAAGTTCCAATCATGTCAAGCAAATGCGACAATTATGAAATCTTGCACACACGCATTTCTGACAGCTGTCTCGATTGTCTTTCTCTCTCTCCAGCTACCTCTTAGCAGGGATTGAGTCTGTCATTCACTGCTTTGTTTTCTGGGAGGGGGATTTTTTTTGGGGGTGTTGTTGCATGATGTTTATTTAGTTATGGAAAGGTGGGAAGGGGGAGTTTTGGTTAAATGACCATGATACATGTTTGTACACATAGGTGAACCCAATATTGTTCTGTATGAATGTGCTAGACATATTACAGTTGTCTGTCTATTGATTGGTAGATTTCTAGGTGGCTTATCATATTTGGGTGTGATAAAAATAAAGATTCTTTCATTATTTATTATCATATACTGACATTTGGAAAATCCTTACTAAAATATGAAGGTAAACCATGCAGATTTCTACAAATTATAGTTCCTGTAACTAATTTCATCAGACTGATGAAATATTCTGTAATATATTGCAATTTTTTGTTCAAAGAAATTTTCAAATAATAATTTAGATATTAAGAATGGAGCAGGAAGGTGAAGAAAAGTTTATATTTATATAGAAAAAGCCTTCAGGGCACAGAATTAATGGCATTATTTTAAATTACAAAATTTATAACAAATACCATAGATTAAGTGCACTAGCTGAAAAAGTTGGGTATATTGGTGAATTAAAAAAAAAAATTGCGAAAGTATCAATATATCTACAATATTTACTCAGTTTGATTAATGCATATGAAAATCATTTTTTGATTTCAAATTTTTTTTTTAATGTATTGTCTGAATAACCTGATATAGCTTCTTTATTTTATACTTGTTCAACCTAGATAGAGTTTCCGCAACATTCTATAAAAGAGTCTTCTAAAAACGGGAATCTTTTAAAAGTTTAATGGGTACTTGTGTAAACATAGTGTATACATAGTCAAGAAACAGGAGTGTCATGTACATCCAGTTGTAGTCAATGCAATGCTGCCAAATCAATGTATGTTGGATACCTCTCCTGGGGACTATTGGAGATTGCTGGTGGCGGGAGGTGATAATTGATTTATGATATGGTAATTTTCACCCTGTTTCCCTGCTAGGATCAGCTCCAACATCGAGCAGACATAGTGTCAATCTCATCATTGAAAGCTGATCCGTGAGTCCATAAAACTTGATGGTTTATGCTGAAGAATCAAGCTGATCAAAGTCTTCGGAGAGCTTTGTATGGCTTCTTTACGGACGGGGAGAAAATTCCTGTTACAAATAAGGAAAGGATTGGGAATGATCTTTTTCATTGGAAAGCCCTGCAGACAGGATTGAGGTGTAATTAGTTGTCTACACCTTCTCAAATCTGAAACTTTATGAGGTGTTTGGGAATATAATAACTTGTGATTGATGCTTTTATAGTATTTTTAAGCTCACTATTGCTGTTTTCTTTACTAAATCACAGAGAAAAAGAGGAAGAATCCTCACAGTTACTTGTACCGTCAGTATATGGAAATAAGTCAGACCAATTGTACACATGAATGTCGACTTCAATCAATATGGGAGGAATCTTTTAACAATGTAGATCATAAGTAATGCATTCACTGCAAATTTATATTGCTGTAATATCTTTCTTCTTATTGTCGCTGACTCCTGAAGGAAGCAATGTCAAAAAAACCTTGAAAGTTGAAACCCATAATCTTTGTCTGGTGCACTTAAACATATATTAAGAGCTAGTTGCTGCATGTATCTGGTCAATATTTGTTCACTATCTTCTTTTCTTTTGCTGTGAATTCATTACAAGATACATTTTCCCTTTTTCCTACCAGCTAGGATTAACGCTGCTTGCCATCTCTCTCCTCTCTCTCTCTCTCTCTCTCTCTCTCTCTCTCTCTCTCCTGCTCTCTCTCACACTCTCTCAATCTCTCTCACTTTCTCCTCTCAAAAGATGTGTATAAACCAAGTAGATATTAATGGCTGTTGTATGCCATCACAGAACCATCAAGTTTCAACACCAGGGACTGCATTTAAGCTAGCTGATACAAAGAAGGAGCAGTGAATTGGTAGTTATGGCTGGACCTGAAGAGAAGTGTTGGCGGCTTATTAGTTATGCTGGAGAGCTCCTGTGACATTGTCAAACTATCATCTGGTGTGAAGTGATCATTGGGCACACCCCAGGGGACCCTATGGAAATCTATTCAAATAGCACAGCTCTGATTGAAAGCCAATGACAGGGTCGTTATTGGATTTCCATGTCCTCTGTACCAGACTGTGGTCTCGGGGTTCACAGTTGGAAGGAAGGGCGTCTGCCGTCTCAGCAATGTGGGGATTAGTTGTGTTTTTTACACAAAAGGCATGTCTGAACAATGGTTTATCGAATAAAATCATTTCTTTCTTTTTCATTAATCAACTTAAGATGATTAGGCTCCATATATGTAGTTTAGCTTGATTTTATAGGCAAAATTTTGTTGCTCCTTGTGTTTAGAATGTTGTCACCAATGTGACATAATATTTTCGATTGGGACACCTGATGCAAGTCGAAGATCTGTGCAAGAATTTTTTCTGACATTAATTCTTATAATCCATATATTAGTTTTGCTTTTCTGTTACTGAGAGACAATGATTGATTATTTTTTCCCCCTGTAATCTTCATAGATTTTCGTGTTTTGAAGCAAAAAAAACAATTAATCAGCTTTTCATAATTTGGTAATTTTCCACCTTCCCGGACAGAGATTTCTAGAAATGTCTTATCAGGAACTCCACCATTATGATGAAAGTGAAATCCACTTTTTCTACCGCAAGCTATTATGATGAACCTTTGAAGCCCCTGTGTTCTAAGTGAGTGCAATGACTTTGATGAGGTTCGTTAGCAGAGAACTCATTGATTTTCATAGAGACTGGATTTTTCTCAGTTAATTATGTTCTATGATTTATCATCTATTTGATTTTTGGTTTTTAAAATTCAGCATTTTGGAATGCACAAATAAAACTTTCGTGCTCCATTGAGAACAGGTTCAAATTCATTGATACACGCTATCGAGGAAATCTGTCAGGTGCAATGCAAGAGGAATAACTCTGATTTCCTGTGTGGATTGTACCTTGTAATAATGTAATGATAAAAAAAAAATCACACAATTTTTTTTTTCATTTTCCAGGCAGACAAGTCTATGCTCAGATGCTGAACCTGAGGAAACTGCAGATTTTTAGCCAATAGGAAACTAGAGAGAAACACAAGGAAGTGAGTATATGTTCTGATTTGTTTTATACTAGAGTTTAAAGACCTGTGAACCAATTAGAGTAGAAGATTGCAAAAACATTTGTACATATTATGATACATGAGTATAAGAATATCAAAGCAATATGGAATTCTGATAAACAAATGTATTACATTACTGAGACCTTTGTTGTGAGTAATTAAGGTACTTTGGAGAATGCAGGGCTGTATTATTGTATTCCTGTAATAATATCAGTATAGTCAGATTTTGTTACAAAAAAATAAATGAAGGAAATTATTTTTCATAATTATTATTTTGATATATCTCTGGCATTACTGTGAGGTAGAATTGTTTTACATTTGCAATTTGAGAAGAGGAATAACTCTGATCTATGAAATACTGGTAATCCATAATGCAATATGTGGATGGAAATGTAAAGAAAATGGGGTTAAATTTTTAAGCACAGGATACAGAAATTGGAATTTCCATCGGCAAGATTGAGTCATTCAGGTGATAAATGATTGCCTGTGTAATTATCAACAGAATTTGATGTTGAAATAGTCAACATTGAAATGGTTAGACTGGTTTATCACTGTTAATTTTGTTTGACTTTTTGAGGTTTTTCATAATCTTTAGGGCAAATCATATCAACACAACAACCTCTGTGGTCTCAATAATAGATTTTGTAAATTAATTGTAAAATTAAATTGTGTTACCTTGATGAACAAATCACGTTTGATTCCATGGATTGGTATAACAATGAGAGCCATGCAAATTGGTGTTAAATAAAATGATGAAACCACACTATATATGTAATTCTTGATTAAATCTGCCAAATATTTAGGCAAACATGTCATAAAAGTATAATATCCCATAAGAAGTAATTAGTCATTCTCCATGTACCCTTTTCACATACTGAACATGTGAGAAGATTTGCTTTTTTTCAGTACCTTAATTAACATGTGGGAGTTTTCATTATGGTTATCTCTCGCATATGAGAAAAAAAAAACATATAGTGTAAATCTGGAGGTCTATTGATTTTTGTATATACTGATTCGGAAATGCAGCTCAGTAATTCCATCTTATCGGCAGGGTGAAAAGGTTGAAACCCTGTATACGGGAAACATAATTCTAAATTGATTTTATTTAAATTACTTTAATATAATCAGCTTATGTGACTCTCAGCATCTTGCAAATTCAAAGGGTCATTCAAGGATGAAAAATCTTCGACCCTTTTCTTCTTAACATTGGAGATTTGTCAATTGATGCAAGACAGAAAAAAAAATATTGGGAGAAGAAAAATTCAATATTGCCAATGTTTGGGATTAGCTCCTGTTATGACATTGATTAGAAAATAGAAAAAAGTACTACATGTATTTCAAGATAGTTAATGATGATATTTCATGATTGAGGCAGCTAGTATTTACCAAATACATAAACCAGGAGTATATAAGTGAATTGAATATTGAAGAAACAAATGTGATGAAGTTCTTTGCATTATAACTAATTATAATGTTTTTGTTGTTTTTGAAACTTGCTATACTGGAATACATGTACATGTACTTTTGGACCATTTAAGGGTCTGAAAACCCCCCACAAAAACACAGTATAATCTACAATATAAACCACACTTACATTTCGATTCATAAGTCTGACATTCTGTTTTAGACTGACATTAAAGTCTTCCCCTTGAATCAAAACCCAAACTAAATACCACTTATTAGGCAAGCCTAAGCACTCTACTGAACAGAGGCAACTTGGGCTTGATGGGTTCCCTTGTAGAAATTTCCTCTACCACATGTAATTCTTTGATGAGGAACCACTCATTGGTGTATGATTTGTTCTTTTTGATGGAATGTGGTTTGACTTTCAAAACCTGCCTTTGTTTTTGATCATTCTCATGACAATTAACCATCAGTGCTGTCTGCTTGCCACATAAAATTACCAGTATTATGTCATTTGTCTTTAAAGATTGCTGGAATCCTTCTTTTTTTCTTATTTTATCTTCTCTTTGGATATATACTTCAAAACATGATTTTTTTAGTGTGTCTAGATTCCCAAGCTTATTATTGTTGTTCCTAAATAAATATGTTGGAACATATGGCAGTTTCTTTTGATAAAGTTTCATGACATCCCATTTCACAGCTCATTGTTCGCTAGACAAGTCAGATGACAGCCGGAGTTAACTCCCCCTTACAGATAGATCCATGATAAAAAGAAACTGCCATAAAAAAAGAAGAGCTGAAAAAGTAGACCATAATCTGTGAGAATCTGCAGCTCGATGATTGGATAATGATTTGTTTTATCAAGTGGGTTAATGAAATGTTTTATTAACAACCCATCTGAATGTTTTTACATGTTCTATAGGGCCATGAGAATAAAGGTTTATATTCTTTGTTCCTAATGATGAACATCTGCAATTCACAAGAGTCTGACGTCAGAAAATAGCTGTCATATTTCGTGAGCATTTGTACCAAATTTCTGATCATACTTTAATGAAGCTTGATGGTAGCCCAGATGTATATAATGGAGACACTGGTTCAACAGCCTCACAAGAAAGCCCCATCAGCAGCAGTGGGGTAGATATCCCCCTCAACCCCTCCCAATACAGATGTACTGTTCTAATTATACATCCATAGAATGAATTTAGGTGTTATGTAATCCTAAACCAACAAAACATGGCATTTGGCAGAAATGGCTGAGGTTGCTAAATCGCCTTGTGTTCTCCCTAACTATTTTTGCTTCATTAATCAAATGATAGTTCTATGTGTAAAATTTGCTTTTCTTATAAAAATTGAATTAAAGATACATGGGACAAAGAAAAACATGAAAAGATAGAATAATTAATAATCATTTAATTATAAGTAAGTTATTGTTACATCTCCTACATTTTTTGGTTCTACTTTCGGTCTTTCATTTTCTGCAAAGAATCAGTTATATATTTCGTGATTTTTTATCATTATTATTAATTTTTTTCTACTAAATGTAGATTACCCCACCTCTCACCACCAGTCCTTTCTTCTTCATGCTCTGGAATTACTGCATCATTTTCCCAGCACCATAATTACAAATCCTACAATGAGCATGTTGTGACTGCACCGATTAATGTTGCCACACTTATTCCATGCCTCAAGTTCATTGGTGTATCAACTTGGTGTGGTATTCTAAAAGTCTTTAATCTACAAGTGTTATTCTCTAATAGGATTCAATTTGATGAAAAGAGTCTCCAATATTGTGTGTTTCTTTCATTTTTTTCAACTTCACTTGTTTGTATTAAGTGCAAGAAAGTGTTTGTCTTGGAACAAACCAGTGCAATAAATGCAGAGACCTTGTGAATTTTCTTTGAATTTCAAACTTACAAAAAAATGAATCAGTGTGTCTGATTTGCCTGTGAATTTATTTTTGCAAGTTTACACAAGGGGGTTAATTTTGTTTTTGTAAGATGTTTTCTTTGCACAATTCTAATTGATTTCATGGAGAGCAAATCAGAAAGATAGAGATGAAAAAAAACCACCTGGTAAATATTCTAGTATTGATTCATATAGTTCAAGTTTGGGTAATGAAAGGCTTGTTTAAGCTTGCAAATCATTGATGTGACAAAAATTAATTTACATGATTAGTTAGTGGCACAGGTCAAAGAAAGGTTAAGACTGCCGTGTCAGTATTTAATGAAATATTATTTTGGTATCCAGATTCATCAGGGGTGCTTTGGAATTTGATGTGGATGGTTTGGCCTTCAGAGGAGATGGTCAGTTTATATAGAAGGTAGAAAGAGTTTGCATGTGGAGCTCATTAATGCTGCATTTGTATGCCATCATTACCAGATGCAGCGTGTTTATATTTGTTATTAGACAAAGCAAGGACAGTATTGTTTGTTCAAGCAAAATTTGCCAGTTGAGAGGGCCCATGTTGTTTTTTTCTTTGACCCAAAGGTAGGAAAAGTCAGCCATATGAAATGACCTGGTGGTTTGAGAAACTAAAGGTCGGGCAAGCAGAAGTTTCGTGTTGCTGTTGCAGTAAATGTGTTGAAAATGTTTTTCAAAATTAAATTATGTGTAGTTTTCTTGTTAATATAACATTTTATAAAAGCAGTTTGAAAAAAAAGTAATGTAACAGTTTAAAAAAAAAAAGGGTTGGTCATAAAACAGATATATTTGTGAGAGGAAAAAGGGCAAATCCTTTGAATGATTTACCAAAGGAACAAAGAAGAAAAATTCTTCCTGAAATAGAAGTTGATGAATTGTACTGTCGTATCAAATTGTTTTGGTATTTTTTGGCAAAAGTTGTGTAGAATTATGATAATGAGATTGTCCTTAAGCTTTTGAGCCCACAAGCTGAGTTATTTATTTAATCTTTGGGAAAACTGGATTTTTTAAAAATCCCTCTTCATCATAAGTCACAGATTCCTTGAAATAATGTCTTTTTAGCCTTCTCTCTAATTGGATGTGAGTGAATTGCCATCCTATGGATGAAGCTCAATTAATATTATAAGACAATTACAACCAATCTGGAGGGAGGGATCATAGATAATAGCAATGGAATGAAATGGGACTGCAAAATTTTAAGTATGCATATGAAAGAGTTTTTTGGGGGGTTTTATTTAATGTCTGATGTTTAAGTACTTTTGATTTTATTTCAGAAAGCAAGCTTCTATAATGGAGACTTATAGCAATTCACCTGTGTAACTCAAAACCCGTCAGGTAAGTTGCAATTTTGCTTCATTGTGCTCACAGTTTATTTCAGAAGTTTTTGCTACATTTTACCACATCTGGTGAAGTTAATGGGGCAGATTATATGGAACTCTCTCTCTCTCTCTCTGTTGTACCCATGTCTTAAGTGTAAAGCAACTTGTAGAAAACGACTGTAGTTTAACTTGCATTGCAGGTTTTTGTTTAAAGAAAAGAGGGTATGAAAATTCTATCTTTTGGCTCCACAGCATGTTGATGACTTATTCAACTTGTGATGGTTTAACATACTGTGGAATCATTGGAATTCATGGTGGCTCAATTTTCGTGGTATTCATGGGTAGTCCTCCCCCACAAATTTACATCCTCGATGAAAACAAATTCAGAAAGAGTTATTTTTCTTACTGAAACTGAAAATTGATGCATCCATGAAATTACATCCCCACGAATAGGCCAAAAAAAACACAATTCAGGAAAATTGGCCCCCATAAATTTAAATGATTCCACGGTAAGTATTAGATGTAATAGTATACATTTGATATATGTATCAGTGGTAGCTAGTGTCATAGCAACCAATGCATTGTCAATTGTAAACCATTGGACCTGATAAACAAGGAATATTAGTTTCATGTTTTTTTTAATCTACATGAAGATATAATTTTTTGAGGATATATATGCAACATTTTGAGAGGAAATATCTTAAATTAATGAAATTCAAACAAAAAATGCAGAGGAATAGCATGTTAATGCAACACAGACATACTAAGAGAACACTGTGCATATTGCAGTACTTGCATTCTACAGACACCAAAACTAGGAAGTTCCACAGAGCTGTTTGTTTGTTTGCATGCATATATTATTTTTTACTCTCAACAACAACCACGTTGTGGGAGGTTCAAAAGTGTAGAAATGAAGAAAAGAATGTATAACTTATTAAGTGTGTTGATGATACATGTCCTAGCACTTAGAGAAACAACACTGAAACAACACTATTGTTGCAAGGGTTCTCCCAATAAAATCCTGATACAGCTTGTTGTAATTAGTGTATTGCATTGGTAGGCAGGTGCCTTCAAATTATTATTGTCTATCATTGGTCAATCAACTAATAATGTTGTGTGACATGTAAACCAAAGAATAGATCTTGCTATTCACTGTAAGACAATTTGCAAAAGTTCAAAAAACCAGTTTCTTGCATCATTTGACTGCTAATAAGCTAACTGTAATTTAATGGCCAATTTACTGCCAGATCAGAATTACATGAAAAATTCTCTTTCTCTCTCTCGGCCGATAGTTTGATTCCATCCTAAATTTTGTCCAGAATGAGAAGTGTTACTTTATTCTGGTTTCTTGTTGGTTGGTTTGTGTTTTCAATAAACATTAATAAGTAACGCCTGTCTTGTTTCGCATTTCATGAAATTTTATGTCATATTTTTGCCAATATGAATTCCATTATCCAGCAGAAAACAATTCAATTAATTCAATATTTAAGTAGAGATTGATAAGAGCAATGACAATATATTTACAATTATTTCCTGTTTAATGATTTATATAGTATTTTTTGACTGTTCTATATGACACTTAATATTTTTCCTGATTAACTGAAAAGTTAGGGTTGTCATTGCAAATACCTGGCTTCTGTAAGAAAATAAGTAAGCCCATCAGCAGATATTTATTCAATTATTACTCCCCTCATTGTTAAACAGCAAAGATTAAGAGAAATTATGAGTAGAAAATGAATTGGAATGGTATCAAAAGATGTAATCAAATCAAGCTAACCAGGGGTTCATTGATTTTGTTGCCTTAAAAACAGGATGGAAGCAAGTAACCAATTGAGATGGTAGAGATTTTTGTGGCCAGGCATATTACATGTGTACTAGCAAAGTTGATACCTTAATTATTTCAAATTTTCATATTGGTTTAAATATAAATGTACTGTGATGCTGGTCCTGTTTTTGTTTTGTTTTGTTTTGTTTTTGGTGGGGTTTTTTTTCTTCTTTTGGGTTCATTTTGGTCTGTTGTTGAAAATCTATAAGACTGGACATTCATAAAGATGAATATGTTAATAAAGAAAACACTCATGGATTTAGAATTTTTCATTGTTTTTCCTTTTGACATTGCATTCAAAGCTAAAGTCTTAATGCGAAGTTATTTTATTTTTATACACATAATTGAATATAGATATTCTTTGGCAAGAAGAGGACAATATTATTGAGTTTTGTTGTATGCTGTAAGTGAAATTGAGAATCAATCGTTTGAATTTGGGGTGACTCAATTTTTGTAGATTTTATGGTAACCCCCACCCACCCAGGAAAACAATCCCAACAAAATAATAAAATCACTGCATTTTATTATTGTTATATGTAGTTTTAAACAAACCCACTAAAGAACATATCCATGAATGTTTTAGAAAATTCACAAAAAATTTCATGGCCACTACAGAATGTAAGTTATAACACAGTAAAAAAAGGATCAGTTTAGTTTGTTTAAACAAGTATGGTAAGTTATTAGGAATGTCATCATCTTAATGATCAGCAAAGACAATAACATGTAGAAATGTGAACTTGTGAAATGTGAACTTACGGAGGAGTCTTCCTGTTTACATGTAGTATAGTTTGTTGAGTTTTGAGTCGTGTAATTGATGTGGCATCAGTGGTACTTCTGTTAAATGTTCAGTGTAAATCAATGACCTCAGTAGAATAGAACCATTAAGACTATGGAGTAGTTGGGACTTGCATTACACATCTGTAGTGAAAGACATTTCTGTAGAGAACTTTAAGGTTCAAGTGCAAACATCTTAGTACCTTCAACTTGCTTGCAGGGGCATGCTGGCCATTTTCGACAAGATGTCTTTAATCAAGAGCAGCTCATTAGCGGTATCATACACAGCCATAATTCTGATTGTCTTATTACAAGAGATGGGGTATCTCTCTTTTGTTTGGGTAATTAGTGTGATCCAAGAACCAGGTGATTTCCCAGTGGAGAGGATGTAGTAATGGGATATTAGATGTAAAACAAGGCCATTTTATTTCAAAATCCCCATAAATGCTTTCCAATTGTCCTCGGAAAATTGGGAACAAGAATGTCTTTCATTGCTTCTCTAATGTTGGAAGCTTGGAGTTCTTGCCAAAGCTAAAAGGTTGCAAGTACCCATTGGTAATTCCATGGGTCTGATCATGCACTGTATGGCTAGTACTTTACAAGGTATCTATAACAACAGCAGGGCTGAAAAAGCTGTTATTGAATAAAAGAAGACAAAAAAACAGAGTTGTCACTGAAGTCTTCGCAGATAAAATCAGTTATTGTAAATGGTCAGGTTTATGTCTGTCATTTTAAAATGGATAAGAATGTTTAGTGTAATTAGAGCTTTATGAAATTGCAAATTTCAGTTCCTTGAAATGAGAATTTTCCTTTTCCTAAATGTCACTTGCTTGGTAATCATGCGCTTATGAAAAGAGCTTTGCAGAGATGTAATTGATGATATTCAGCAACCTGCACAGACAGGAATTGAAATTAATTTTCATTTCCATCAAAGTAACAGTTTCTATGACAACGTACTTGAATTCTTCAGAGTCTGTGCCTAATCCTAGCTGCTTTCACTTATTGCGAAAGAATATGGAATTTTAATGAAAATGATACTGCTTTAAAACCTGTATATCATATATGAAGTGTGGTTTTGATTTTTTTTAAATTTTTCATTGAGTGGGTTTTCTTACTGAAACATCAGAAGAGAGGGGTGACTCTTTTTGGGAGTCGGAGGATGGGGCAGCAAAAATGGGACAGTGTATGTAAAAGAAGGTAAAAGTCAAATAGAAAATGCTTCTGCAACTGATTAACCCAAATCACACAGTGTTGCAGGTATATCTTATCATGCAGAATACTGTGAGCAGCATTTTTCTATTATTTCACCAGCATATGAATTTTACCTTGGGGGTATATTTATATATAGCTTCAATCTACTGTCAAGACATAAAGTTTATTGTTGGTAAGTAGATCCAGATGAGGCAGTTTGGCTGTTCTATAGGTGTTTATTCCTACTCAGTACCAAGTCTTCGTCTTCTTCTTCTTCACCTCCTTTGCTCATTAATGCAATATGTTCCATTGATATTGCACCATTTTCTTAATATATTCCCATCATCAGGCCTCGGTTAGCGCATTGTGTGCTAATTGACTGAGAGACGTGTAGTGACTTAGTACTAGTATTAGTATTCTGGCCTCACTGACTGTCTGGGAGTAGAAAGACAAGGTAATCTTGAACTAATAGACTAACAGACCAAAGCAAGGCTTCATCTTAAAGGACTTGTACTCGAATGCTTCTAGTGGGTGGTTTTTTTTTGTTTTTTTTTACAAAGTGTGCATGCTGTCCTTAGTGAAGTTATAACTCTACAGAGTTCTTCTAATCTCAAAGCTTGATCAACTTTTCTGCAAGAGTTGCAATTGCAGGTAGGAATTTGAAATGATTTTCTAAGGTTATTACCGGTAGTACTATTATATTGGAATTGGTTATTACTTTCTGTGTTTTATAAATCGACTCCTCTGTGTAGTCAGTTGATAATTATGATCTAAATAACATAGTAAATGTCATTGATTTAACTAAACTAATGGTGTGGGTATTTTAAATATTTATGAGACAGTCTACAATGAACAATTACATGATGTTTAATACAATCAACTGTGAAATGATGGGGAAAATTAACATTGTTTCATTGCATTTTAATTTATACACTTGTACATTCTAAAAGATTGATATACATGTATTTACGAACCCATGCAACCACCATCATTTGTCTCAGGTTGAGTGTTCTAAACATTTTGATTTCTGTCTTTGATAATAGACATTTTACTTTCAGAATAGGAAATCGATAGCTTTTATGATTATTAAAGAGAGAGAAATAAGATATTAGTATAAACAATAAAGTGCTTTTTTTGTGGTTGTACAGGCAATCATTGCAAAAACAATCACATAAACTGCTGACCTTTTTAATATATTTTTGGCAATGTTCGCTACCTTCATACCCACATGAACTACCAAAGAAAGCATTTAATAGTTAAAATGATGTTGAGCAGAGATTGTGGGCGTTTTCATTTCTAACATTTCACTTCATCATTATAAATATTTATTTCAATGAAAGTGTTAGTTGACAATTCCAGATAGTTGTTATGCCACATACTCTTAACTTGATTCTGTT
The DNA here is from genome assembly GCA_016163765.1 of Magallana hongkongensis. Lineage (NCBI taxonomy): Eukaryota > Metazoa > Mollusca > Bivalvia > Ostreida > Ostreidae > Magallana > Magallana hongkongensis. Next base: position 38,692,622 of record WFKH01011801.1, read on the forward strand.
CACATAATGTAACAGACAAAACCATCTGAAAAAGCTCTGGTAAAAATTATGGAAGCTAGGGAAAGCTCATCTTTTCTTTGGCAGCATGTTAGAAAGCAAAAGAACTTGTTGACATCACATGCTTTTAATGTGTTTGATTTACACAAACATGCTCGGGAGGAACTGAAGCATAGCGATGGAAAACCATGCTGAAAATCCATTTGGAACCTTGGCTTCTGTGGTTGTTGGTTGGTGTGTCTGGGACGAATGTCAAACATAACAGAGACCTCGATTTCATGCTGTGTCAAGCATTGAAGAAAACAGAAGCTGTAGGTACCAAAAGCCAATACCAATTACCCATTGTCTTCTGGCTCAGGCTTGCTCTGATTTTTTGTTAAAAGCATTAACGATGGTATGCTAGCTTAATTTCTAAAAGGTTCTGTTTGAGAAAGAGACATAGAACATGGACATTGAGAAATTATAGCCAACAATCCCAGAATTTGCACCGAAGGTTTTCATAGAATATTATGTATCAGAGAGTTGTAAGGATAAAAATTTGGCTTCCTTTCTATACGAGCAGTTTGTGTGTTAATGAGTCATAATTTTTTCATGTCTCTCAATTTGTAGCTTTTATGGCCTTATTAGTTTTTGTGGCCTATACCATAAAGTCAAGACAAAGTGATTTACCTTTTATGTGGAAAAGCATCATTAAGCTTGTTTTGTTCCTCAAAAGATACATACAACTCTGAGTATTCTTTGGTTAAATTGCTATCTAAGAAAATACATTGTGTGATTAAAAGATTTCTGACAAGCAGCTCCAAGAAAACCTAACTTTGCTATGTAAAAAGCTTTTTGTTTATTAAGTGAAGGGGAAGTTGGGCTTGGTTAGATTTGTCCTTTTATAACTTTGAAGAAGACTTTATTATCTGAAGATGGCGGCCATTCTTGATGTCTTCTTTGTTTTTGTGGAATTCTTTTTTATCAAAAATACCTCCTTACTAAATACACTGGTATAGAGTTTAAACTCAAAAATCAGTAAGTCATTAATGAAATCAAAGTTCTTCATTTAATAATTACAGTCAAACTTCGTTATCTCGAACTAGATGGGACTGCTTAAAAACTTCGAGATATGTATCCGAGTATTCAAGATATCGAGCGTAAAATACTTAAAAATAAGGGGTTGGGACTTACAAATCACTTCGACATATCCATTGTATTCAATATATCAGTGTTCGAGATATCGAAGTTCAACTGTATTTTTTAATTCTTTACAAAGAAAAAAATGTTAAGATTTTGTTTTCTTGGATCCAGTTTGTTGACAATTTTTTGTTTGTTTCAGTCATGGTATGGTAATGCTCAGTGCATAATGGAGGTATGTCCTGTATCTTGTTTAGTATCTGAGCAATAGGGATTACCTGCTAAAGCCTCTGCATTTTGTAGTACTGATGCATTGAGTTTTACACACTTTCATTCTAAATATGAGATTAAATGTGAGACGTTACATTCAATTAATATGTGTGTCTTATTGCTGATGGTCCCTAAAATGACTTGTAAAGGATGCAGACTGCTATTGAACTTGGTCCACATTAAATCATTTCATATCATATTTGCAAAAGATCAATGTTAATAGAATTAAAATACGCAATTTATTCCATGCCGTTGCTTTTTGAAAGTTGTCATTTAGGTAGCTTGGCTCTTGAGATGTGCAATTGACATTTGAGTGAAACATGATGTCAAAGTATAATTTTTTTCGCCATTGAATCAAAAATATAAAAGGCCAGGAAACTGATTGAAGTGCAGATCTCCTAATTAGCAGAGGATGTTGTCTCTTATGCACAATCTGAACAACACAATTAGTCGTTTAGTCACCGTAGGTTTTCATAGGAAATTTTGAATCCTGAGTCAGATAATGATGAATAGTGTTAGGCGTACTGTGATCCAGAAAGCATAGAAATATGTATTGAAGAGGTGTTAATGTTTAATCTAAAAAGATGGTCTTTTTTAATGATCAATGTATAACCTATTATGAGATGTGGACAATATTTTTAACTGCCGAAAACAATTTCTTTCCTAATGAACTTTTGTAGTAGGAATTACTGTAAACCAACTTTTATTCAGGATGACTTGTGTTTCCGATTTACTTGAGATTTACTGGTTCATGACGACTGATTTATATATTATAATATTATCTGGAAAATAAAACACCAGAGACAGTCCAGGACTGGTTTGCTGTGAGAAATATTTGCGATGAGGCTCTTGTGAACCTTGCAAAAATTTCTCACATGCAAATAAAAGTTGGTTTAGAGTATGCTGGATGTTTTGTTTTTTATTTTAAAGCATGGCTAAAAGGTTGACATGCATTTCTGTTGGAATTCAGATGGTTGTCAAGCTGAATAATAATAACACACTCTGGGGATTGACCTAAAACACTTTTATATAAACCTGAGAATCTACTTTTCTTAAAATGACTAAGTGGTCACTTAGTTTCTAAGTGGCAAGGTTTACAAATATATACTACTGTGAAAAGTCAAAAGTGTAATCGTGCAGAATTACACATATTTATTTTTCATACCAGATCACCACACTCTGTTACCCTTTCCAACATTTTGGGGGTATTACTTCATTTTAAGACTTCTTCAAATTGGGATTTGCAAAGCAATGATGACAACAGGTGAAATACTAAATGTACAGCATCTTGCAGAGATGGAAGAACATTGGTTGTGTTAGTTTTGAAAAAATCATAAATTGTATTCATTTGGTCTGATAAAGTGATTTGACTTTTGAGTCAATTTTATTGAGATTTAGTTCGTAAAGTTATTTTCAAATAGTGTCAACAACATCTTATTAACTGTGGCTCAATGGGAGAAAAGGAAACACTGATGCTTATAAAGGTCCACATCCTTTGGCTAATTAGTCTGGCATATAATGTAAAGCCAATAACATACTTCTAGCCAGCCCTCTAATTGGCAATTCCCTCTTGTCCACAAAGGATCTTGACAGCATTGAGAGCAGAGGTATCAAATTGTGTATATAGATATACTTTTTGGTCACGGAATTGACGTTGCCATCTGTGTCTGCATGTTACAAGGCAGGGCATACTCAGGTAGAAAAAGTCCCTGATGAGTTGATGATCTCGAGATATCAATGAGATATCAACCTTAGCTTATTGTCATCAAGAAGAAACGTCAATACCTGACTGCTATCCAACCTTTTTAGTCTCTTATTGCACATAAGGGAAGGGAAGCCCAGGCTTGGAATTAATAGGCAAATGGATCATCTCTCCAAACCAGGTAAGATCGCAGGAGAGACATGAACAAAATTTAATGAATCCTTAGGAGTTTGTATTGATTTTAAATGTCAACTCTCATTTGTGTGAATTAAAGTCTTCCAGGCGCAGTGTATTTTTTTTTTTTTTGAGGAATATAATGTCAACTTTCTATTTAATCAAAACAAGATTATTGTTTCTGATTTGACATATTTTATAAAATATGAAAGTGCTTTTCTTTAAAGTTCAACTTCATAATAAAGGAAAAACCTTTTTGTTCAGGTAATGTCTAAGTGGTTAAAACCTAATGAAAGGTCAAAACCTTACAAAAGAGAAAAGAGATCTCGACAAACCTAGTTATATCGGTAGCTTATTGAATATGTCACGCAATACAGATTACAATTCATGGATGCAAATTTTTATTCAATTTTGTTACCCATTTTATTTTAACTTCTCACCTCTTCTTGGATCAGCATTGTGAAAGGCATGTTGCATATAGCTGATAGATGACTGTTGAGGTCAAATGCCAGATGTCAGGGTCATTTAGACAAATCTGTGTGCGAAAGCATTGGAGACCTGCATTTGATTAACCGATATGGATCCTGTGAAAGGGGGGGATATCAAACAGTCAAAGAGCTGTGAAGATGACAATTAAGTAGGCTAATTGCATGTGACGTGATCTGTCTTTCAGAATTAACTATCATCATGCTTGCACAATTCTTCACAGAAATCCTCTCAGACTGCCATTTTGTTTTTGTCAGTCTGTCGAAGGATATAGGGTATATGTAACATATGTTCTGTAGTGATGGTTTGAATCTCTAGGTGTTTGGTTAATTTTTAAGATATCTGATACATGTATGTTCTGAAAGGTAGTACGTCATTGTATGATATGGTGATGGTAAATGCTGCTGTGACAGTTGTGTAATCTTGATGCAAATAAGGATTGAGAACTCAGCAAAAGAAAAGAAGTACTATGGAATTATTAGAATTTGTGATGGCTCAATTTTTGTAGATTTCATGGGAAATTTCACTTACAGATTTACATCCAGAACTAATTTTAAAGCATTTTCTTCATTCATTTTTCATACAAGTACAATGTAAATCCACAAAATTTTATCCCCATGAACCTGTGAAAAATTGATATTCAACAAAAATTAGTCCCAGATTCCACAGAACCTCAGCTAGTTTTTCAAGCAGCTTATATACTCAAATGCTCAAAATACATGGTTGAAATTGATAGGTTAAGTTTGGTTCGTTTTGTTATGGCCATGACATTCAGAGCATAACATTTAATATTTTTCGGGTGATTTTTGGGGGTTTTATATCCAAAATTACACTGCTTCACTTTATGGATTTCAAGATCGTATTTTCTGCTTTTAAATTTATAAGCAATATATTCAGAAAACTTTCCCAAGACTGCAGTGTATGTGTACCTAATTGGACTCCTGAGTCTGATTATTCTCTTTACTGACAATAATAAATGGACACATTGAAATTTTCTTAATCTGGCCCCCACCTCTAAAGCCTGTCCTTCTATCATTGTTGGATTCCCTGCCCAGATCAAGCAGTTTTCAATCCATATTCTCTGATTAAAGTTAATTTGGTTACTTCCCCTTTTGTGGAGAAATGCAACCATTTCCTGTGGATGATCTATTGTGAAGCCACAGGATGTGAGTGGCTCTTTAATGGATCGGGACAATGACAGATCTACGTAAGGTTAATTTCAGTCACAAAAAGAACACCTGATAATCAATAGGAATGGGGACATCAGTGATTATAGGCAGGGTACTAATGGTCATCTCACTTATGACCCGTTGCTCAATTTTAGCCTAAGTATAATCCAGGGCGAATTGATTTTTCAAAGTTTCTTAGTGTCATATAATTTTGCAATTGGACAGTGGAGTCTTAAAAGGAAAGAACAAATTGATGGAAGAAAAATTTGAAATACTACTTTGCATACAAGCAACATATTTGTGCTTTGTTTGGATTCCTTTGGCTGGGATGGATAAATTTGGTCATACAATATGACTTCTTTTTGTTGCATACCTGTTATCTTGGTTTTTGTTGGCGAGATATGTTGCCCAAGGTATTTCTAGTCAATTCCCCGTAGTATAACTGCATGGTCAGTATTTACTTGAATGATGAGTCCATCTGCTTCTCATTACGACTGATTGAAAGGTTTGCAGTATGTTTACAACATGTACAGGGGGATAGTACATCACTGATAAGACAATAGTGCCAATAATTTAGTATTTAGTGTTCATAGATATTCAACTCATGCAAGTGACACTTACAAAAATTAGTAGATCTGAATGTGAACCTACAGTAATGGAGCGAGGAACAACTTAATTGTCTGTGTTCAGAGGTCATTTGTACCGAGTATACTCAGGTTCAAAGTCACAGGGGGCAAGGGTTGTGTTGAACTTTCTTCTCTAAAGTGCATTTGACAACAAGCTGCAGGATGGATGAATACACTGTGGCTGAAGAACATTTAAAATATGTCTTCAAGGGCTCTCTTCATTATCTCTGCTGGTTGGGGGTCATTTTAGTGGAAGGGCAACAGATTCTTTTGTCTCAACAAAGACTATGTGGTCAGTTTTAGGAAAAACACATGACAAAAAAAAATTTATCTGCATGCAGATGTAATGTAGGAAATGGCCAGTTGGAAATGAATAGATCCTGATGAAAATTCATAGATAAGCAGGTCATGCACAAATTGGTATCAAACTGCTGCAATGCTTTTTCTGTGATACTAAAGATGATGATGTTTATTTAAAAATTATATATGCTTTTTACGATATATTTACTTAATGTTTATTCTAAAGTAAATGCTACATGAATGTTGTCCAAAACCAAAGCCAAATTTAGATTACGAGCTAGATGTGTATAAAACTAAGTCCAATAAGTTGATAAGATATGCATAATGGATGATAAAGCAAACAGAGAACTGAGATTTGAAGAACATAAGAGGTGGTAAACTGATAGTGGGGTCCATACTGTGACCATTGGTCCAGGATGAGAGGGGACCAGCCTGTTATCAACAATTAAAACAAACAAACGTTATCTGCTTATCCGAATATTCATTGCTACTTGTAATTCATGTACAAATCTGTATTGTTTGGAAAATTGTAGGTAGGAAATATTATTTATTCAGTTTTTTTTTTTAGCTTTATAAGCTTTTGATAGCTTAATTATTATGTATGATTTACAATTGAAAAGCAGCAAGCAATTTAATTGACCTAATTAATTTATTAGAGCTGTCTGCAGATTTATATGTAATTTCTGAAAAGTCTTTTTATTTTTCTCTACTAGAAGATATATAAAACAATTTATTTTGAACATTACTAGTAACTGGTCAGAACCCGCAATACTGGGAGACACTTCTGTAAAGTATGTTATAGAAAAAAGAATTAGGCTTGGAGAAATAAACTGTGTGTGTTATGGTCACCAGATTGTTTACAAAAACAGAGTTTATTACAATGACAAGAACTAAACTTTAAGCCCGAGGTTTATCACTGGACAATGAAATTATTGCATAAAAATTAAGTCAGTGAGGCAAATAGGAGAGGATTAAGCTAATCTTAATCAGCTTAAGAAGTCATTTAGATGGATAAAACAGATTTAGGTATTGTGGGGTATATTGATAGTTATGTCACTTCAGTGGGTTAAAGTTATGAGTGGCAATTGTTCCTGGGCATTTATTCTGATTGTAGTAGAGAAAAGATTTTATTGAAATTCTATAGAAAATTACATGACCAGCATTGATTCTAAGGACTAATAATGGAAGGAAACACTGTGAAAATGATGCAAAATTATGTTCCTTCTTAATGGGAGGAGAAACTGGATATTTTTTTTAATCTTGTTCATTGATTTTAGAGGCACAGTGATTTAATGAAACATATTTGTTATAAACATGACCATGTAGAAAAAAAAAAGAAGTGGGATATTGATTTTTGTGAGAGAAATAAAACATTTTTGGTGTACCTTCTTGCAGGTAAGTCAAGCTCACTATGTTTTCTTGAATTAAAGGGGGATTAGCTACATCAATAAGGCAAATAGCAAAGATTCTTACCTGTTTTTCATGTAGGAAAATAAATCAATATTTGTTTATTTGTGATTTTTATTTGATTTATCTTGATCCTTGAATCATTTTGAAGGGAAGAGGGAGAGAGAAAAATTTAATTAGATGAGATTTAATTATAGTAATAATGACTTGATTTTGATACTGTGAAGTTGAGCTCTCATTCGGCACCCTGCTGTGACAGAACTGTGAAATGTGTTGACTGCATGTGATCAACTATCCAGGGTGCCACATTGTAATTATCTCCCTTGTGAATAGGTCTCCAGACACTGATTATCTGCCCTTTATGGGGGGGGGGGCTAATTAATTGGTATACACATACACATCTTGTGTGGACATGCATATATTAACTCTGGCTGCATGATCCAGCAGTCAACTGCCAGCAGACCAGCTGTTAGTTATAGCCAGCTAGTAGAAGTGTATGTGTGTGTAGGTATATATAATAGGTGGGAGGCTCTCCATTGTGTATATACCTTAGTCAGATGCCAGTTTGCATAGTGTGTTCTTGACACTTGGTGCTATAGTGGAGATAGACAACAAGATAGAGGGAATATATTACCCCCTTATTAGCTATAGATGTTGAGATATTAACTATCAAGCAAGATGCATCTCTTGCAGAGAAAAGGTGAGAGATTGGTTGTATTTTTATTGCTTCTTAAAGGAGATTGGGGAAAATTTCTTTCCTCTCTGTTTTATTGCTGTATGCTTTATATTTGAAAAATTATAAAGTTGTGTATGCTTATTTGAAAAGATCCTTAGCTCTGAGGGGTAGCGATGTTTTTATATATGAATAGAGAAACCCACTGATGTATAGGTCCAAAGTATCAAAGGTTTCAAAGTGTTGAGGTATATTTTTTTTTTGTTGAAAATAAGATTGCATACTGGTAAATGTCCCCAGCTGTTTTCTGATTAGATATTCATTAGAATTTGTAAGAAAAAAAATATTCCCATGGTAGAGAACATGTAGCAGATTGAATAAGGAGCTGCTGGAAATTTTTCTTTTCACTGGGTTTCTCAGCAAGTTGTTATTTGCAAGATGTTGCCTTGAGATATTAATACAAACTCAACAATTCTTTTCTTTACTTCTTCTCTCTCCACCGTGTGTATTATAAATTTCCCAGCTTTAATAGAAAAAAAAGGGAAATAAAAGAATGAAAGAAAGAATGGGAAAAAAATCAATGACGGATTATTTTTTTTAATTTGTGAATGTAGTATACGGATGCTGATAGTGGACTTATGCCTGGTAGAATATTATTTCTATGGAGCGTTTCACTGGAGATTACATTTGATTCATGGTACATGTATCATTAAAAAATGTTGTGGCTTTAAAGTGTAAAGAATAGTTGTGAGAGAGAGAAAAAAATTCTCAAAATAAATATTTTTAAGTGGATATATTTGAGCGCTAGATGGATTCAATTGTAAATATGAACCAAGAAGAGACTGAAGGAGATACTATTTAGCTATTACACAATTAATGTATCCATGCATCCATGCAAGCGGTGATGTTGATGGGGGGTGTTTTGATCCTTTAAGTATATGTGTAACAATGGAATCATATGATATCACTCGAGCCTAATCATGAAGATAAAAATGTAAATTTATACACTGTAAATTCAAGATGTGTGTGCCTGAGCATAATAGTCACTTCACCCTCACTTACTGCTGGGACTCTAGAACCTGCACTCTCTTTTGTATGAAGGTGGGAGGATCATGATCCACCAAATGTAATTTATTTAGAAAGTTAGATTTTGAGATGAATCTTGTTTTGTTTTGCAGGTGATTTTCCTTTGGTTCCTTTCATTGAAATGATGGAATGAAACAACATTCTTATTTGACAAGTTATTTTTTTCTCTTTTGTAGGCTGCAGTTGATTTAGTTCCCACAGAGATCAGACTGCCTTGACGAAGAGGAACCCCAGCGTTCCTCCATTTTTAATTTGTGTTTTCACCGTGACATGGCCAGTGAGAAAAAAATGGTCCTCAACGATAGCGTTCCCGTCAGTCTCTTGACAGTCCGTATGATTATGCAGGGAAAGGTGAGTCTTTTGTCCACCTGTACTCCACATCCAGGTGAGAGGTGTGGAAAACTCTTATTGAAAAAAAAAAAAATAATGAGCAATCCTATCCAGTTCATGCAGACTGGTGAAATGAGTGGGCACCTTTGCCTTTATGTTTTTGCAAGCAATATAAGATAGCAAGCCGTTCCATGATATTTGTAATGCACAGTGTTCAGATACCAAATTGAGCTCAGAGTTGCAGAAGAGACACTGACATAGGGTAATATAAAACCTTTATCGCATTAATATCTCTAGATTCCTGTAGGGTCCTCATTTGTCTGCCATTTAACACCTAATTTGCCAAGATAAGATAGAATGGAATCAAGAAGGTTATTTATGCTAAGTTGATGTGTTCTTGGGTGAAGTTGATTGCATTAGAGATCATCATCTAGAACTCCAAGGGGTTTTGCATTTTCAAAAATTTATCAATACATTGGTATGAGTTTTGCTGTGACCAGTGGGAGAAATAAATTTCGACATCAGATTCAGAAACAGGATCTGAAACTTGGTGTGATTGCAAAAGACATGATATGGTAGCCTTCCTGGTTGCTTCCTCCTCATCTGATGGAGAATATGAAAGATGCAGTTCCTCAGAGAAGATACGGTATGAAAGAACTGGTTATTCTTGCACCCAAGGTTAACAGTGTTATACACTTGTTAAACTCTCTTTCATATACCAAGTTATGGTGTTATCAAGTCATCTGACACACATGTAGTGCATCAGAATTGTACGTGACATTGTTGTGTCTGAAAGGATAACAGAGAGCTGTATTTGAGTTGAGGCAGAAGTTGGGGTGTCATGAGCAGTAATTAACCTTAATCAGAGCTCTGAATGCACATACAGGAGAATTTGACCTGTTGGAGCAAAAAGGCAGCACAGAAGCCATTGTATATGTAGCTCAAGCAGAGGTTTCCAAGCTTTTACTTACAGTAGACACTCTATGTCTTTTGAATAACCTCCAACAGTATCTATTTGGCCACTGTTTTAGAATCTTGGAGAATTAGTACAGCAATAAAAATTGTGTGTAATTAAATATTATGAAAATGAAATTACCGGTCAGTGCTTAACATATATAAATAAAAATTGTGTGTACAGTAAAACACGGTTATAGCGAACACGCTTATAATGAATTGACGCTTACAGCGAAGTGACTTTCATTCCCCGAGACTTTATAACATGTTGTAAACTTGACGGATATAACGAATTACGCTTATAACGAAGTAATATTGCTAGTCCCTGGCACTTCGTTATAAGCGTGTTTTACTGTAATTAAATATCATGAAAATGAAATTACCGGTCAGTGCTTAACACAAAATAAAAGTAAAAGGTTACAAGTACCCGGTAATGCCAAATAATGTAATGATAACATGTTTTTTAGACAACTTGAGACACAATTCAAAAATCATTGCTTTATTCAAAACAGCTAGCTGTCATTTTAAAATGTTTCAGCATGTCTATAAGGTTAAACTATTTCTGGCATTAATATACTTGTTTACTCAAAATCCCTTTAATAAAATGGATGCCTCTACTTTTGATATTACGTCATTGAAATTATGTCATGATTGGTATGATATAAGAATGATATTCGGGGTTGATCTTTGAGATAACATTTGTTATCCATCCGACGATTTATAATCACTGGAATCACTGGAATCGGATCATTATGGAGTTGATACATCCTGGTCGATTTAATTAGATGGACTAAGCCTACATCTTATGGATTAATTTCTATAGTAAATTAGCTGCTTCTGGATGGTTTGCAAAGAAGGTTAATACCAATTCAATATCCATCTCTTAATTTCACTAATTTGCTCTTGTCTGCCATGATGAAAAAGGCCTTTTGCACTGCAACCAGTTTCTTAATCTCTTCTTGTAGCATATAGCACACAACTGAAGGGAATTATTACTTCAGAGAATTGAAACCTTCTAGAATTTTATTAATTTTTGCCAATTTGAGTCTTTTGAGCAAGGTCTGTTTTCTTCAGGAGATATTGTTTTTCCTTGGAATCGGGTATTATTAATGATTCCTTGGCATTTTCTTTGTGATGTATTGCAAGTTTGGCATGTCTCAGATTTCAAGTCAGAGAGATTGATTTTTAAAGAAGAAAATAAACAGCATTGAAGACAGAAAAGTAAACTATTTCACACAAGTTCAAAGCTTCTTTTTTTTGTGCGTTTTATTTTTGTTCTTTCACTCATAGCAATACATCTCTATTTTTGTATCAATGTACCAGAGGTAATAAAATGGTTGTCCATCATAATTAGCATAAAATCTGTAGGCAGGAAGGAGAAAATCCAGACCCGAGAACATTTCTAATGGTGTTGTTTTCTCTGTAATTGTCATAAGAAAAACCCAGTGTGAAATCTGGAAGCAAACAATTGACAAGGGATCACAATGTATGGTCCAGTGTTGAGGTATAGCAGGGGACCTCATAGATCAGCTTAATATAAATCTGGCTCAGCTTGGTCTCTTGCAGACACCATAATAGAAACCCTGCAATGATGGAAAGAACGGAAAGACTTGTTTTATTGGATTCGGAGAAATCCGTATAGATCTGCAAAGGATAAATCTCGGGATTTATAAGATATCACACAAATCCAGTTCAGTAGATTGCACTTGTTGTCTCTGTTCAGACGTTTTTTATGCTTTTGTTCTTTGGGTGAGGATATTTTATTGTTCCTTGCATGTTTTGGGAAACTTTTCTTTAAAGAGAATGTCTGAAACCTTCACAGACTGAGAAAAGGGGGAAAAATCAATGTGTAAACAAAATGGCCAGCTTCATTACTGAGCAGCATTTACCTACAATTTGCTTCCTAGCAACTACAGGTTAGGGCTCAGTATCTAAGACTGCATCTCAGTTGTCAAAGAAAAAAGGTAGTCATCTTTGTTTTTATTGCAATCATTACAGCTAGACCCAAGTTCAAATAATGGTAATGTGAACTGCCAAGTACCTGGTTATTTGAATCTTTTTCTTTCTTACTTTCTTTTTTATGGATGCCTTAATTAATACTTTTACAAAAACCTTTGTAGCTTTTCAAAGTAACGAAATTGAAATATGTATAATTAAAATTGTTTAACAAGCTGCATTTGGTTTTATTTTCAAGAGAAATGTAATTTATCTGAACAATAAATAAAATGATTATGAGGTACTGGAATGAATGATTTCAGTTTTTGGTCCATTAATTGATTTGTTTGGATTGTTTTCAATTAAATGTTTTAAATTGATACCACAATGCTGGTCTTGCAAAAAATGTCAAATTGATATCTTAATATACGTCTGATCAATAAATAAATGTCAATTTCTTGATTAATAAAGTGTTTTTTTGTTTTCTTTTGCAGGAAGTAGGAAGCATCATAGGAAAGGTGGGTAGATGGCTATGCTTTAATATCAAAATGATTATTAAGAAATGAGAAATTTATGAAGCAAAAGATAAATTTTGGTTTGGATGTGAGGTGTTTAATAAGTAATTTGTTTTTGTATTTTTCAGAAAGGAGATAATATTAAGAAGTTTAGAGAAGATGTAAGTTTCCTTATCCTTTATTATATAGTTACATGTACAGGTTTTTCTTGATTTCACCCAAACATGATGCATTATATAGATAAATATATGTCTTTTGTTGGTGTTTTTTTAGAGTGGTGCTAAGATAAACATATCAGACGGTTCTTGTCCGGAACGAATTGTGACCGTCACAGGGACGACAGAATGTATCCACAAGGCTTTCACAATGATATGTAAAAAGTTTGAAGAAGTAAGTTATTCTCAACAGACTTGCATGTTGTCATCAAATCATCTCTTATCGCTGCAATCAATGCCAAACATCCATTAATTAAAATCTATTCAAGAGAGAATACAGTGAATAATAATAAACCCAAGCCAATATAAATTGTGTTATACTTTTTTTTGTGTAGATGGGATGGAGGAATTTAGATTTATTAAGATGATTTTGTGCAAAATACGAAATTGGTGTAGATTTGTGCTGACTCTGAATTTATATGGCGCAGATTCTGAATATATTTGGTGCTATGTTATTTCAGGACTTACAGAACACCCCCACAGTGCCTAAACCCCCTGTTACTCTACGATTGGTCGTCCCAGCCAGTCAGTGCGGTTCCCTCATCGGAAAAGGGGGATCCAAAATCAAGGAAATTCGGGAAGTATGTAACAAAATACTCATATTCTAAACACAGGGTTCAATAGCTCAACCAAAAAAAATTACTAGGGCACAAAAATGAGGAATACATGTATTATTTCTGTGGTAAAACAGGATGCTTTGTTTTCAGACTTTAGCTATAAAAACATGGGCATTCATTGATGGGGAAATAACAGATGGATGGAGTATGTTTCTACTTTTGAAGTTCTGGAGGGTCTGCTCTGTTCTAATAAAAAAAATCCTGAGTTTAGTACAAATGTATCACTTTGTTTGACTTTGAATGTGTTCATTTTGCTGACATAGCAGGGACATAATATTATATTGGAATAGTATCTAGAGAACATTTTGGATTCCTCGGGTTTTAGGAGAGAATTTTGGAATTTTTATTATGAATCTGTATGGTTTTAGAGGTTTAAGAAGCATATGTTGTAATGTTTTTTCTAAAGCTTGCATGAAAAGAAACTATCTTCACATATGTTGCTGGGTCCTAATAATGTTCTGAATTTTCTCAGTTATCCAGACATCTGCACTTACGTGAACCTCCATGACCCATAATCTGTAGTTTTGATTTGTAAAACATATATCTTTCTAGCATTACCAAGGAAGATGTACGAATTGTATAAGATTAGCCAAGTGAAAATCATATGTACTGACAGGCAGAGAAAATGGGAGGGGAAAAAATCACAGCTCAACTGGGTTATGATATTTGGAAATGTTTCCCCTTTTTTATAGACCTGACCTGTTTTATGTACTGTACAGTAAAAAGAAAAAAAAAGGAATTAAAAGATATTTTTAGCTTATTGCTGAACTTCTACTTAGTAAATGAAATCCAGGTGTTGGCGGGGGAATCGGTTGATTCGGTCCTGGCATTACGGGAGGGTTGGTGTTGACTGGAGAATGCCATCATAATGACACCTCTTGTGGCTAAGAATGCCTTGCTCTATAAATTGTCATTCCAAAGCATCTCTCCACTTCTTCTCTCGCCACTGAGGTTAAATCAGAAAAACCTGAGGGATGGCAATAATTAACATTGGGAGGTAATGCTCGCATTCTCCTTGGTCTTGGCTTTTTCTATGAGGATAGAACAACATCCCATTGTGGAGGGAGAAAATATATAATAACATACTTGGAATGAAAATGAGGGAGGCTATTTTTAGGAGGGAATTAAAATACATAGAAAAAAAAGTCAGAGATAAAAGGCAGATTATGGATTTGTAAATGAATCTTGG
>WFKH01011801.1:38709885-38715220 GCA_016163765.1 Magallana hongkongensis
GGAACTGAGTGTAGACTAGACATCAGTGAATGTTTTCTAACAGCACTAAGTACTAACTTGCACTGTCCATTCTCAGATTTATTAACACATTGTATGATGGTTCAACGTTCAGCTTCTGTCAACTTCTTCTCTCCAACATGTAGCCTGATGAAACTTCTATGAATTAATTTAAGGTGTCATGTCCCTCTAAGGAGAGAGATAACTCTCACAGAGAAAAATTTGTAAAACTCTGTTTCAAATGGATTTCTAAAAAATATTTTTTTCTGAGCATAGCAAAGTGTGTTGGGAGTTTGTGAATTTCTGTAACAAATTTGGGGAAATTACCATTAAAAATCAAACTGTCCAGAGGGATGTTACACTTTAAAACAATTGATAAAAGATCAAAAAACAAAAAATTTATAGCTAAAAAAACAAGAATCTAAAAAAAGAAAATTTTTAAATATTAAAGGAATAGAGAAAACATCAACATAATTTATTAAACAATAAAGAAGATATTTAAGACTCTCAACATTTCAGTGTCACAGTAATCTAAATGCATGTTGGAGAAAAGTGATACACAAAGTAGACAGAGCTGAAATCTGTCCAATCAGATTTTGGGTGTTTGATGTTTGCATGGAATTCTTTCCCAGTCTATTGATGAGATATAAGACACACAAAATACGCCACTGCCTATTAACCAAGTTACATGTATATAACTTATAAGACAATATGCATAAAAATATTGTATTTCATGGAGTCTTATCAACTTTTACTTTGATTCTCATTAAAAAAATTTTGGTACAGTTAATTGGGTTCATTTTTACCTGAGAACATTTTCGTAAATTCAATTTCAGAAATGAATTGAACAATGTGATAAGCATATTTTTTTTTACTTTATAGTTATCCAAGTTACATCAGCTTTCACTGGGCCAACCTATTCCCATAATTCCTTGTACATCACCGCAGCTAATTCAAGGTAACCAATGACATTCAAACGAAACACATCAAGATAATATTTGAAATTGATAGGATAAACTGTGTATCTGACCGCTTTACAATGAATTCCATGTGATATTAGGGTATCCTGTATTTTCTGATGGGATATGATTTTTTTTTTATTCAACAAGTTGTGCATTGGATCCTTTAAGTCACAAGAAGCAGAAGAAAAGTCATAACTCATCACAAATGATGAGGAATTCTTTTTATCACATGTTTTCACCCCATTTTTACATATAAATCCTTTTTAATAGCCACTGAGATGCACAACATTCAAACATCATGTCAACAGTATTGCCCAAGATTCATGACGTCATTGACAAGCCAATGTAATATATATTCATGATTTCCATTAGATAATAAAGCAACTACTTATTAAATTATTTTTCATTATTTCAATTTACAAAATTTTCTCAAAAGTGGTGGTAAATATTGAAAGAATAAATAAATGAATACTGTTCCCATAAGTAAAGATGTTGAAAAATAAATGGTTCATTTTGTAGCCACAATGCCAGGTCTACCACATATGGCCGCTGCGTATCCAAGGGCAACCAATACAGTGCCACAGGCTCTTCCTGCTCAGCCTCAGCAGCAGCAGACAACAACAGAAATGGCCATTCCAAATGACCTCATAGGCTGTATCATTGGCAGGGGCGGACAGAAGATCAATGAGATTAGGTACAGCCACTCTGTATGGAACATGTATTCTTAGGAGTGGGAGCTGGGATTTCCATCATCTTCTGCTCCTGAGAATGCATTCAAAGTTTCAATACCTCTTACATTGAGATTTTGAATATAATAGACATGTTGAAGTGAATTGGAATCCTAACTTCTATTTCTCTATGCATTTAAACTTCAATTACAATCAGTATCTTAAAGTTTTTTCTTCACCCAATACAGTTCAAGAGATCTTGTAAATAATTACACCCAATACTTTTATTGAACAGAATCTTTTACTTATGAATCCTAATAGACGTTGGATCATCCTGAAATTGAAAATCATTCTTTGTAATAGAAAATGCAATGCCAAGATACATGTATGTATGTATTGCCTTCTCTTTGACAGACAAATGTCAGGTGCTATGATTAAAATTTCCAATGCGGAGGAAGGAGCTCCGGACAGAAAGGTCACGATAACGGGAACTCCGGAAACAATAGGACTGGCCCAGTACCTGATTAACACCAGGTGTGTATACCCGCAACAGGTGTATTACTACTGATCAGCAGGGGCATACACATGCATATCAATCCATGTCGTCCCCCTTCTTAGGAGGCCAAATACAGGGGAATAAGCAGGTTTTTTTGTTGGGCATTGTCAAATTCTATTCATGTAATGGTACATAGCTTTAGTATTGTCGTTACTGAAAAACAGATTTTTGGAAGATGAACGCTGCGTGCTCAGAGGATGCATGGAGGAATAGTCTTTAGTGATTTTTTTTTTGGTCATATACTCTGGCGAAAGTGTATGGGCTTTTTTTTACAAGAGTTGTGTGGCATATTTATCAGAGAAAGAGTTCATTCACTGTAAACATCACACCATCACAGACAAAAATTGAAAAAAGATGCTTCATTTTGATGGAAGTTTTTTATCGTTTTTCTTTTTTGTTTCTTTTATGAATAAGGTTATTTGAGTGTAGATTTATAATATATTGAATAATATGTTTGAGTGTGCTTTTATAAATACGACTGAAGAAACTAAGGTATAGATTGGTTTACTGACATGAGAATCGTTGAATCAGATCTGTATATATATATATATATATATATTTATCTTGTTTTACTATTTATTGGTTGGTTTGTATAGTTTGTATGGGATGACTTTGTGTAGAACAATTTTTTAATATATGTGCTGGCATAATACTCATGTTAAAATGGTTGTGCTTTCCAAGATATTCAAAAGAAAGGGGCATATAAAAATGTTCGTATCTTACTCAGCAGAAGATGCATCTTTGTGCATTGAATCAAGCATTATAAATCGGTTTACAAATTCAAGGCAAATAGTTCGAGTGTGAGAAGGGGCTGTTTCATTGAGTGCAAGAATTCATTTCTTACTGTGACTTGGAAGTTCATGTTCAACTTTCCGAAAATCAGTTTATTATTTTAGATAACAAACTCACAAAATAAAACCAGCAATAGCATTTAAAAAGATGCTGAACAGGGCTAACTGATGCCTAAAGACATTGTAGATTCACTCGAAATGATTGGCTAGTACATGTAACAGTTAAGACTAATTGTATAAGCATACAAAGGTCTTTTGAGTCATAAACTTAAGGTTTAATATATGGTCATGGCGGGTTTTACAGATCACTTTGAACAGATGACGATCATTAAAGTATATTTTATAGTGGAAGTTTTAGCTGTTGACTACAATTTTTTCTGGCATGACATATGCATTCATAGACGGCAGCTTGAAAGTGTTTGGGCAATTCTGTACAATGGTTGTTTTGTTGTTTATTAAATGAATGTTCTGGATTTTTTTTATTTAATCCATTTTTTTTTAGAATCATATGTAGGTCAACATCGACCTTTTTACTTATTTTTTTTCCTTATTGAAATGATATGGTAGAATGACCTGCCAACACACGTTACCCATAAACCCTGTATTTTTACAAAAAGATTTGGCTGAGAAGTCTTAAGTAGGTCAAATATGATTTAGATTTTTTTTAATTTTTGTCCCATGGGGTGGATTGTATTGGGACTCAGTTGGGGGTTGAGAAATACTATTTCTTTCATTACCCCGTAATGGCACAGCAATGTTTTTTTGGTCTCGGAGGATGCAGCTCAATTTTGACCAGTAAATATGGTGGTTAAATCGCCTCACTAACCTTTCTGCCCCGCTAATAATCCCTTGGCACCTAGTAGTAACAAGTGTGATATATATTTATTTTCAATGATTTGTAGTTTTTTCACTTCCACAGCACTTACGATTATTTAAATCATGCTTCTAATTTATTTTACTTGGCTCATTTTTTTTTTGTTTTTTTTTTTTCGTAGAAACTTTTTGCAGATTTCATGTTGTGTCTGAATGCATATGCTCTACACAGGTTGAGTGAGAACTTGCTTTTTAGATTACACGACACCTCAGTAGAAATGTAGATCCATCTCTCTTACTACATGTATTCACGTTATTGAAATCTTCATGAGGGTTTATTTGTAGATTGGGGGAAAACTTTCAAGTTAAGTTTTAAAATCCTGAAAATTCTCTGTTAATATACACACACTGAGTGAAGATAACCTATTGTGCCATCATATTTATATATTTATGTTTAAGCATATCTGTAAAAATGCAAGTATCTAATATTTATACTGTGCATTTCTTTCAATACACTTAACTTTTTGGAGTCAAATCTCTGTGATCATTTCAAGAATCGTCTCTTATTTTTAAAACTGTAGGAATATAATATATATATATGGAAAAGAGAGTCTTTGTCATATTTGATTTCTTGAAATGTTTGTTATGTTGATATTGTTGTTTTCATGAGGTTGAAAGTTCACAACAAAATCAACACTGCAGGAGCAAAATCGCACAAATATTTCGCTGCATTTTTCTGAGTGCAAAAATGAACCTTCACTTGCTTTTGTTTTTTTTTCTATCTACAAATTTAACCAATGTCACGATTTGTGGAAAGCTTTATGAATTTTACTAATTTTATTTTTTGTGTAACACTTTCATATCCAAAATTATTTTCAGTTTTCTTATATGCAAAGGAACTCAGAATTTTCATTGAAATATTTGCATGTGATTTTATTCCTGCATGGATGTGTGAACTTTTGACCTCGTGTGTATTTGAATGGTTTATATATCCTATTCTAATACTTTTTCCCTTCCCTTTTTTCTTTCTGCAGCATGGAATTGCATAAGACTCTGACCCTTGACCCGAGTTCATCGACCCAAAATACTACCCCGACCTTGACCTCTGTTCAATCCCAACATGCACCTATGGCAATTCCGATCAGTCAACTGGCGATGAAGCCGATGATAGTTGGATATAATGGACTAAATGGAATTGCGGGATTAAATGGCATTAGTCATGGACTTAACGGACTTAGTGTTCCAATTATGGAAAGTGTGGCAGCAGCCAATCAGAAAAACTTAACAACTAAAATGCGCGTGGGCTTGACCTCAGTTCGGGCAGAGCCGAAATTCTCCCCCTACTGATGGCCAGGGGTTGATGGGGGTTGTTGTACTTATGTTGATTTTTTTTGTAGACATTATTTTGTTCTTTCATCCATTTTTTTTTAAGCAAAGTTATGTCGAAAGCTTTACAACATCCGATTTTCGCACTTTTAATGCCAAAAAATTTAAACAACTAATGTCATTTTTCCCCATTGGTTCCGTGTTTTCGTATGTGTAGCCGTT
>WFKH01011801.1:38715230-38727524 GCA_016163765.1 Magallana hongkongensis
ATATATCCGTGTTAACTTCATATTAGATTCTTTGGCTGCTCACTGGCAAGATATTAAAAGATGTTAATGGAGAACGTGATTAGTTTACAAGTTTTTTGTTTTTTTTTTGGTTAAAACATAATTTTACAAATATTTATTGTATTTTGAGTAATGAAAAAAAAAAAGAACGTGAAAAAATTGTTTCATTTGGAATAAAACTGTATTTTGCTACCTTACCAATTATTTTCTTGAAAACGTGATAATATAGTTTTTAAATTTTTTGATGACTATATATATTTTATAGCTTTTTATAGTAGCTTTGCTGCCCCAACTTCTGTGATGTCAAAGGTCTCTTTAATTACTCAATCGTTGCTCGGTTCTTATAGGAAAAAGTGTCTCATGTTAGAGAAATCCACTTGTCATTCAGAAACAGTTTACTGGTGAAAATTGGTTGTTGAGGCCGCATACTGACCCCCATTTTTTTCCCCTATAAGAATTAAATTTATCATTAATTTGTGTTTTCTCACAAAGAATTTAGAACTTGCAGAGAATGTTGTTTTACTTGAAGTATTGTACAGACATGTAGATTGTGTTGATATTTATGATTTTATACATTTGTTGACCTATTACCAATTATGTATAAACTTTCCAAAAAAAACTATGAAAATGAATAGTGTTCAAATACTGTGGGGTTTTTTTTGTGTGTGTTTATAAAGCCAAAAATATGGTTCATTTGATGGAGGAAATGCCTCAATCGTCGGAACTTGTTCCTTTTTTCCCCCATTTTCTTTGAGAGTGCTTTGTTTTTTTTCTATTTAATATGAAAACCACTTGTTACAGTACAAAGAAATGATCATTATAATTGTAATGTTGTTGACTTTCATTGGGTGTTCAACAGTTTTAAACCTTGTAGTTTGATTTTTTCATTGTATAATATTTTTTGAAAATGATTGCTTGTCACAATTTTGTTGTATATTATTTATAGGGTATTCTTGCCATGGAGTTTGTAAAGTTAAAAAAAAAATTATCCAATGTTGTATAAGGAGAATGTGGTTGTACAAGAGACTTAAAAAAACTTGCTGTGCTGTTATGATTGAATTAAGCAGGCTAAAAATTTTTATCAAATATTAAATATCCCTGTTTTAGAGGTTGAAATCCTGAAGCTTAATACTAGCTTTAGTGTATCTCATGTAAATTCAGTCAAAAACTGGTCATCTTAACATTCCATAATGCAAATATTGCCCACGCTTTTTTTTTCTTTTTCTCTCTCTCTATTTCTTAAGACACATTATTTATAGCCCTTTACTGAGCTTCAATCGCCCACTTTTTTTTTCTTGATCTAAGTTATTCTTGAAAAATGCTTTTTAGAGCCTTCGAAATTTTATTCAACAATAATTATAACAAGTTGCTGGCAACAGTATTTTTAAAAATTTTAAAAATGTTCTAGGAACTACTTTTTCTTTGCCTAGCCCTTAGTTTTGAGGAGTCAATTTTGTTATCAAGGACATACACATATATCTCAATTTTTTTTTCTTTGTTGCCTTCATTTCAACAATGCCAGAATGTAGAGTTAAGTCCCATTTTTTGTGTTTTCAATCAGTAATTTGCAATATATAATATACATATATATATGAATATTTACTAGTATATAAGTCATCTGTTTTCACTGTGTATATGTGGAGGGTTTTTACCATATTTGAATTAAATACCTCAATCAGTATACATGCAATAGGTGTAGCACTGAACAGACTGTAGAGACAATCACCTCTAGAATGAAATATAAAAAAAAAATAACAATCTAGTCCTATGAACTCGATGAAATTTCGAGTTTTCTTTTCGCACTCAATTATTTTTTGTTTATTTTTATTAAGACTGTGATAAATTCGTATCTCCCTGTTCTTGGCCCCGTCTCTCCATTCTGTTAAGTGCTCCATGTAATGCATTTATGCCAAACTTTGAAGTTAAACAAGTGAGTCCTTACTGGCATAATTCTTTTGATTGTGTTGCAATATGTACTTGTATACATACATATTATAATGTTTGCAATATACATTTAGCTCTCTATATACAAGTACTCTGAATGGTATGAATAATTATGGAATTGAATAAGAAGTTGATCATATTTTGATTTATTGAAATCATGTTATTGACATTCAGCCCCAGTATAGTATACAAAAGGGGAAAAGTCGTCAGTTAACGCGATTCAGACCTGGCCATTGTCATTTCTTTCTTGTTTCTTTTAATCTCTTTCTTATAATTCTGGGTTTAAGGGTCAGTCTTCTTCGATTAAGGTGGCAGCTTTTCTGTTTCAGTAAAAAAAAAATCTCTATACTAAATGGCTTAAAAAACAGCAAGGAAATGAGGATGGCTTTTTGCAATCATTCATTGGAAACTGCCGAGTTGAGTGCATGCTAATTAAGGTTCACATGTGAAAAGTGTGCAATGACTTTTTTTTACTTGATAATTTATGACCAATAAATCTGTTTTGATGAAACACGTCATTGTTACGTTGTGTTTTGGTAAAGCTTAGTTATGTGTTGTACAGCAAAACTGTTACAGCAAAACGTGGAGAGAGAGAGAGAGAGAGAGAGAGAGAGAGAGCATGGAAAAGTCTACTACAACTCATTATATACCATCAATCTGGAAGAAAGTAGGACCAAGTGAGTTGTCTTTAAGGTCAGATGCGACTTATCTTCCATTATTTTCTAATTATTTTATATTTATTTATATCTCCGCGATGTGAAGATTTCCAATACATAATTCCAAAAATATATTTTCATGTTATATGATATTTTTCTATTTTAATATATAGTTTCAATTGAAAAAATATATTATGACTTTATTATTAAGCATTCAATTAAATTTTGCATGCTATTAAAAGAAAAATTCAAAATATTCTAACTTCAAAAATAGCCTGGTAATGCACCCTGAATTTTCAAAGGGACAGGCAAACAAGTAAGCAAGCAAACATTCTTCAGCAAATCCTATCTTTAAATAATCCTATGGCGAGAACGACATTTCGTAAACCCCGATACCAAACGGTCAACAAGATCAGGTTTTCTTATGCTCATGACACAAAACTACATGCTTGGGAACGATAAACTAGAAGCAGATTCGGGAGGAAAATCATCAAAACACTTTGAGGACTCGAACCAATTAATGTTAAACGCCTATTTTTTTTTATTTTTTTTTACATAAACGTATTCAAAGGCGTTGTACAAATAGAAACAAGAAAGAAAGAATGTTTGCATAGATACAAATATACGATTAAAATAAAGCGTTAAAAGTCTCTAAAGACGTAATTTTTTAATTTGCTTTTAAAATCGTCAATTGATTTTGACTGCTTAATATGTATAGGTAGTTCATTCCATAGTTTTGGTCCAATAGTACTAAAACCTCTGTCACTGAAAGTTTTATGACTAACAGGTTTTCCCCACAACGCATTAAACAGGTTGGGACCAATCGCCCAAATGGGATATAATAGCCCGTTCGGGATATAATAGCCCAAATGGGATATAAATTTAAAGTGCAAAAAATAAAAAAAAAATTAATTTTGAAATATTTGATATAAATCCGCAATAGAATAGATGAAATGTAACAACTTTTGGTAAACAACTTTTTCTGTAACCGTACTATTACGGAGATTGATCCCTCAGTATATTCAAAACTTCTTGGGGATCAATCTTACAAACTATAGACATATAGAAAAACTTCTTAACCAAAAGTTGTTGCATTTGATACACATTAATGCGGATTTATATCAAAAATTCAAAAATCAAAAATTCTTATTTTTTGCACATTAAATTTATATCCCATCGGCTATTATATCCCAAACGGGCTATTATATCCTATTTGGGCGATTGGTCCCAACCTGTTAAACGCAACCAGTGAGGCATTCAAAAATAAAACATATACAAGTAATAAACATGCATGTACTTGATATTTTAATTTAAATAAAATATCAACATTTGAAAAAAAAATAAGCATGTAAATAGATCTCAAGGATAAAATACGAGTTAATATTAAGTACATTTAGTACTTGACTGGAATAAGGACCTGTAGCGTACTTAGCAATTAGTGTTTTCTTATGAGTTGGGGATGTTAAAAGAAACTCCCAGATTTATCAGTATCACCGCCCTTTTTGTTAATCATTATACCATAAAGATTTAGTCATATCTTTGTTTGGTCACAAGGGGTTAGAAATTTGTGGACCTATCTAGCAATACTGATCAAGATATACGCAATCCATTGAAAGAGCTATCTAATGCAACCTTCCGAATTCAATAAATCAATGGTGAATGAAATCGTGACTTGAGCTTGTACGATAATGATTTAAGATATTATGTTAGTACCCCAAGTATGAAAGGCGGGGGTGGGGGATTTTTCCGCGACAAGCACTACGCATTAAGACTGAAAAAATCGGTAGTAAGTACTTGGGCATTCCTTAGATGACTGTCATATCCTGTCAACCTAAAAAAATCTTTAGCAAATAATCTTTGATGTAAGCGAATATGTGACACGATCTTCGTAGCGATCTGATATGTAGATTGTCCTGTAAAGACTTAATATATAATATAAATATATAATCTGTGAAAGGCAAAAAAGCCAAACAATCCACCAATAAGGGACAGAATCACCTAGGAATACCCAAAACTACGGAAACCGAATAAAAACCGGATAGCCAAAAAAAAAAAAGAGTTTTTTTTTTAAGACTAAAAAATCAGTCATATTGCTTAGAATTAAGAAAAAGACTCCTTAGAAAAATATTAAAGTTAACATTGATTTCCAGAATTAAATGCAGAATGGGGTCTCAAAGAAGAGAAACGATAGAGTTTTTACTATGAGTCGAAGTACATACTAGCCATAGTTTAATTTGGTCACATAAATCACTATATCTAATAGATAGTGATTTACAAACTATCAAAGAACCTGGGCTGAACTCGATCTATTTGCCTGTCTTCGATGTGTCAATATGGACTTGCAGAGATATACGGTACCTTGGTCTCATGAACTACCTGGCAACCTAGGGGGTATGACAAAGAGGTATCAAAATTTATCTGCTTTGCGCAGGCAAAACCGTACAGGGGCAGGGTTATTTGTGTTTTGGGGACATTTTCTGGGTTGAAATCTGATTTTTTTTTAAACGAAAATCTTACTTTGTAAGATGAAACTGAGATAAGATGACGGAGGCTGGGGTTGGGTTTATTTTGTGGTATCATAATCCATTCATGGAGATCGTCATTTATAAGGGGGGAAAGTACATGTGTACGTCGCTTCGTTGTTGAGTCATTTTAAATAATGCAGGCGTTTAACACAGTTTGACAGTGTTTATGTGTTCGAATTCACTACGGTTCTCATTATTGACATAATCGGAAGATATGCCCACCGCATTTTAGTGCATCATATTATTTTGACTTTATTTGTACTGGAACAGAATTATGTATGCATTGCGTTTGATATTGTCTGGATTATATTTTGTGCAAGGTAAGCATTAATATGATTGTTGATAGCACCAAATATATGGCAATCTTTTAGGAGACAAATGTATTAAGATTTTATGTACAACCATGTGAAAAACAAGTAATGCCGTTAAAACCGCATGAATTCGATGTATTGCTCTCAAAACTAGAACTGTATTTCCCTTCACTAAACTTGTTTTGAAAAGTAAAATTTGCTATCAAGTCTATCTATCTTGCAGGCGATATAGAGGTTTTTTGTCCTGATTATACAAATGTTGTGACACTCTTTATGCATGAACAACAAAAGAAACTCGACTTGTCATTATTTGCTGATTGTTAACTAGGTCGTGGATACCGATGCAGAAGGCCCAATGTGACCCATACGCTCACCCAAGTGTTTTAAACCCCGTCAAATTTCAATGTATATAAGCTAACATATTATCATGCAAATTAGGTGAAATATCCTTATGGATAGACGTATTCATCAATTAAATATGCAATTTCAATGCACACAAAATAAAAAATAAAAACCAGTAGCGTAAATTATCGTGAAGAGCTGCAATTTATCATGCAAATAAGGTTATATATATCCACATGGATAGACATATGGATCAATCAAATCTGTAGTTTTAATGCCCACAAATTAAAAAAAAACCCAAGTAGCGTAAATTATTGTCTGATCTTTTTTAAGAGCTGCGATTGGCTCATAAAGAGGGTCATCCACCTTACTATTGTTTTCACTTGAAAGCAATGAGACAAATGAAACTTGATCGAGTCATGGAAACCGAATTTCGAGTAGTTGGCAAACTTTAATGTCTTACGAGTTGTTGAATCACATTCACGAAAAATCTTATAAGAATATGATTTGAAACACACTATGGGAACAATAAACAAAGAATTTTAAGTGAAATGCCCACTTCAAGTAAGGTTATAATCGTATAGGTTGCAAAGGAAATAACTTTTGTACATTCATAGTTTTCTTTCACATTTTTTTTTTACATCATCTTGATGTTTTTTTTATGAAGTTGTCAACGCGAAGTATTATTGTGAAGAAACCTGGCAGTCAAACCAAGAGAATGACCTCTGTTACAAACTGTTCCCTAAACTCCAGACTTGGAAACAGGCGAGAGAAAGTTGTACAAGAGACGGTGGTTTTCTAGTGTCCATTACCAGCGATCACGTGATGTTGTTTGTATTGAAAAGTAAGTACTCACTACCAGTCCCTTGGTAAGCATAAAATGCAAGTACCAATATAAACGCAAATCGGTGTGCTGAAGACTTTGAGGCTAATCTTTATATCGATATCCGGTATAGCGCCATCTGTACTTTGAATATATTTGGGACCTGTTGAATATATGACACGTAGCTTCATCACCAAAATCAATAGATAGAACCTTTTTGATTAAAAATACTTGTATTACAATTGACTCAATGCATTTATTCATTGTCGGATGATTCAAATCTCTTCTAGACATCTTAGATAATGCTACGTTGGTATGGACAGGCGGTCATTCCATGTACCATAACGGTTGGATGTGGGACAACTACCAAGAGCCGTTTAACTCTACTTTTTGGATATCAGGTGAGAATATCTCTTGCTGAAAATTTATCTGGATCAAATATCTCACGCAGAAATTTCATACAGACGTCTGAGAACTTCATAATTCATGTTTGATTTTAAACGTAGGCACACTGGAGTCTAAATTCCAATGTCTGGCATTGAATGGCTCATCTAAGCCCGGGTGGTTAGACCGATCCTGTGCCGATCAAAATGCCTTTATTTGCGAGAAACCAGGTATGTTATGTAATATGGAGATAACAATCTGGGATTTACTTATTTTTAACTTTTCTGTTGAGTGAACGAAGAATTAAAGCGTTAAAATTTCTACCTGTGCATTTAAGTTATCAATCATTTAGCGCACAACAATGTTGAACTTTTAAGAAAACGAAGATGGATGGATCCCTTTGTGTAAAAAAAATATATGTTCAGTAAAAGACCACACTAAACTGCTTAATCGAATAAAGCACATCATGTATGTTAAAAAACCCCAAAACAAACTAAAGTTGTTAACACCTCAAAAAGACTGACACAATTTGTCAAATATTATTACTGCATGTAGAAAAGAATGCAAGAGTGGACAGAGAACACATTACGGTGTAATGTAGTTTATTGTCAATGCAATAAATATTTTGATCAGAATCCCGATACGGTGTGGCAGTTTGAAAGCATTTTCACATGGTTTCATGTAGGCCTAACAGCTAAAACAGATCAACAACTACCAACGATTACTTCCAAAACTTCGCACGCTCCCCCTTAAACTGTATATGTCGTAATGAATGAATATTTTTATAAAAATAACTTAACAAGCTATGTAAGAATATTGTATTTTCAACTGAGTCACATTTAAAAGTAAACGTCAAAAATTCTCCGAGTCGGATAGTAAACGCCTCATTTTGAATTATTCAACATCATGTGATGTCGCAAGAAATCGCCGTTTCTCCTTACAATTAAATAGCTTATTTTTCTGAGAGAAAACTTTTATTTTGTTTTCAGCATCTCAAAATTACTGTTTAATAGGGCTTATATAGCTTTAAACTACATCTTACCTACTGTTTTACTACTATAGCTACAAAACTCTATTTTCAGCCCAGACTCTGCACTGTGATGGCAAACTAAATATGATACAATTACAGCCAAACAAACTAACCGCCATCAGTTTCCCCCCATTCTATGATCCACTGAGGCCATTTCAGCTTCCTTCCTATGAAAAGTAAGAATATCTCAACATTTCAATTTTTCTATCGAAATTTGATAGAAAAAAGTTTAATATGAATTATTATAACATACGTGCTCTTTTGTAAATTAAAAGATGATGTATATTCTTCCGACGTCAGTACATGGCATTATAAACTGGGGCTTGATTTCCTGGAATATAACCTCGCATATGCAACGTTGGGAAAAAAACCCTCTGTTACTGATAATTACAACATCAGTTTTGTCATTTTGATCATAAAGAATAAATTACTATGTACCGTTTAATTTTTGACAAACATTATTATCAAAATTGTTTCAGGTATTGCTTTACCTCGTAAAATTCAAGTGTTCTTTTTACTCAAGATATTAGAAAATATATACTCATTTTCATCGTAACTGTATTTATAACTCTCTCAGAAACTTGAACTGTGTTTGGAATATAATTCCACCCGTTGGCTATAGAATAATCATGGAATACTACCTGTTTTGCAATGACGACCTGAAAGGCTTTCAAGGTAGATCCTACGAAATTGTATTTACTTTTTATAATTAAACACAATCATGTCTACAAACACGACAGACATATTAGTAGCACATTTGTATGTTGAAATTGAAATTGTAATTTGTCGAAACAAACTATGATAGCAATTAACGATAGTTCAAATACAAGACATTTTCGCAAAACTACGAACAATTTTACCAAACATTACTTGCATAATATATATTTCATTTTCAATTGCAAACAAAATAAAGTTTTTGCATTATCCATTACAAGGGAATTCTCGGTTGGAGAATGTGTCATGTCGGGAACATTTCGGAAACTCCGTCGTGGACACATCTATGAGCTTGTCATTTAGAACAGATTCCTATAGCAGACCCAGGAGTGAACAAGGATTTCAGTTTAGACTTTTCGCTGCTATCAATAAAGGTAGGCAACTATTGTATGCATAGCGGATCATTTCTAGTTACGATTGGAATTTTCACTAGCAGCAATTGACCTTTGAAAGATTTGTGTAGGGTCTAGATATCTAGGGGGCTCTTTCCTTAATTAATAGCTAACTTAAATACGTCTTACAAATAATATTTCATTTTTTAAATTATTGAACCAGTAGATAGTCCTTGTGATAACGAAGGTGTACCGTTAGAAGCATCACCAGATAAACAAACTATTACATCTCCGGGATTTCCTTTGCAAAGGTGAGAAGCCCCCCCCCCCCCCCCCTCTCTCTCTCTCTCATGTAAACATTACAACTGGATGGATTACATCATTGTGGCATACATGCATTTTGTTGTCGGAACTATTAGTAATGCCAACTTTGCATTGTGTTGCCTTTATAATGAATAATTTTGACGATGACATAATTTTTCTATGACTATACCGACAATAGGCCAACATCTTGTGTGTGGACGATTCTCTCACCAATAAAGAAAGCCAATATATACGTACAGATGAAATACCTCTTCCTCAGCGAGCAGACGACTCTACGGATTCAGAACAATCGTAAGGACCAGACTTTTGATTACCTTACTGAAGTACTAGTATTTAAACTAGGCCAATAGCAGTGATTTTGAAGAAAAAAAATGGTTGGAGCTTCTTACGAGAAGTTATGTATGTTGCTAGAAAAAAATAAACCCCATTTGCATATAATCGACCAGAAAATTGGGAGTTAATTTCTCTTTTTTTCTCTCCAAAATTGTAATCTAGAAATATATAATCAGCCAAAATTACGTCGGGGTTTTGGGCCTGAAAACAACTTTGATATACAGTTGATTTCTAATATGGAGCTAGTTTAAAACCGTAAATTACATGGGTATAATTTAGTCATGTATACAGCTAATGGCTAACGACAAGTCTGAATCCTGGATAATGTGTGTCAATTAATTTAACGCAATGGTTTTTATTCTCTTACAAGATATATCTTACATAGTTGAGATACAATCTCTATGCGAGTTCTTTTTTCAGTGTGCTGATATACATGCACATGTTTCATTAAGCCGATGAGTTGTTTGATGTACTCCGACCGACCCATCAAAATTGCCCCTACCCAGTAATTTTTTTCAGCATTTTGAACTTGAATTTTTTTTTAAATCGATTGTCCATGTCATATCAAAACCCATTTAGATTATGTTTTGTATCAATAAATATTGATTTTGTTTAGCTTTCTCAGTATAGAAAACAAAACAAATATAGTTTGATTATCAGATTACCAATGTGCATGAAAATTAAAAAAAGAGCTGCCTACCTACCCACCATGAAAAATTTGGGTCGAAGTACATCAAACATATAAATTATTAATGCTGGCCTGAGTGTTTATTTGTTGCAGAATAACATTTGTTAGAATATCTGTTAAACGATCAATTTGCTGTTACTTAAACAACGATCGTAACCATATACATGTATAAAAAAACTACAAATATTAAATATGACATTATGTACTAGTATTTGTTTTGTTTTTGGTTTTTTTGTTTTTAGTTTTTGCTAAATCCGTGATACTAGAGGAGTCGGGAGTTTTTGTCTATCGTGAGGAAACCATTACCCTAAATTACACCAGTAACGGCTCGTATAGTGGTCCTCATGGATTTGTACTGGAATACTACACTGGTATGTTGCATTGTAATGCTCTAGCGCTATTCAAACAAAGTTTCGAATTTTGGTTCATATTTTATGGTCTTTTATCATTGTAGACGAAAAGAGTGTGGCAGTATGTACCCAGAAAAACCAACCGAAAGAATTGTCACAATATGGGATCCCGAACCCCATGAAAAGATATATAATTTTCTCCGTGAACGCTACAAATGACATCGAGTTATCATTGCAAACGTCAACTGGCGGGCACTATTTCATTGCATTTAACCAAAGCTTTACGGGGAGTTTATGTATAGGAAAAAATGCCTCAATGACACAGTGTCTCGAAGAGTACAACGGAAAACTGATGGACAATGGGACGTTCCAGGATTTCTGGGTGAGCTGGTTCGAAACTCTGAAGGTCGGACGCGGAAGAATACCAGGAAATGACGTCATTCTTGATTTCCGGGTTTATAACCCCCTCAACGTTAGTTCAATTTCAATTCAAGTCCATGATGGAATTGGAGAGTGGATATTTTTTGGTCCAGTAAATTCAACTGGTAATATTGCCAATTTTTGTTTTCATATTTTGAAATACATACGTATATGTATATAAACAATAGTATCAGTTTCCCTATAGCCTACACGCTGTATACTATCAATTTCATTTCAGATTCTATAGAGACTTGTCACGTGTCAGGCGGTCCTCTGAAACCACTATGGAGTCTTCAGTTACCCCCACCAAATGTTAACTACATCAAGTTCTCTGTTCGTCTTTGTAAAAGGGGAGTAATAACGTTTCGAATAACGAATGGAACATCTTACCGGATCTGGCTAGATGCACTCAAACTGAACACTACAAATCAACACCTTTCTTGTTTCACAGAATTCGAACCCAAGGATGGGGTTTATGTCTGCATATCTACAGCCTATCCCACTCCTGTTCTGGATTGCACGGAATTTCGTCAGTTTTGGATATCTTGGGAAGATAGTAAAGTAATTTCGATCGGAAAGGGTTTAGATCTCGAAAAACAGGTGATGACCAGTCTAAAGTCAGGGTACATTCCCGTCTCTACGTCGTTCGAGTTTGGGGGCACCTTGCATGATTCTCAATATATTGCTTCTGTGTGGCGATTTGTCAGACCTCCAACGACTTCAGGTTTGTGTGTGTGTCTTTATGTTTGTTATATAGAAATCGAAGGTTATATCACGTTGTTATTCGGCGTTATTTTACGTGGTATAATTGATTTCTTTTATAAACGGTTAGCGTGGGGGTGGGGGGGGGGGGTGGGGGAGTGTTGTGTTACTCGCTATAATGGGTCTCTCTTGATTTGGTCATTGTAAAGTACAGTTACAACATTGTATACGCTGTATTACTTTTGCACACGTGTCCAAGAAATATGAATTTTGTTCAAAGTCAAAGGACAAAGGACTGTTTCATTGTTATTAGTTTATGTCCTATTTCGGTTAAATGATGCTTAATTAAAAAAAATCATCTTTTTTACATATCTTCTTGACTTAATTTAACCTAGTTT
>WFKH01011801.1:38740717-38768293 GCA_016163765.1 Magallana hongkongensis
TGTATATATACAGTGTTTACACTTAGACACAGTGTATAAATACAGTGGTTACACTTAGACACAGTGTATAAATACAGTGGTTACACTTTGCAGTAACGGAACAGGCGGCTGGTCTTCAGAAGGATGTTCAACTAATTCCACGGAGGGTGGCGCCACTGTCTGTCTGTGTAACCATACCACCAACTTCGCTATTCTCATGAGACCTTACACACCGGTACTTTTTTTCATGGGTTTTCCCCCTATATACTTGATTTGAGCTAAAAGAGTACCTCACTGCCGAAATCTGACTCCAATTAAGGAGCTGTTCCAATCATTCAAAAGTGATCTTTGTTAAAATTTACAACTTATTATACATATTTCAGCAAATAGATAGTTTAATAGAATTGGTAAGTTAGAACTCTTTTTTTTTTGACAGGAAAAAGAAGATTCGGCGCTTGTAATAATTTCCATTGTTGGTGTTGTTATTTCAATGTTGTTCACCGCCCTGACCGTCGGCATCTATATTTACCTGTGGAAGTAAGAATCTATTGTATAAGAAATAATTTATGTACTCTAATGTCGTTAATGTTTTAAATTATGAGACGACAAATAAAGAATTGACCAATCTGACTGGAAATATTTCTTATAAATGGTGAAATAATGATAAAGACAGTGGAATATGAATACGCAGCTACATCCAACGTTTTGATTTTAATTTTTCTCTTTTCCTCCAGAAAGATCAAGAGCGACCAGAATGTTTTGATTATCTGTCTGTGCGTTTCTCTCTTCCTTGGCTACCTTGTGTTTTTGACCGGGGTAGATAATGCACAAAATGAGGTAGGAGTCCTTCGCTAACAAATGAATTAAAACGTTTAGTTAAATGCAAGAAAAGTATGTAAAAACTATTCCCGTCGGCGAAAGATTCCAGTGGAGGCTTTGACTGTTGAGCCCTTTTAATAAACGACATTCTCCAGATTACTATCAGACACCAATCTTTCCCTTTAGTAAATGTAAAAACTTTTTTTAAAATTAATTTTAAAAGATATATATCGAAACGGTTAATATTTGAGCAAACGAAGAACTCACAAATAGACAATGAACAGTATAAACTGATATTAAGGTCAAATAGATAAATTTAAAAATCTCAAAGATCTTAAATTATACAATTGAAAGCGTAATTTATGATTAATATTATGTTTATCATCTACAGGCTGTTTGCATCGCCGTCACGGCTCTACTTCATTTCTTCTTGTTAAC
This sequence comes from Magallana hongkongensis, assembly GCA_016163765.1. Lineage (NCBI taxonomy): Eukaryota > Metazoa > Mollusca > Bivalvia > Ostreida > Ostreidae > Magallana > Magallana hongkongensis. Next base: position 38,741,954 of record WFKH01011801.1, read on the forward strand.
AACTTTCTTCATGATGTTTGGCGTAGGAACCTTTTTCTTTATGAACGTTACAGTATTATTCTATGCTATGCATATCACAAACAACTTTAATTCTCGGTCACGGCTAAAATGGTTCGTTGGGTCTGCAGTAGGTAAGTTAGCTATTGTATCAAGTCAGTAGAATTTGACAAATATCTCATTATTTATGCAGGCTCGTTAATGGTTTAAAGTTTGCTTAATTTATTTAAAATTAAAGACTTGTAAATTTGCTCCACTAGGATTCGCTATCTATATATGCCCATGTCATAGAAGTTCAATTTTAATTAGAATGGTTTTTTTTGTTTAGGTATTCCATTGGTGATAGTCTTTATCACGCTAGGAAGCTGTTGGAACACACAATATCACTCTGAAACATTGTAAGTAGTACTATATTATGATAAATAATAAAACATTATTCAAAATCTTTGGAATTTGCTTTATTGTGGTAGTCTTGCCTTATTACTTGCTTTGCGAATTCACCACTTTTGTCAAGTTTAAGATAAATTAAGATTTTTATAGCCGTAGAGAGTCACTAAAATGTCAACGAATGTTCCCACGACGATGCGATTTTACCTTTCTTTATATATCTTTCAGCTGCTGGCTGTCTGTTAACTCTGGAGCAATATATGCTTTTATCGCTCCTGTCCTTTTAATTTTCTTGGTATGTATACAAAAGCAGTAAATGAAAAGCCAATAATTGTTTCTCTTTTAGTGAAAAGTCTTCAGTATTATATATGTGTTACACTTCCATTTCAGCTTAACCTTGGTATAATTATCTCCTTACTTCGAGTTATGTTTTTAACAACTAAAATGAAGAAAGCAGAATTTAAAGAAAAAGCAAGGTATGTAAAATGTAGAGAAAAAATCCTAGATGCTTTTGCATTTAGGATCTAGGGTCATTTGAATGAGATAAGCGCTCGAAAGGTCATACTTTTATATGTTCCTTAATTGATGCTGGCAAGGTCAAGCTTCATATGAAGGAAATATTATTGAATGAAACTTACACAACCTTCAGTCAGATACCGATTGCTAGTTTAGAATATGCAATGTTTTTTCTGATTTAAAAAAAAAAAACTCTTCAATTTTTTTTTTTACATAATACATGTACATGTATAATCAAATGAATACTTTTTTGTTTGCTTTACTGGTGTTTTAATTCCAGTCAAATCTACTGCGCTTTTATTCTATCATCTGTCCTTTTTTTTTTTTACAAATCTTGTAGTTAATTGTATGCGATTTAATCAAAATTTATTCTTTTTTTTTCTTTTTTTTTTGTTATTGTAGAAATGCCTTAAAAAGCGTGTGCACACTGATTCCTGTTCTTGGGGTCACGTGGATTTTTGGAATATTCGCTATCAACGAAGACACCATTGTGTTTCAATATATATTTACTATTGCTAATTCAATACAAGTAAGATTTGACGGCAGATGCAGATGACGTATTTAAAGTATTTTTGTTTTATATGAACATGTTTCTTGTTTCATAATCTTTATTTTAATAGTTGCCTTTGATGCCCTTGAAAATTTATTTTAAACAGCAGACAGTTTAAAATGTAACATATATGTGTTTCACTTTGTATAATGTTCTTTACCAAGTTCAGTTTCATTGGATGAACCTTGACACCACTAAAACACTATATTTTATTTTTAAGGGACTTTTAATTTTCATCACGCATGTGTTGATGAACAACAAGGTAGGGAAAAATTTTTTTTACTGAAGATTAAAAATCGATGTAAAACTTAGAAAGTAATTTTGTGTTTGACATACATAACTAACATTTAGATAAAAAAGACAATGAGAGCAAAGCATCCCTCTTTGAAAAAGAAACGAGACAAGGATGTGGATCACGTGGTATCTTCCACAACGGACCACTCTACAAACAACACACATACAACGGCACTAGTTCCGGTCAATAATTCTGTATACGTAAGTCAAAAACTCCCCTAATGTACAATAAGGTTACAAAGATGAAATTCAGGATCATAAATATATAGAAGTGCAATTCTAGAACACAGAAATTCAATCAAGCAAATTTGGTTGATATGTATAAAAGAGGCGGTATGTAGATATGATGGTAAATTTGTAGAAAGATCCCGATAAAGTGTCGGAGACTGATATACACTTACATACCGAGGAAACTGAGAGCACTAATACAATTATGGAGAGGCAATTATTCCTTTCTTCAATGGAAACCCAGGTAATATCATGTAAAAATGTTAAATTAATAACAATTAATTTGGAAATATTTGAATTACTTTTAAAGAATACAATTTTCCATGGTTGTTTAGATTGTTGGCGGAAAAATTATCACCCAATCAGGGTCCGCTACACACCTTCAAACGGATTCCAGAAATCAAGAATTTGAGTTGAAACTTTTATCAGAAGGAGTTTTACACGAAGAAAAGAAACAGGAAGTCAGATGGGTATGCCATTAAGACATTTTATAAAATATATTACAGAAATGCAATTAACATTTTGATTTAGTGATTAAAACAGTTTGTGCATAGCAAAAGCAAGTGGTGGTCTATGTTTTAGGGAGGTGGCGCGGATATAATACAAAATTTTCAGTCTGAGGCAAACAAATACCGAGAGATGAGACCCACAAGGGAATGTAGAGTGGTGCAAACTAAAGTTGAAAGAACTCGAGTTGTCACATCGAACACGTCTCAGGTTTCAGCGGTAACAAAACTTTGAATACATTCATAAAGCTAGAAGTCTTGCTTGTTAACTAGTATTAAACAGACTATGTGTGTGTGTGTGTGTGTGTGTGTGTGTGTGTGTGTGTGTGTGTGTATATACTTTTATAAATGTTTCGATTTTTTAGGTTAGCAATACAGCATCACAAAACAGAGTAAATTTTTCACAAATGAGACACGAAGAAGGTAATATTTCAATTCGACAAATCCTTAAAACTTTTATATGAATGATAACATATAAAAATGTTTATAGGAAGGAATACTATGGTTACATTTCTTTTTTTATTTCTGTTCTATGATAATTTATCCAGATATGTTTTGAATGCATATATTGATTTATGGATCAGCTAATCTCTTAAGCTTATAAATATGACCAATTTTTTAAATTTGAAACAATGTAAAAATTGATGAAAATTAATTTGAAAATGCAATTTACATGTATGATACAATTGTTGTATATATTTAGAGTATAAAAATTTAATTCAACTACTTTTTTTCTATTTCAGAATTCGATGCCTAATATACTGTCTTGTGTTATGTGCCGAGACTGTGATAGAAATAAAAGCTGAACATAACATTTCATACATCTAAATATATGTCATTTTATTAATTGATCGAAGTAAAGAATAAAGAAAATGGCGGGCACCTGCCGCGTGTAACGTGTAATGTAACGTCTCGTTATTGAATTTGTATCAAGAAAACATAACCCATCATTTTCTGATTTTATTGCTGATTTAGGTGATTTCACTATGTCAGGTTGATATGCAAACTTTTTTATGATAACCATTGTTAGGTTGTTGTTTTTTTAAAAATATTAAATACTTCTTGCTGTTACCCTTCAATACTCAAACTATGACTGCAATGTTATTTGCAAAACGTGCACGTATTTAATAAATAAATAGATTTTACATTATGTATGACAATGTATGATTACGGTTGAAATTAAAAATAAATTCTTGAAACTTGATAAATTAACTTATATGAGATTTAAATGCGAGAGAACAGAGCAATACTCTTATGGTAAAATAAAAAGATAAATATGATCGTTTACTGCCCTATGCATATTCTTAAACATATTCAACTTTACTCTCAGTAGCTAGTAACAATGAAACGATTCGTCTCTCATAATTATAATTAAGATATAATACACTTTTAACAATCCATGATAAAAAAAAAATTGGTTGTAGCATATCATATTAAAAGGAATGTCGTTTTTTATGCTAATTAGGTTTCGAGATCATTTGATGAAAGATGTGTTTTAAGGACGAACCTTATTAAAAAAACCGAATCGTTTAAAATTTATTTCTCTTATTTGAAGATCAATTGGAACAAAAAATCAAACTTCATCTATATTTTTTTGCTGTAAAGCTACACAGCAAGTTTCAAATTAGATCTCCAAACCTTAACAAAAAATTCTGGAAAACAGAGTTGAGACAGAAAGACAGAAAGTCACCGTAATTCAAAAACGATATGCAAAGAGATGGCATTGCATACATTTTGTTCAGGGCATCTTCATAGGAATGCAGAAACCGATTACATGTATACGGGGTAAAGTGATTGAATACAATATATATTACTCTATAATTTCAAACGCAGCTAAGCAAGAATGCTTATTTTGATCCCACGGTTGTTAAAGTTACTTCACAAAGATCCATAGACCAAAAATAGAAACTTTTAATCAACAACAGATTTATTGGAAAGATTGTTATAAATTTGCGATTACTTTCTGTTGTTGATGGAAGAAGAGGTACTATAGAAAGTGCTGGCCTCTGGAACTATTTTTGAGTTGCATCCGTCAACAGTACAGCAGTAATGACACGTGTACTGCCCCGGAACAGCGCCCTCTCCGTACCGCAGACAGCGATCCTGATCAGACGACTGGGCCATCCACTCGTTACGACACGTCAACTCGTCCACACACCTAAACAGTTACATCGACATTAGAGGTATCTTTACACTGTTAAGATTTAATTGGATTAAAAATATAGACACCTAAGCAGTAACACTGACATAAGAAGTATTTTTACACGTTCTGAGATCATGTATGAATTAAAGGTACACAAATATAGTTGGACCTTTTGTAGATGGCGACACTGTCGTCAGAGCCTTGGACGACATCGGTCATACAATAACTGCCAGTGAGGCATTGGGATGGCTGACCCATGTAAACGGTTCGCAAGTCACACGGTAGATTCGCATCTGGATCCCCACACTGGTGACAAGAAATTGATGGAGCTGGAATGAATTAATCAACATTTCTTGTTTGAAGGTAAATGCTGCCTTTTAGTTTGTGCGTGAATTTTGATTAATAAATACATGTACATGTATATAAAGTTTTGTGTAAAACATTTGAAAATCATAAATACTAAAATCATAATCATACTAGCAATAAGAAAAAGCAAGCAACATCGTTCATATCGATATGCCTTGATTTTTTATATTGTTATTGACAACAATGGATAATAGAAAATTGGTTATGATTGTCGTATATCGATTTTCTTTTTCAAACGGCCAATAGGATCAGAGATGACCCTTCATGACCTACATGTACTTACCAGCGGTGGTGGTGGTGGTTGTAGGTTTAGGAGTTGTAGTTATCTAAAATTATGCCATTGAACCCGTTATAAACCCAAATGTTTCTTATAAGCTAGGAAATCTTTTTTTATATTACATGTATATGATAAATTATAAAATATATTAATGCAAACAGATCATTTTATAAAATATTTGCCTTACAAATTAAGAAATTCAGATGATATCTAAAAATATATGCCATATCAACAAAATTTTCAACAACTGAAAGCATCGCATGAAAGAATTTACATGTAATTGATTAATTAGTCAACATAAACATTCGTAATGTTTAACATATTGTATTGGATTTTAATTTGTTGTTGTGACCTTGACCTTTTCGTATATGACCTTGGGAAATATTTTGACAAGCATACAAAAAGTTGCTGTCTGAAAAATGATTGGTAATAAGACTTTATCATTGAAATAATAAAAATCCCATTAATGATAAGTGTAAATACTTTCCTTCATTTTCGATTGAAATTGTGTCAATCACCAAGTGAGATTTGTCCAATGCAATGAAAATTTTATGATAATGAAATAATGTTTGTGTTATTTGTTACTTGCTGTATCATATTCAAATCACTTTTCCTTTGATTCGCTGCCATATGAAAAGTTTTTTTCTGCAATAAGTAAATTAAACGGTTACCATGGCAACACTACTTTATGGAATGAATGCAAACCTTGCAAAAAAAAACAAAACTCAAAAGAGACCCTGTTCTACAACCTTGTACAGTTTCCTAATCATAGCTTTTTAAATAAAGATTTTATACATTGTTGAAGAATTGATGCTCAACATGGGATTTTTCCAAAACAATTCAGCAGAGGTGCTCTTATATAATAACAATAAAGCAAAGCAAGGGTTAAGATGTTTTTAAATAACTTGTGTATACTCTTCTTTTCAATATCGTTCTAAATCATCAGATGTATACAAATAATTGAATTCTTAGTATTTAAAGGAGTGTTTTTACAATTTAGGAACTTGTCAATGACCAATTATAAAGCAACTTGACCTTGTCTATGCTACAGAAGCATTTGTTGTTTACACAGTCGATGTGGTCTACAGGACACGGCATGGTGAAGGTCAAAAACGTAGCATGGGTGTTCTGTTGGTTACAATCCATCCTGGAGGCACATGTGGCGGCTAAAAGAGGTTCAGAGTCCATCAAGTATTTAGCTTCAACTGAAGCTTTTTTCATGTACATTGTTTATCATAGTTGATGTTAAAAACTGTTTCGGCAACGAATATGATAGTTTAAAAAGTTCACTCGGTTATGATTAATATGAAGTGAATAAACTCCAAACATAATATGAGACAACAAATGTCCACAATAAGTGTTCAACACAATGGCAGAAATATATTTGCTATATATAATTTTTAGTGTTTTACTTAGACACAAAAATGCATTCATATTGTTTTGCTTGCAAGTTACAATCTTTATTGATTGAACTTAAACAATTTCTATTTTTATAGAATCTTCATAACCGATAAAATCTTATAAGACATTCATCTACATACACGGGAAAGAAGTGTTAGACAGTCGTAGAAAGAAAGTTAGAAAAAAATTAATTTAAAGCGGCTTGGTCCAATTTTATATCAAATTATTTTATGTACGTTGTAAACCGATGATTTTGTAATGTAAATGTATAATTATAGACAATTCAGTAGTTTTCCAAAATATTTAAGCTATATAGCTAAGAAAAAAAATATGTACAAGTCTGTTTTCAAAATAAACTTTCCATAACAGTGTAACAAGTGATTTCGCCACATATAAAGATTTGCTGCGATGTGGAGGCGGGTATGATCGTATTTCGCTAAAAAACAAAAACAAAAAAAACCTGTATGATAGCTTTTAAAAAAATGGTTTGGATAATTAAAAATAAAACTGTATATTCTTTCATAAATCTCTCTGAAGTTTGTTGTTCTTACAATGCGGGCTGAATAAATCCAAACAACGGGGGGATGTAACCAAACGGTTCCCTTTTGTTAATAAGCTAATGACGTATAAATTGTTCAGGTTTAGGGGGTTTTTGTTGTTTTGTTTTTTGGTGGTTTTTTGTTTTTTGTTTTTTTTTGTTTTTGTATTTCCATACAAAAATTATTTTCGTTTACTTCGAATATTTCTATCTTTAAAAGGAGATCGATTCTGCTGGTGTGTATAAGTGAAGTTCTATAACTTTCTAAGCTAATAGGTTTGAATGTAAAATTATTTGATTCAATAACCAAAAAATCGGATCAAGCAGCTTTAAAAACATTCAAAGGTAGGTTAAAATTGCAATTTTTCAAATTTGAACCAGTAACGATCGAAATAAAAAACTTATGCCGACTAAAATTATATAAGTTGGAGGTCTACAGCAATTTTGCGAGAACAATTGGTTGCTCGCTTGTATATGGTTCACAACATTAATTCATAAACATTACAAATATGTTGATTTATGGATATGTGACACAGCGACTTTTGGCGGATCCGGAGTGGGGGGTGGGGGGGTGGGGGGGTGGGGTGGGGTGAGGGGTTCCGATGGTTGACCCCCCCCTTTTCTCTGGGACATGATTTTTTTTTAAAACTTAAAATGCTTATTTAAAGGTATTTTTTCCATCTATAAACTAAATTCTATAATTATCTAACGTAAATGCTTTAGAAATCGCTTATTTAAAAGATGTTAGTACAACGGGCCGTAATTTATTTATTATTAACAAAACCCTATCGATATTTTATTGAAGTAAAGTAATCTTTTTTAGCATCCGGTGTTTATTTCTTTGAGTAAGCATGTGGAAAATTTTAAAAAAAAATACATAAAGAAGTATTGCTAAATACACAGATTTTTATTAATATCCACTGGTATTTTCTTCTTTGTTTCTTAAGAAAATCTATTGTACTTAATAGAGATTTGAACTGACAAGCCAGAAATCTACGCGATCGAGTAAAACGACGTTCGCGTATGAGTACACGCATTCGTTTTACTTTTAAAAACTTCTTTCAAATGTATTGTCTAGCAAATTAAATGTTAGCTATAATCTAAGTAGCTATAATAGATAAGTTTTACTTCGTATGATGTCTTCTTTGTATTTTTGTGTTGTCGTTGCATGGATTATTTCGTGATCGATCAAAACTAAAGCTACATCTAGAGCACGAACTTCACGGACTTAAATGGACTGAATCCACGGCCAGACCTCCAAGTAATTGCAGATACATGTACTATAGTAACCTTCACATCATGTATATGCAAAAATTAGCTGGTCCTTCTGTGTTACGTTCTGGTCGACAATATTGATAATTTGCGTATTTTTTATAACTCTTTATGGGTGATTTATTGAATGATTCAGAGGCAGATGTAAATATAAACAATAAAATGCTTTCTATGGTTTTTCATACGGGCTATGAAGATGCATGGCTGCATTACCAAAAAAAATAATAAAAATCGGCATGCTAGCTATTTTTATACCCGCCTGAAACACCAAAAAAGAAAGCATTTTATTGTTTAAATGTTTACAAGAATCGAAATTCTGCTTCAAGAATACCGTGAAAAGGGTTTACATGTTAACCATAATGAAAATGTACCTTTTTTTTTCAAAACTTTTCTGAATATGATCTTGCATCTGCACTAGTGCCGGATGATGTAGGGCACCTATTTAAGAGACCACATCAAGTTCCTGGGGACGGCAATTGCTTGTACAAGTTGTATAACACATGTACCATCTATTTAGCAGATAAATTATCCCCACTTTTTGATACATCCGATCATTTAGACCTTTATTTAACAGGTCAGTTGATCGACTATCAAAACTAAAAATTGTTTCAGAATTATTGAAACTTCAAAGAGATAAAAAAAAAAATACCAAAAATTTCATTACTATAATAGCTTCTCGGAGTTTGTGTGAGTATTTTTTATTTTTTTATTTTTTTATTTTTTTTTTGTTTCTTATGTGACCTTTTCTATTAAGCACAGACGCGCGTTCTCATTGCTGGAGACTTATTAATTCAGGCTAGAAATTATTCAAATCATCCTTACCAAAACCAAAACTCTCAACAACGGGTAAATAAAGATTGGCTTAATATATGTGCACACTGATGTTGTAATAGATATTGATGAGATGTCTGGTTTTTTTACGAATAAAAGGTAAAGTTTGTATTGGACACCTCCATATTATGACGTACTTCCTATCGAAATAATCAATAAAATCAAGTATAATTTTATAAATGTTTTCTTTCCCAAAATTGTTACCTAACAGCGTAGTGCAATGGGTTAGAGCGTTAACTACGAATGTAAGTTATGAGTTCGAATCCCGTTGGGGCTTTTATAATTTTTACCTTTCCAAAAATTTTTAAAAATAGATTTTTTGGTCAAATATTGTAAAATTTGAAAATTCTAAACCGGTGAAAGTATTTTGTTTATAATTTACTTTTATCCAAATTAATATCGACAGGCGTCCCATACATTAACTAGCACTGAATTTTACACGTTTTGATATTTATCGATTGGACCCCCCCCCCCTTTCCCATATTGCTGGATCCGCCTCTGAAGCCTACTAAAAATACTTACCTGTTGTTGTGGAGGGTGCAGTTGTTTCAGCTGAAAAGAATGATAAAATTATGTTTGATAACAACTTAATTGTCAACACAATGACATTTAAACGCATAAATTTATTTGGGCAAGTTGTTCTATCAAAGACAAGACTTTAAAGTAATTAAACATACTCATGTACGCAATGTGAACAAAAGGGCAATCAAAGAAAGAGGAAAATAAAAGAATTCTATTTGGTTAAAGTGATTAGTGTGGATTTAGATGTTTATTTAGAGGCTACTTTTGCAAATTCCAGATGAAGAAATCAGGATCATAAAGAAAATCAGAAGACCACAAAGAAAATATTAGTAAACTAATTAAAAGTCAAATAAAATATCGAAACAAGTGACGGCAAGTAATAGAAGTAATTGATGTTAATCCGGATTTAGCCGAATCTTAACAAAAGGCTCATGGGCCACATCGCTCATCTGAACAACAGTTCTTGATTTTCTTTCGAAATTTTTATATATGAAACTTCTTTACACTATTGTAAAACTCACAAAAAAACTCTCATATATTCGTACATAAAACAATATTTAAAAAGAAGATCATTGAAACCTATTTTTGATATCATATCTTAAGCCGGCCAATATTGTTATCCTAGGCCTCAACGTATCAAAGAAAACAAATCTGAGAAATGAATAATGATAAAAAGTGAAAACTAGGTTATTGTGACCTACTTTTGAATAAAAGTTTAATGAGGTTGCAAAATACACAAACCAAAAAGTTTAATGATTGTAGGCCTAGTAATATCAAAGTTATAGATTTTTAAAAATAATCAAAAAAAGTGAAACAAGGTCACTGTGACCTTGATATGAGTATATAATGATATTAAGTTGCTTACATACTAATATCACTAAATGTTACATTGTATTTCTTGAAGAAAAGATTTATTTTACGATTTTCCTATATATTTCTATGAAACTTTGAACCCCTTTAGGCCCCAGTATTGGGTTGGGGGTCACGGTTTGTACAATTTGAAAGCTGAACTTTCTGAGGATGCTTGCATAGTTATTTCACATATTATGCCATTGTAGTTTGGAAGAAGATATTTAAATTTTTTCAATATTTATTTCTTTGTTGAACAGTAAACCCCTCCTGGAGCCCAAATATTGGCCTTGGGTCACGGTTTGTATCATTAAGAATTTACACTAAATGTGGATGCTTGCTTTGTAATCTCCAAAATTGTAGCAATGTAGTTCTTGAGAAGAAGATTTTCAAACATTTTCCCGATATATTTCTATGTTGAACCGGGTAACCCTCTTGGTCCGGGTGTCACTTTTTGAACAATTTAGTATCTACACTATATGAGAATGCTTGCATGGTAATATCACAATTTGTAGCATTGTAGTTATTGAGAAGGATAAGAAGACTTTTAAACATTTTCCCTATATTATCCGAGGGTCGCATACGAGTAAGTGTAAATTTAAGCATTTCTGGTGCACTGGTTCTTGAGAAGAACAACTTTAAGACACACACACAAACTATAATTGCTATTTCGTAGTATTTACTATTTTACTACCCTTTGAATAGGGTTACGTCCTTTCATTTAACAATTTAGAATTCCTTGCCAATAAGGATGCTTTATATCAAGTTTGGTTAAATTTGACAAAGTCAAAATAATAAATAGTTTACAGACAGACAGACTCACTGACAGACCAACCTAGGGTTCAGGGGAGCTAAAAACAAGATCGCCTTTAACATAATTGCACAAGGACTAGTACTTACTTGTGTTTGGTGCCGAATCTACGAAAAAGGAATATATTTTAAGCTATCATTCCGTGATTGTTTTAAATGTTACAAAAACTGATCTGAGCTCTATATTAGTATTTCAAATTCCATAACAAACGGAACTCGTAATGATGTCAAAATAAAGATTCAATATATATGTGTGTTTACGCTTCATCAGTAGAAACATCTACTCAAACTCAATTGCAGAAAACCATACTCACTTGAAGTTTGCGATACTCCTGTTGTTTGATCTTCGAAGAATTGAAATAAGTTCTACATCATTAATCTGCCTTTTATTATTTAATTAAAGCAGTGAATAATATAATATGTGAATAACGATCTATGAATAACAAAACTGGAAATGGGACAAAATGTTTAACGTTGTAATCATAGTTGTTTACTGCTGCTACCTGTGGGGATTGGGGTGCTCCTACTTGCCGTCGCTAGTGTCGTTTGGCTTGTTACCGTGGAAGAAACAGTAGAACCAGACATATCTATCATAGAACTCGTGGGAATTGTGATGCCTTCAGATGTCAAAGGTGGCGGTGGAGTCTGTAATTAATGGATGCCTTATCTACAACGTCATGCCTCCATCCAACAATGGTTAACTTAACTTACATTATGAAACTAATAAAGATAACAAAAATCATGCAACATCTTCTTTGAAATTATTTGATTAGAGAGTGAAGAGCAAAAATTTCAATATGTCCGGAAGTCTATTTTTTTTTTTTGGACATTTTCAACAAATACACCAGTTACAACGATACCAACCAATACATATAAATAAACTACTCGTAATTATCATCAAACCCACCTTCCAATACACACACTGGCACCTGTCTTCAACACAGAGCGGGTAATGGAAACTATCAGTGCAGTTGGCGTAATAGGTTTGGCCGTCTGTTCCTTTTACCTCCAAGTAAGTGTTCTCAGGGGAACATGTATTATTAAGTCCTTCTTTAGCATTGCAAGCTGAATAATGAACCAAGAAAAAAATTAGCTGACTTCACCCTTTAAATGGCATATGCATGGAAAAGGGGATTTTTATAAAAATTTGATAGAACATCAATTCAAAGTACTTTAATATCTGTCCAACTCTATAATGGGACATATGTATGAATCAATAATGGCTACATCTAAAATCATTCACTTCAATAAAATCCATTACTATACAGATAACATAATGCTGTATACTTACACGGATTGTCTTGACATTTGCACATCCCATTCTCGCACTTCTTCACTTGATACTGGTTGCATGTGATATGCTGACATGTACTTGTATCATCGCCCCCACAGAAATCTGGAACTGCCAGGCAACCACATGTTCCACTGAGGCACACCTTAACTTCCGCTTTCGAAGCATCGCATGTCTTATGTTGGCAGTCGGCATCATTCTGCTTACAATAGTCCAGGGGCTTACACGTGCAAGTTCGTCCTTCGCAATATTTCTTCTGTCCCGGTGAACATGTCAAATGATAGCATTTTGAAACGTCGTGATTGCTACAGGTATCTGGCACATAGGCACAGTAGCAGTGGTTAGTTGAATTGCACTTGCTCATATAACCTCGATCACAACTCATAGAAAGGCAATACATATGATTTCCTTTAGGGCAGTAGTCCTGCGATTCGCATACACAACCTCCATCAACACAGAATCCTTTCTCTGGACAGTTTTTGCAATCGTTGTCTATATCGCAAAAGCACTCGCATCTGTCATTTTGATTGCATCTTTTCGATTCGTCGTGTGTGCATTGAAAGTTCTTCAGACAGTAAAATTTGTTACCACCGGGACAATAGTTGTTGGTCTCGCAGACACATTTCTCGTTGACACAGAAGCCTAGGGTCCCTGCCGGGCAGTTATGACACTGAGAGTCCTGTGAACAGTAGCATTCACATTTGTTGTTTCCGTTACATCTGATGGCTTCGTTGTGTGAACACACTACATCTGTAGGTTTACAGCTGTATCTGTAATCGCAGTAATCCTTTGGTAGGCATTCACATCCATGATTACCTATTTGTCCGTTTGCATGGGAGGCAATACAGTTAAATTTTCCAGAACATAGATGGTCACAGTGATCTGTTCATGAATAATTTATTAGAAAACCTCAATATGTAGTGTTTACTAGTAAGCTTAAATTCTTAATATAAAGAAAAAATAAATGTTGAATTTCAATATAAATAGCATACCAAAAAAATGCCCATATATGCTCTATATTAAAATAAATAGTAAGAAAAAAAAATAAGGACCGAATTCATATAAAATTTCGAATAATGTATCCACAAACTATCTGAAATAAAATTTGTGCTGGTAAAAATTCAAATTTTGTTTACAGATCATTGATAATAAGATACGAATTATATGCAGGTTATAATGAACACGATTTCTTCTCGAATAAAGCTCAATTGTTCACCTTTTCTCGAGAGATAGGAGAAGCAGATCGTCAACTTCGGCTAGCAAGCTTATACGAACTATGTAAGATGTAGAAATAAAAAATGCTAATGATTTTACTGTTTACCATGGTAACCATACACTTCAAAAATGACTTGTTCTCAGTTTTTTTTTTAACTTAAGTAGTCGTTAAAGGAAAATGTTTAATCTATTGTTGTGGCTTTTCAAAAAAAAAAAAAGACAACATATATGAAAAATGGAATCCGTTCCTATAGTAACAAGGCTTAAAAATCACGAAAATCTGTATATTGAGATGTAATTTTGAAGAAATTTTATTCACATGCCTGACATGAAACTTCAAAATTAATTGACTGGAATGACCAAACATGTCCTCAACTTTCATGTAATATCAATTTAAGTTCCATTTTAGTAAAAAGAATGGCCGTTGCTATGACGATTTCAACAGTAAAGAATTTCAGAATAAGAAGATGGGGACAAGATAGCGCAAATGCCCATTTGGTTTAGTCGTAAAATACAATTTCAAATGTATTTTTTTTAAAATTAAATTTATTTGATAATGTTATGATACAAGTTTACAAAAGCACAATTTCTAACTATATTAAGTTTGAATATTTTGACAAACGATAGGGAAAAATGATACCTAAAGTTTTGGTGGTATCGAAAACACTACCTAAAAAGCCTAGTTCTATACGGTTACCTAATGTCTGGTGCTCTAACCACTGAGCCATTTCAGTCACAACAAAGAGCGTTGTTTAAATGCTATATGTGACTTTCGCCACGAATTTACGGACTTGTAATATTCGGGATACAAAATGATATTTTTAATGTATAGGGGGTCATCTCTCCACGTTTTTGTTGATTGAAATCGGTTTGTTTTCCATAAGACCTTATTCAGACTACACCAAAAAATGGAGCACAGACCCACTCTATAAAAAGAAAATGCATTGAAGTTCTAAAAAATGTCACTATTTGGAGGTTTTGATAGGCATACCCAGTTTAAATTAACATTCCAAGTAATGAACATATTAAACGGCTACAAATCGATGTTATGTTTAATATTTATTGTTTTAAATGATTTTTTAAAAAGATATCAGATTTGTTGATATTTTAATTTTACAGTATCTTATCCGTGCTTATATAGGCATTTTACACGCCTTATCTACCCATCTTCCTTCATTAGTCCACAGATATCCTAAGTAACGGTTGTTTCGTGTTGCTGAAAAATGCCTAAATGATCATTGATGAATCACCATGGGTTTCTCCCACCCCCTATTTTCTTATTTTTAACCTTGTTACCATAGCAACAGGTGTCAATTTCTCTATCTTACATGTTTTTTTATAAAAACAACTATAAATTTATCATTTTAATATAATGGTAACTACTACATTATTAAACAATACGAGAATATAGTGTTTTAAAATTAATCACCGGTTTCCATGGTAACGTTCTTTAGGTTTTTATTTGCCCACCAATTTTTTTAAATTGAAAATTGACCATATAGTTAATTTAATGCTTCATATTTCTTAACTTAAATACGGTGCAACTCCTTTTAATATTACTTTAAAGTTGTTAAGATTTGCCGTCTTTCTATCTTTGGTCTCCTTTTCCATGGCAACTGTTGCCCATAACAACTTGCTACTTTCTACATCAATGAGTAACATTAGTTTAAACTGTTAACGTTTTGTTTAAATTGTAATGATATCTTAAACTTTTAATGTAACATAATTACGTTTCTTGTGTAACATAAGTACGTTTTCTTTTCTATTCATTCATTTGTTTGTTTTATATACTTGTATACTTGTATCTTATATTTTTCATAGTTACTGTAGTGAAAAAAAAGGATGTCTACTTACGGGTTCCATGTTCACATTGGCAATGAACAAATATGATGCCTGCAATGACGATGACATTTATAGTAATCTTATACAGAGTATTTTAATACTGTGGAATCATTTTAATAGTACCCTGGGACAATTTTCATGGATCGTCATTTCTAAATTTTTAAAATAACTTCGCTCGTTTACTTTTCCGTATGATGTCATGAGACCATATTTCATAATTCGTTGGGGACCTAAGAAATCCATGAAATTAAAAGAAAAACCTGAATGTTATAATTCCACAATAATGATATTTTAGTATAAAACAGTTGTTTTAAATTGTCATCACTGCAGTCCGGGTGACCAGACTGCTTTATTTACCTAACTGCAATTTAAGGGGAGAAATCTAGTATATCTTTACCAAAAACAATTTTACGCATTGTACAAATATAAAAATATCTATCATTTATGTAGATAAAACGTATATTTCTTCTGTCTAATTAAGCAGTTATTCACGTACAAAATAACAGTGTTTACAATATGAAAAACTTTTTTTGGCAGAAAGGTGTTAGTCACCTCTTTTCATAAAACGTATGTCGTGGTCACGGTCTGTTCGGGTATCATTTTTTTTTAAATTTAACGGAAGCGTTTGGAAAAGCCAGTGCAGCACACTGTGCCTTAATATATCGACTGAATTAAAAAGAAATATGATATTCCATACCAAAATGATTATTTATAGATCCATCCATTGTGCATAAGTTATAATATAAGTATGGACAGATGTCTCATATATACACACTCACGTGCCAAAAGTATGTCATTTTTTCCCTTTTTCCCTATATATTTCATTGAAAACAAGATTTAATTTTAAAGAGGTTTTTGATGTTATTTTTTTGTCAGATTTTGAAGAAATTATTATTGATTACAGTAGATTAAATGTGCAATTTTTGACAAACATTGAAATAGTTTTTGACAACTCATTCGTAAAATTTGATATTTCAAACACGACACTAAATTATTTTTAAGAGCTCTACTATACTAGTATATCTTTTGCAATATACGAGTCGAAAAATCATACTTTGGATTGTTAATATAAAATCTCAGGAACAGAAAGTTGGAAAAATATTTAAATATGATGCCAAAAAAGCTAAAGAAATTCTGAATTTATCAATCCTGGTCTTTTGAAAATCGGTCAAGGGGTTACTTTTTAACAATTCTTTGAAAAATGTTTGTTTTCAATGAAATTTTAGTGAAAAGAAAAAAATATATATTTTTGTAATGTTATGCACGCAATGGTCATACTCAAATATGCGGGGGATATACTGTACAATGTTGTGATGGGGGTATAATCTCTCGAAGTGAAGTAGATAAAATCATGGAACAATTTATTCCAATTTCTTTAAGAATACAGTAGAAGCTGAATAAGTGTGTGTTCTAGTTTTCTAAAACAATTTAACACAATATTTACTATTCAAGCAAGTTTTACATTACCGTCTTTAAAGAATTATCAAAAAAAATTAGGACCACGCTCCATAATATCATTTCTCTTTTATTCCTAAAAATCGTATCTTGTCTGAATAATCATATGCATAACTGATAAAATTAGAGGAACTCGAAATAATATTTTTTTTCGGCACACCCATATTTCTCTTTATAATACAGACAAGTCTCGTGGCATGAATCCGTCTTTACCTAGATTTAGTTGCATAATAGGACATGGTCTACTGGATTTCGAGGCCGAACTATCGTTAATTCAATCATGTACATCCAAAAAAAACTTTGATTTTTTTTAAAAAAATAATTAATTAATGATTAAAAGGCCGATAACTGTTTCAATAAACTCACCTCTCAGTAAAAATAAAACCCAATAAAACAAAATTGCCATTGTAGTTCTCAATGTCGGATCTTAGCCTTGTGGCATAGATAAGAAAGGGTAGGAACAAAGTGAACATGTCAATCCGTTTTTGAAGGACATACTAGTATGGCACGAAAACCACGTAGAGATATGTTGCTTCTACAAACTAAAATTGCAAAGTTAAGGACAAGATAAACTCATCAGGTTTTTTTCATAATCTTTTTTCAATCGTCTTTTAGATGAAGTCTCGATTGATTATTGAACAGTAGATATTGTAATGCACAATAAGAAAGTGTCCATATTAAGTATAGTAAGATTGTGTTTACAAAAATCGATCAAATTACCCTATCTTTTCATTTGGTTTTGTATATTTTCAAAACCCCCTTTCCCTTAGCCAAAAAAAAAAGCCCGAGGCAAAAAAAAGCAAACTCCCCCCCCCCCCCCCAATGGTTAGAATTTGTTTATTCTTTGTTTATGCAAAATCAATTGTTTTTGATATTCGTTTACAAAATCTCAATTCTTTGTGATTAAATTAATAAACACTTAGAACCATATATAAACATATATTGCTACCTTTTGGCTCAAAAAGGTTATCGCGATACCGATCGGTCACACAGATAAGAACACAGACACCTGATTATTAAACTTCCATACCACAGACGCAGTTGACACACTATTACAATCAACTTTTCAAAAACGACTGTTCATTTAAGATAAATGAAAGTCTTAACTCTTTGTCCAACAATTACTGTTAATATGAACTATGTCTGCTTTCAGAACATGCACGGGAAGAAATTGTGACAACATTTACAGACTTCTTACAAATCTTAGTTTAGTTTAAACAATATTTTATTTCAAAAATGAAATAGGATCGGACAGCAGGCTTGGCCTATTTTTGTCCTCTCCTTACAAACAAGATCAAGATAACATTGTGTAATTAGATTAATAATAGAAGTATAGAATAATAGAAGTATGGTGCATGAAAATAAATGATGTTCAAACAAAAGATGCATAGACAACAAAAACTTAAAGAATGAAAAAGGAAAAATACAAAAAAGAGAAAATAATGAAGACCCCCCCCAAAAAAAAATACCAAAAAACACACACACACAAACACACACACACACACAAAACACAAAAAAAAACCTTTTTAAAAAACCTTAAAGAAATAGTAAAATAAATCTGCAATACAATCCACAGACTTTTGTTATGCTAATTAAATACTGTTACATACAAATCTTAAAGGCCGTGGTGTGCCTATTTAGTATAGTCTATTTACAGTTTGATTTATTGTAGAGTTCGTTATACTGACAGTAAATGGTCCTCTATATTTCCCGTGAGTCTTAGAGGGAGGGTCAATAAGGAATCTATTTATTTTATTATGTTATTATTTTATTATCTTCAACTTGCTAGCAATTCTATGTCATTTTTATTTTTACAATAAATTGGTATGTGCAATCATGTATCCCGATCATATGACGATCGTTTTGCTTCATGGTCGTCGTTTCCTGCACAATCACAATTAACATACTAAGTGCTACCGGTTAACGTTTGTTATGTGATCTGGCATACCATTAGTTGTAACCTAACCTGTAAACAAAACGAAAACCTAAAAGGTTATTGTTGGGAGTCTGACAGATGAAAAGCTTGTGGCAGAAGAACAAATAAACAATAAAGAAAAGAAAATAAGGGAATGAAAAAAAAGTCAATGTTACCCATTTCGATATATATTATATATACAGTGTATACATGTTTACTTGGCTTGAATCTGTTAGTAGTTTTGATATAGGAATGGATTTTATCGAATAGCAGTAAGTTATTTTGTAATGTTAGTTTTTCACTTCCAAAAAGTAGATTATTAATTGTGATTGGTATGATAGTGTCATTCATATACTTAAATAGAGTAGTGCTGAGAGTCTTCCACATCTAGAAAACACTTCTGACATAGTGGTGAATCAATAAGTGATGTGAGTAGAGGTCAGCATTTAAGTTAATACTGTTATTTCTCAATTGCCAAATATTTTCTAATCTTTTGCCATGATTAAATGATTTATGCATATTCAATTTTTTACTATTAATATTTTTAAGGCTGTTCTTAGATGCTGAAACTGTAATTATATGTTTTGTATTTTGGGGTAGATTGTTCCGCAATGTAATTGTAGATGGTATAAAACTATTGAAGTAAGATGTTGTTCTTGCAACTGGAGTGCGATAGATTAAATTGAGATTGTAGTTTGTTTTTTTTGTTTTTTGTTTTGTTTTTTTTTTTTTTTTTGGGGGGGGGGTATTATATAAGTATTCAGGGGCATAATTGTTTAATATTTTAAACAATAATATTAATTTGTGGTTATTTCTACGTTTCTTAAGTGTTTTCCAGCCTAACTCCTGTCTGATATAGGTATTGTTTAGATGAGTTTCGTCTAAGACCAGTAATTATTCGTGCAGCTTCAATATGTATACTTTTTAATAAATTACTTTGTTCATCTGTACAATTGTCCCAGACTACATCACCATATTCGAACGCAGGGCGAATAAACACAAAGTATATTTTAATCATTGATTCCCTATTCATTTTGTATTTAAGAATACGTAGCATGTTTAATCTTTGGCATACTTTTTCGTAGATATTTGATACAGGGTGATCCATAAATTCTGATACCATTTTAAAACTTCATGAAACTCTTACCCGTTGAGATAAACTGTTAAATAGGAAATCATTCTAATCTCCAGTGGCTAAAATTTTATATCATTTGTAATGTACGTAAAAAAAATCTACTTTAAAAAAGAAGAAAAGACATCATAAAATTGTGTTGGGTTTTCATAGTGCCCCATCTTTACCAAATGGCTACAAAATCGAGCTACTGTACTTTGAGACCCTAAACTATAATCCGTTCTATGGTGAACTGGTTTTTGCAGACATATAAAAACTTTTAGAGTACCGGTAGTAGGGTATTAAAGAATTAAAGATCGAAGAAAAATAGAGTTCACCATACAGGCTTGTATAGTGAAAGAAGAACTAAGGACAACTATGGACAACAAGGAAAATCAAGATCTCTGTTTTGTCCAGGTTCTCTAACTGATCATCTGAAAAAAAGCTGAATATGTTAGCAAGAAGTGTATTCAATGATATCCAAAAAAACATAATTGTGAATAATAGTAGATCAAAGCATGAAAAATATATCCTAAACACATCAAGAATGGTTGAAAACAAAATTGAAGAAAGTTTCATTCTATTTGGGCCTTAGCCTAGATGGTGACTAACTGCTGCGTTACTCATAACCCTGGTGTAAACCTGGGGCGGGGATCTTTCATTTGATGTTACTAAATGATCAAGTTATGAAATAAAACCTTACAATCTTAAATATTAGAGCTGCTAATTGCAAGAAATGTGGAGTGGAACCAAACAGAAATACAGGGTGCAATGGCAATTTGTCATAAAAACTGTATTTTTGTACCTGCAAAACGAAAAACGTCAAGTAAACCATAGGACGTAATTTTGCTATTTTGGTGTTAATATTTAATTTCCCAGTCTTGCTATGTAAAGCACACAAACGGCACTTAACCTACATAGTATAAAACTGTACTCCTTGTATATTCATACGATATGGTTCACTTAATTTAAATTTGTTCTTTTTAACTGTAATGGGCATTCAAAACAGTATCAGATATTTCAGATCACCCAATTTACCAATTTAAGATCCCCCATTTGATTGCAAGGTAAGTCTTAGGTGACAATTATTATGTTTTTGGATTATTTTATTTAAAGTGTTACCAAAAGTGACTTGAGGATGGGTTTTTTGTGTTCTAGAAAAATTAACATTTATTGTTTTGTTTGGATTAAAATCTACTAACCATTGATTAGGCCACTAGTTGATTATCTCAGTTTCTTACTTTACATTATTGTAAACAAATATAGGACTCGAGCTTTGTTTACATAACAATGAATTCATACTGTACCTCTGTGTTCCTCATATTACTTGACTTCTAACAGTCAAATTTTGGTCAACTATTCAAAATGCGCTAGTGAACTATTTTATACATAAAAAATAAAAATTAAAAATTTGATCTCAAAGCGTGTCTACATGCAGGTCCGTTTAAAATTTCAATTATTCGTTTTCGAAAGTTTTTTTTTTGTATTCTTGTTGAATAGTCTTTGAAACCATTTAATTAGATAGTTGAATTGGATTTATCTTCAAAACAGTTCGTTTATATGTATTTAATAATATTCTTGCTTTGCTTTTTCAAAAAAATGAAATTTTTTTATTAATTTTTTTTTTTAAATTTATATATTTCATTGATTCTTACCAAAGATAAAGTCGATATGATCTCTAAAATTGTGATACAATATGTAACTTTTACAATTAATTTCAATTGATAAAGGAACTTTCGAGGCAGGCATATCAAAATGTCGAAGGAATCCGTTGATGGTAAAATTGCAAGAGCTCCATATCTCTCTTTAATCTTGACGTTTAAATCTCATTTTTATGCAAACCTAATGCAGATCTTCAGATACATGTATGATATATTTAATAAAAAAATATCCGTAGCTATTTTTTATGCATGGTGGGATTGATCAGTACCTTATTTACATGCATATGGGTGTTTTACCAAGTAGATTTTTTTTCTTTTATTCAAATGATAATAAATTTTATATTTTTATAAATTTTCATTTACTGTAATATATGTACGTAGATGTATTATCGTAACGCCCTTAGTCGTCGTCGGTATTAGTTTGGGAATGCTTTAACTCGCTGGCTGTGGAGGACCCGTTTTGCAATGTCCGGTCCAAAAAGGTTTGGGACTATTACACTGAAATTAGATACAGGGAAGCGCTGGATAAATTATAGATGTTGCTTTAATTATTCAGGTCTCCGATGAAAGTGTACAATATAATAAGTCACCAGGCACAATAAAAAGTATGTATCTAACTGCACGAAGCATTACAAAGGTGGGTGTCCTGGCTTACCTAACACTGGTGACTAATTGAGTGATCAACAATATAAAAAAAAACTTGCTCTATGAATAAAAGAAATCGAAACAAGTTTAAATTGCTAAATAAAAGCTTGGTAAACAACAATGGAGATAATTCGAACTGAGGCAAAGTATAGTAAAGTTATCAATTTCACAATAATCGCTATAAACAAATTAAACCAAATTCAAGGATAAGTCAATAAAACATAAAAGATTATCCCTACTGTAATGATAAATCAAAGAAAAACTGTAAACTTTAATACGATATAAAATTTACGCGCTGCATCGTTATGAAGACCAGTTTAACCACGAATAATATCCAAAACCTAAACTGACTTTACTATTTCCAAACTTTGTATGTTTAACTCAAAAATAAGCTAAAAGAAGTTAAAATGATAGAATACAATGTAGTTGATGTTTAAATAATGTGCACTTAACAAGAATCCTTTTTCATAAAAAGGTTAGACAAGAAATGCATCAAAACTAAATAAAATTTAATCCTTTAATATAAAATATAACAACTTAAACACTACTAACTTAATGAAATAAAGAAAGCTCAAATTTCTTAGCTTAAGAAGAATTTAGAATAAACTTTAAATAACTTTATAAAACATAAAAAAAATTTTAAACAATTACTTATAAACAATTTTACCTGAAATTAGACACAGGGAAGCGCTTGATAAATTTAAAAAGATGTTGCTTTATTCAGGTCTTCGATGAAAGTGACCAAGGTAGGGCACGCTATCTAAATCGGAGACCCGGGCTTCCCTGGTCAATTTCACCTGATTTTCTTTGTTCTAATAAAATTACGCTGATAAAAAAACTAAATATGCATGGATCACATGACCCTTATCTTCGGACACTGACCATAAGAAAACACCGAATCTAAAAGATAATCCCCTAAGCACAACACTAAATTTTATTATATATATGGTGAAACAGGGGGGGGGGGGTACCCTTTGTATATTAATGTATTTACAAGAATAATTCCATATTGGGGGAAAATGCTCACAAGCCCTGAGAATAAAATTGTATATACTGTAACAGTGTATAGATATTTATTTCCACAATATTTTAATAACAATTGTAAAAGTCAATGGATAGATTGTGTTCAAAGAATTTTGAACATGTGCGGGCTTCCATATGTGGCACAACCATAAAATGGTTAATTAACTGCTATACTGTAAATCAAAGATTAAAAGACCAATTTGACCAAATATGGTCCAATGATAAAAATTGTTCTTCCAGAGGTCATGTGTATAAAATTTTAAAACCTAATTTTGGGTTTTGAGAAGGGCCTCGATATTTTACCTGTAAAACTAATAAAATTTATAAAATTTCGTACATCAAACCATCGTCTCCCTGTAGAGACGACAGGCAGATGGTAGATCTATAACATTCCTTTAAATGAGAGACTTTGTCTATTGTGTAACAAAGGTCTCATTGGTGATGCAATCCATTATACCGGTATTTTAGAATGTTCGGCCCTAGAAGAAATAAGGAAAAAATATCTAACACAAAATATTGGAAACGACGAAATTTTTTTAAGTTCTATGAACTCATGACCAACTACAACTCTAAATCTTTAAGAAAATTGTGTGTATTTATTTCAAATATTTTCGATGCTATCTGTTCCCCTTAGTTGTTTTTCCTATTCTGATCCTTAATTTATACCATAGTCTTACATAAGTATTGATCCTATTATATGTCATTTTTTTACTCATATCTTTTTCCTGTATAACAATGTACATGTATATCTCTGACGATTTGTATTTTTGTGTATTTTATATATATATATATATATATATATATATATATGTTCCTCTTGTACCAAATTATTTGGTTTGAGCGAATAAACTGAACTGAACTAACAAAGAAAATTCCGTGACACCTGAGCACATCTTGTTTTAGACACTAGATATAAAAAGATAAAAGAAACCCTTAATAACATTTGTAAACAACGGAACACGGATATGTAAATTGACTCCATCGTCGGACCAAGTTATTACATAATTGCACATGGATATTGTCAAACATTCCTAACAGCTAGAGTTTTGATAAGAAAATTAAAATGATTTCATTATTTGTGCTAAATAATGCCATTGCTTAAAGGCCGCAATCTATAACAATTATTTAAAAGCAAGAATATATGAATACGTACAAGAGAATACTGACGCTTAAAATGAAATACATTTGAAAATGAAATTCTACTCTACCATAGCTATCTCCTTCCAATCCACACTCTTTAAATGTCTAATTAAAAAAAACCACAAGCATGAAAATGTACACAATATCAATGTCCATTAAAACATTCACGGTCATTAAATGTAACTGTCCTTTCTTATATAATTTATTTTAAAATAGTCATGTTGTATAGTTTATTTGTTAAAATAAATTATATCAGAGAGGACAGTATGAATATTTAATAATTGCTTATAGATAAGGCTTCTATTATAATTACATTTGTAAGGTTATATTTTAGATCGTGGTACCAGAGAGAACGTATGGTGATTGCACTTTTGTATAAAATGAATTCTTATGCTGAAATTAAGTTTTAAGTAGTTTGTGTGGTATTTTCAGAGAAATTAACAACTCAAATAACAACAGTAATACAAAAGTGTTTAGTTAAGTTGATTTGTTTTACATCCTAAATAGACATTTTTCCACACCTACAGAAAACAGCTTGTGAAATACTTTATTTTTGTTTTATCCTTTAGATAGTAATGTAATACAATGTCTTTCTGGCATATATCGATTTATCATTAAAAAATATTTCATACATGAAAAAATTATTATTCCCTATTGTATTGCAAAGTTAAGAAACTAGTTGCGAAAATCAACAAATGATTTCTCCCAGACCCCTTTAATTCATTAATTCAATATTTAATTCCTCTTTCCAGAGAGTAAATGAAATGTATATTATGTAACAATATCAAATATACAACAAATATGACATACAAAAATTACCAACCCCTTTCAAAAATATTCAATTTTATAAAATATATATTTTATCGGAGAGCTGGATCTCCTAGTTAATTGCCGTTGTTAACTGTCATTTGTGGACTGAAATAAATTATGCCCCACAACACTTCACATCATGAAATTCGTGTTCATCCGAATTAATTCAAACGTGATGATGAAATGGTTTCATCTATAAAACCCACAAACTCCATTCGTATTGCTCAACCGCTGGAGATACATCGATGGATCAAAAGTGATGTCTACCGAAAACAATGCCTCGTGATTGTAAAACACATTTTTCATTATTATACAATTTGCACGATTTAAACAAAAATTCTAAATTGGTTTGATGTTAGTTGTTAAACTTCTTGCAACAAATTGCATGTATCTTTTGATATTTAAAATGTGTTTTGTATTGTGAAGAAGTTCACATTTTAATTTTAACTTTTATGGTAATATAAAGTACATATATTGGCTGCTGAAAAAAAAATCAATAACATATGTGAAATCTAGGCTTGATAGATCTTTATCATTTGTCAACTGTAACAAGTTTGTTAAAAATATTAACATGAGTTTCGAGATTGAAATATACCGGTATATATCCTGTGGCATATTTCAAATAATTGCATGAACAATTTAGTTATTTTAAATTAAACAATAGAAGAAAAAAACACCAAAAGAATGAATAAACAAATTAAAAAATTATATATAAACACCAAATTGAAAATATAACAGATAAGTG
>WFKH01011801.1:38774696-38799233 GCA_016163765.1 Magallana hongkongensis
CACTATTCCTATGAATGGTATTATATACAATATGGTCATATATATACATGTATTTCTCTAAAAATAAAAAAACCGGTATACTGTTGACAAGAAAACTTTATATTGATAATACAATACATGCATTTAAATGTATGCATGATCAATATATGCAGATAGAATAAACAGAAGACTACAGAAAACATACAAACTTGTTACATGTAAGAGGGATAGTCGTGGCCATTTTTATACTATATAAATCTCTTTAAAAAGAAGAGCTCTATATAAAGATATATATACAAAAACATTCAAATTTTATGATGAAAATAATGAAATTTTTCTTTACTAAATATTAGTTTATAGTTAAACAAATCATTTTTAAAAATATGAAGAGGATCTGATGATTAATTTGTTACTGAGTTTAATATTTTTTCGCTTTCATCGTCTACCGAAATGTAAAGCCAATGCTTAAAATGTCGATGAAACATGCATAGAATTGTGATTAAAACATCTGTCCAGAATCTCGTGTTTCAAAACTTTATCGTTTTTTTTTAAATGAATTAACCTTTGTGTTAAAGTATTTTATTGTAAATAAAAGTAACTGGCGAAGCATGTTTTATGAAAAAATGGACAATGCTTATTAAAACATCTTAATATGTATATCTAGGCCTACTCCCGAAATAGACTTTACATTGTCATTAATTTGCATAGAGGGAAATCATTGTACCGTATAGACATTTTTTGAAAGTACGAGAAACTAATCTGTCATTCAGAACAGGATCCTCTCTAAAAACTTTTAAAAAAAACGTTTCACTTAATGATACCAAATACATGTACATCATAAAACTTCATATCGATTTACACTTTAATCTCAGACGACGCACGCATTACTTTCACGGAAAATTGTTTGATGTTAACCATTTCAAAGGCTGATCAACAAATAGGTGATATAAACACAATTAGAGATAAGAAGCGCTTAAAAATGTGGTTTTAGTAACTGAGAATGAATTTGTTTAATCCAGTTCATACTCGATAAACTAGATTAATTGACCATTAAATAAGTTTATATAAGTTTTCACGAAACCATACGGAACAAAACGTTAGCATTATGCCTGCTGGTTGTTTGCGTGTTTGAATTATCACCAAGAGAATTTACTATAATTAAGTGATGCAACAAATACAACTTAAAGAATAAACATACAATATAAATGAACGATGTCAAGATACGAATTATTACACCTCAATATTTGCTTTAATTTATGTTTCTGTGGTATTTTCCAGTGTCTCTCCGGGAGTGAAATATTCGCTTACCTCGGCCTCCAGGAGACAGAGGAAATTCTGGAATCTCATTTCGGCGACTTATCCAATCTTCTGTTGTACTATACGACGATCGCCAAAAACAGTTGCCAGCAGACTCTAACCATCAACTCTTCCTCTCCCAAGACGTTCTACACCGGTGAGCTGACAAGATATTTTACCAGGGGTCAGCTATCATATGCCTCACTTACGATGAAGACGCTACAAGAAGCACTTGATGACCTCAATGACGTATACGAGTCTGATGACGAAAGAGATGACGATCATGATGACGATCATTCAGATGAGCATCATGATAATGATGATCATCATGATACCGATGATCATCATGGCGACCATACAGAAAGACCCAGCGACACAAGTACAGAAGAGTAGGTTTTATAATTTTTTAAGCAACACAAAATAATTATGTTTTTTTTTTACAAACTCAACTCCACAAAACATAACGAGATATATTTTATAATAAATTTTTGTAAGCTCTATATAAATTTTTTTGTGAATTTGAAATTGAGAATTATCCATAGCACAAAATTGATAGATAAGCAAATACATTTCACTGTAGCCACACTGACGATCATGGTCACGATCATGATGACGATGATCACATGACGACATCCTCCGTCACTGCCCATCAAGATGACGATGACCATTCAAAAGAGGACGATCACGACAGCCATGAACATGATGATGACGATGATGATCACAAGAAAGTCAACCTTCATCAGACAAAGGTTAGTACTGTAATCAATAGAGAAGAGAGAGAGGGAATGACAAACAGCCATGAAGGCTAAAAGGAGAGAGAGAGAGAGAGAAAGAGAGAGAGAGAGTCTCGTAGACAAGAAGGATAAGAGAGATAATGAAAGGAGACAAAGAAAAAATAGACACGAGAGAGGAAAAAAGAGTAAAGAGTAAGAATACTATACTCATGATTTATTCTATATTGTACACTGCTTCTTTTGCAGTGTCTGAGCGCTGGAAGACTGTATGACGAAATGTACAAGGACCCTTTAGAAGACGTGTTTGGTGATGAGCATGACTTGGAGGGACTGTCTCAACTCCTCCTCTACCACATGCTCTCCGGTACGTCAATCATATCTATAATGTTTAACAATTGAGGGTTCTATAAGAAATACGACTTTTAGACCTTTGTACATTTAAAATTAAAAATTTTGCAAATACAGTAAGTAACATTAAGTTGTGTGTTGATAATGTTAAATTTACATTGTATTATGGTATTTTAATACAGGTGATAAAGTGTCCCCTAACTGTCGAATTCTGCCCCGGAAAAATTACATGGAGAGTAGCCTTTTGCGATATGTCCATGCCAGCAACGACACAATACGAAAAAAAGGTAAGTTTGTCCGCGGCACAAAATCTCAGAGCAGTGCTAGTATATATAATGCTGGCCCAGTTTGGAGCATTAGTATTTTTACTTTGCAAAGACAAGGAACATAAAGAGTTTAACAGGACGCTTAAAATATATCATTATAACATAAACTATGGTATTTGAAGTGTAAACGCTAAAAATGCAATGTTTATTTTCCAGATTTTGAAAATTTGATGACTGCTCTTGGTCTGGTACAAACCGCCAAAGCAATGGAGGACAATATGGACAGCCATGATGGACACGATCATCGCAGACGTAAGAGGGCGGTACCGGATGCACTGACAGGCAACGAGTCATATGTAAGGATATCAGTGGACACATTTGCTTATACATGTATTTCTCTAGTTTAATTTCGTATCAAAACATATGGTAATGAATATTTTGTGTTTTCAGCCAAACAAATGTTACAACGCGGACGAGATCCTGGCCATCTACAACGCTAGAAACACGGACACCTTGACCAAGAAGAATTTCTTAGAATTGTGTCCGTCCCTGATATATCAACAAGTGTCCAAGGCGTGTGCCCCACTTCCACAGCAAGGATCAAAACCTAAGCTCGCCTTGGCTTCATCGGAAGGTCCGAATATTTCTATTTCGTTTGAAGAGTCGTCTTTTTGTATATTTTTGTATTTTGCGGGCATTTTAGCATGAATTTCAATTTTATTTATTTATTTATTTATTTATTTATTTATGTAGTTGTATAATGTTTTCTCAATTTTCCTTTGCAGCATACGGATACGGGACCCTGGCCGTCTTCATAGTCTGCCTCTGCTCTATAGTGGCCATACTCTTTATCCCGTTTGCCAACACCATCTGTCTGAAGACTTTCGACTACGTATTGGGAGTGTTTCTTGGCTTGGCCGTTGGAACACTGATCGCCGATTCTATTCTCCATCTGTTCCCGGCAGTAAGCTAGAATTTTAAATGGGTCGAAAAAAAAGGAAAGCTAAACATTTTTACACATATTTTTGCACGGCAATGAAATCGGAGATTTAACTAAAAAGATTTTTTTAAATAAAGTTTTATTTAATGTATCTAGATATTTACTGATAAGACACCATTTTAATGGAAGAATAATTTTGACGAATCCACGGAAGAATTACTTTCATAAGACATTAATATTGACACCATTTTTTTTACTGTTTAAAAGGTAATATAGCAGGTGCATAAAATAAAACAAGGCTTTGATTTTTTTTTTGTCTAGGCGTTTGGATTACATGTGCACTCTGAGGATGAACATAACCACGCCCATGGGGATGGGGTAACCATGGAACCCTATGTAGGGTACGGACTGGCAGCAATGGCTGGTAAGATTTTATTACCATCCACGAACAGCGAGGATTTATATAATAAAATAGAATAAAAGTTAGAATATTTTCGATGATATTACTAAGTATATATAAGTATACTGCATCAATTCCTACCCCCCCCCCCCCAATTCCTCACAACACACATTCACAGTTCTCTGAAGATTTTTCATCGGAAAAAAGTCGATGACAAACAAATGCGGCTCTGTTCACTTTTCCATAAGAGGGAGTAATTTATAGTAAAAGGTTTGCATAATGAGTTCAAACTAAGTTCAAGATGTAAATTCCGTCTGATGAGGAATGACATATTGTCCTCTAAATGTTATTGGTGAGATTGAGTCTTTTGTGTAGCACGGTAAACAAACATGCTTTCTTCTCTTTTAATATTATTACGACAGGGAATTCTACACCTAAACGTGTTTGTTTTGGTGTTGTGTCAAATTTATAATATGTTTTGTCAACAGCTTTAATAGCTTTACTAAATAGTTAAACCTTCACAGGTTCATAGAAAAATCACATGCCTGGAAATAGGGGAGATTTTATTAGCCTGTTTATATCCGTGTTTTGAAAAAAAGAAATCACCGTGTCACAAAATAGGTAGAATAGAAGCCGAAAATAAAATGAGAAGTTATTTGCAAATAGCTGGAGTTTTAGGGGTTTTTTTTTTCAAAGCACCGACTAACCCAGAATGACCGATGGATTGATTTTCACGCTTCTTTACATGACTTGAAAACGTAGCTTTGGCAGATAAAGAACCACACTATATAATTATCTCTTTGTTGAAACTTATCCCAAAGACTTATTTTGCCCCCCCCCCCCCCAAACATTCCCCTTTGGAAGGGATCCTTGTTAAATCATGACGTCAAACTGTTGTTTCTCACAGCAACCATTAAGAAAGGAAGAAAAGATTCATATCATCTTTGTTGGCAATGTTTGTTCAATGGAGGGAGAAAGTATAGCACCGAAGCTAAACAAAAACCTGTTTATTCGAATTTTAATCAAAGTATAAATATATGCGAGTGTATATATAAGAGCTGTTGTTCGTAAACAACTGAGCTGTAATCTAATTAAAAATGCACACAAGTGAATGCATCTTTGGTTATAATTCAAAGATTTTTTTTTTATCTACGCATCCGCTTATCTCACGAACATGCAATTTAAAGAAGGTTTGCCCATTGTCGCCAGCCAAATCTCAAGACATAACCTTGAAACCAAGCTCCAATTTCATATGCCTGGATATTAAAGTCAAGCGCAAGTTGAAACGGGTGCACTGTTCACGATTAGCCTATTAAAAGCCCGTCAATCATGGTGCAGTTCAGTTGTCCCTTTCTCATTTCTCTTTATTGGATAGAAAAAAAGTCGACCTACAGCAGGCCTTGTCGGAAGATGAAAAAGATTACCCCAATTCACATTTTTTTCCTAAACATTTCACATTGAAATCTAAGACCAGTCTTGCATGCGCTTACTGACCGGGAGCCTTCACGTCTTCATGAATATTTATTAGTCCCCTACCTGTGAAATCGGGGAGGGGGGACTAAAGTCTTTATCGCGGTCTGTCAGTCATTCTGTCCCGACTTCGTTTTCCATACCTTGTTTTGTTCTTGTGGTTTTGGAGAATTGATTTGAGAATTCTTGGTCTTAATTCGCAAATGAAAACCGAAACTCTTTAGTATTTAATGGTATAAAAACGAAAGAACATATTATACTTGAAAAAGAATTAACGTGATGGTGGGATTTCCTTCTTGAACGTGTAAAGGAAACACTCGGAATATAAAGTGAATTATTCATAAAAAGACATGCACACACAAAAAAATAAATAAATAAAATAAATGAGTTGGCCCACTACACTTTGGTTTCCAACATGAATTTACACCACAAACAATACATAAAGCTGACAGCAGTTATATTGACCTATGTGTGTGTACTAGTATTTTAAGTCTTTCTTCTTACTTAGATTAGATCTAACAATGCTGTATATCTGTCTCATATTAGAATGCATGTTCCATGTAGCAAATTTTTAACGATGTTGTAGGATGCATGTCACCCGATTCTCCGTTTTGCCTTTCTAGGTATTTACGCTTTTTACTTCATGGAGATGTGCTTCAATCTGTTCAGCAAGTCCAGTGACGCCGACGATGATCATGGCCACTCACATCTCCCAAGTCTGGACAAGATGGAGCTGCATAGTGGTGTAAGTCTCTCTCTCTCTCTCTCTCTCTCTCTCTCTCTCTCTCTCTCTCTCTCTCTCTCTCATTTATTGACTTCTTAAACCTTAATAATTTAATAATTAAAAAATGACTGATTAATATTCATATATTAAAATAGATGAAAAATGGAAAGACTACATCACGCTCTGAGTTATATGAAGTACAGAGTAATGCGGATTCGGAGAGTCCCAAAATTAGTACAGGTAAGAATTATTCTTCTATTACATTCAATCCATACGCGAGGAATGAACATTTGGTAAATTTTACATGGTTCGCGAGACACAGAGACATGTATGCAATACAGAAACAACACAAACATGTTCAAATTCATTACAGTGGATCATAGATATATGCTAGGCATATGTTTCCTGTCAAATAATCAGGATTATTGAAGCATTCACTAAAATAAAAAAAAATCCCAACAAATCACCAAATATTCAAAAAATCGGTTTTCACTAAAATTTCTTTCTAAGGTTGAAGCGTTCGGATTATTGGGGTCCAGATCAATGGAGCTTAACTATTTTACACTTTCAAAAGATTTCATGGTGATTGTTGTATTACAGCAAGTTCCCGATCCCTAATCCTCATGGTACTGCTGGGAGACGCCCTTCACAATTTCGCCGACGGTCTGGCGATAGGAGCAGCGTTTACTGAGAGCGCTTCTGTGGGAATCGCCACAACCATCACTGTCTTCTGTCACGAACTCCCACACGAGTTAGGTAATAAACGCGCCAAACACTAGATTTATTCTCAAATGTGACACATTTGGAATATAAGTAGAGGTTTTTGTTAGTTTCTTCGAAATACATTCGTTTGTTTAATTTATATAAATTATATAAAAAACCAACGATTTTTGGCGTCAGCAACTTGAAACACAACATCGAACTTCTTTCATGCTGCAATATTGTTGTCCTTTTGACCAATTCTTCTTTTAACTATGAAAATATGCATAAGTAGTAATATTGCAAATTTTTGTTTCAATTAAAATGGGTCAGAAGGACATTTACACTTAATCACCCCTTGTTGTCTTTGGCAAAATAGCGAACTGCATGAGTTTCCGGACTTTTTTTTTGGCAGGTGACTACGCCATATTGGTCTCCAGTGGACTATCCAGAGGGAGGGCTCTACTGTTTAATTTCCTATCTTCCCTGACCGCCTTCATTGGTCTATACATCGGGATTTCCGTGTCAACAGACGACACCGTTAGACAGTGGATTTTTGCCATCACCGCTGGTCTCTTCCTGTATATTGCCTTGGCTGATATGGTTAGTCAATAAATGTCAATTTTGTATACAGCTGTAACTGCCTGAAATGAAAATGTACCATCAAGCTTTAGGGAAAGAAGATCTAGAAACACGCCTTTTATGTTTTGTTTTGATAATCGGCATAAAACGAAGTCGAACAGCATCTTGATCAATGGCGCTACCCGCCTAATTCATTGTATCATAAAAAAAAATGAAACCCTACAATATATGGATGCATATGACGATATTGAATCGTTATGATGAGAACATGGAATTCAAACAAATTCGATAGGATAATGTTTTTATTCGAACAAGTAAAGGGATCGAGGGATAGTCTATAGTTTTTAGTCAGGGTCGGGGTTAGTTTGGGTTAACTGTTTGGATAGAGGTGTGAGTAAATATAAAGTTACCAAAGAGTGAAGAGTATCCACGCGTAACTTCCTACGGCAATTATGAAATGTATAAAAGCGTAATCAAAACCTATTTGTACCATTAGTGTTCGTTTACGGAAATAAAAATTATTTCACTATTGCTTATTAATGCATTAAACTTGTGTTTTGATGCATCCTTATATGTTGCAACTTTAGAAACAACTACATGTACCAACCTGTATATATACTCAAAAATGCCAACATGCCAGCATGATGGTTCAATTTTTTTCATATTAAAATATATTTTTTGCTCTGTTTTTAGATGCCACATCTGACAAAAGTGAAGGGACCACATGGAAAAAGACTGCTTATGATTATATTTAACAACATTGGAATCTTTGTGGGCGTTATCATTTTAGTTCTGTTGTCTTTATTTGAGTCAAAAATCAAAGTATGAGCAAATTTCATAGTGCGATTCAAGTGCAATTAATTTTTCATATTGTCATTTTTATGTGCAATTATTCGGTAATTTTTATATGAATTTTTATGGGTTTTTTCTTAAATGACTTCTTTTGTATCTTCATTTCTTATGCAGAATTTCATCAAAATGTTGTGTTTTTTCAAAACTTGCATGTATTTTAGATGTTGATGTTATTAAATATGCAATTTGCAGCATGTACAATTCATAAAAACACTATTTAAAGCCAAAAACAAACAGCTTAAGTCAATGTGACAATGGCTTAAAACTATTTTTTGTTACATTATACATTAGAGATGTTTTATATGCTGTACATTTCTTCAACTGTTCTGTGATATACCGGTTAAAATGTTTTATATTTATCAATACAACGATGTTGATATATCTATTTCTTAGCGTTTTTTGTTCAAGATTTTTTTTTAACTTAAATGAAATTTATAATAATGAATTTGAGTTTGATAATGCGTTTATCAAATATGATTTCCCCTAAAAATTATAGTCTTGCTACATGTACCTTAACTTTGCAAGTTTCAATCTACAAACAGATTTATCTGAAAAAATCCGTATCTTTACCTCTTAAAGCTTGCTGCAGATCAGTATCTCTATTAGACATACAGATCTGCTCTATTAGAGATACAGATCTGCAGCAACCTTTATGAGACTGTGGGAAAATTTGGGTGGACATGCCGTAGAGCTGCAATTCCTCACATACAAAATACTAGCAATACATATACATGTGTATATGTATACGGCTCACAAATATTTACGATTTGGACTGATTAATCGTATTCCCTAAAGCATTCTGTGCAAATATTCGATACCAAAAATACAACATTAGAAGACCATGCATGACGCGTTTTTCGCTGTTCAGCTAGATTTGTTTCATTTTATCTTTACTTTTACATTTTTAGGAAACCCATGGCCAGTCTCACATACAAGGTGTCCCAAAATATATGATACCAATTAAAATTCGTAATAAATTAAACACTATTTGGTCAAAACTTGTAAATTGTGGCTCAAATAAAAGTAAAATTAATTAATTTTTTCCCACCAAAAAGGTCGGGGAAAAAACGTTCTTTCCATATAATTCTGATGCATATTTCTTTGGTTAAATTGAATTTCATTCAAAATGAATCTGACAAGAGAACAGGCATCGTTCGTTTTTAAACTGTATTATTAAACACAGACTCCAGTTAGGCTATAGTTTTACGAATTTTGCAAAAGGAATATCCTGGGAAAAACAACTCACCATGCAAGCAGCAGATTCTTTGAATAGTACCGGAGAAAATTTATAAGAAAACGGGATCTGTACAGTGGCTGTTGTGGGGAAGTTTACTCATCAACTTGATGTTGTCATTGATAAAAAAAAAAAAAGGGCGTCATTTGGACGCACTCTCTTTAAATTTGTTGTGTTTTTGTAATCAAAAGTTATTCAAAGAGAAAATTGTATCATATATTATGGGACACCCTGTACATTATAATATTTGATAATTCACGCTTTCTGATAGTGGATCAATTCATTGAACTTTTCTTTCTCTCGTTTCTTTTTAAGTTGATAATCATTATAAAAACTCCTCAGATCCTAACTCTAAACTTATTTTATTTTCTAGATATATGTACATCGGTTACTAGAACTTACAATTAATGAAGTGATGTATATGATGTAACCCCCCTACCAAATGTTTTTTAACGGTTTGAAAACCGTTCGCTTCTCAAAGTGGTTAATTGAACAGCATCATTGAGACTCTAGTTATAAGTTTATTGTTAATTCTACTTTTTTTCCCTTTGTTCACCCTTCAATGCATGTATTATATGTACTACTGTATTATTGTTTATTGTATTTTTCTCAACAATGTAAGTTATGCAGTTAAGAGAATAAAGAAATTGCTATATACTCTGTCCCAAGTTTCTGCTTCCACCACTTTTTGCTTAATATTTCGATAATCATAAATACCTCTGTGCCCAAACTACGTTTTTCCACTAGAATGAAAAAAGTCAAGCTAGATTATCTGTTTTGAAACGCCCCATCTACCGCTTCAGGTTTCAATACACAACCAAAAATAGAAAGTCTACGGGGTTCATATGGAGAAATAAGTCCGATTTTTTCTCATTAATATTCATTAACCACACTACGTAAATCCTGACGTCACAATGCATATAGTTCAAAGTGCGCCAAAGTCGTAGTATTGACTTTAGAAAGTTGTCGGAGGGAAATTTTCAAACAGAAGAGGATAATAAAAGTAAAACATCCATGTGTTCTGTGTATGAAAACAAAAGCTAGTTAAAACACCCTTTGTTTGCCCCTGAGATGTCATTTAAATCAAATATATATTATAGAGGTTTGCAGGTTTGTGCCCCTTTACCTACAAGCAACAACCCCCAAAAAGACAATTTTTAAAACTAATTGGCACATTCATTTTAATTAGAAATAAATAAAAATGTACATTAATTTAAAGTATGAAATATCAAATACTATGGAGCACCATGGCAACTCGCTTATATCAATTTAAAAAATTCGAACTTCTGTGTCGAAATTGGCAATTATCAACTTAATTCACTATTTTACTATGTAAATGGTTCATTTCTCGCTTCAAATTTTCATATTCAAACGGCACAATAAAAAATAAATCAATTTTTAATCAAATGGCGTCATTTTTTTTTCTACCGGTGTGTAGGTGAAATTCATACCATGGCAAAAGGTTCCGGCGTAAGCGTTTCCGAGTTATTTGAGAAATTTTAAATGTCCATTATACATTACTTTGAAATAGTTACAGCCTCAATTTCAAGATGGCGGCCGTATGCAAATTAGACAAATTGGACTTATTTCTCCATATGTTTTGCATTGCAACAGACATGAAAACACCCGGATAATAACGCTGAAAAATTGTGCGAGGTGTTCCGAGTAGTTCCGAATGGAGAAAAGATGTAAACATATACCATTATAAATCTCCGTAAGAAATTTGTTTTCGTTCATGTTAATTTCTCCCGGTAAAAATAGATAAAGTTTCAATGAAGAAATCTTGGATTTTTTATATCGTCTTTGAAAGGTATGTGTATTTTCGTTAAAATTCGTCAAAAAGTGAGGGAAGCAGTAACCTGGGACAGACTATAGCAGCAACAGGTGACCCTCAGGGCCCATGGGCCCTTTGCTCGGGAAATTTTCTTACATGATAACCGGAGAAATTGATGAGGATTTACATCACAAGTCGTGAAGAATAGATGAATTGAAAATACTTTAAAAAGGACTGGACAATTTAGCAAATTTATACGAATAACATTTGATCGACTTGTTTTGACTTACCTAACTGGTTCTCGTAGGATTGGGGTACTAGCTTTCGTCAACAAGAAACATGTACATCAATGTCGTACAGAACACCACACAGATGCTACACTGGATGGTAAAATCTAGATAATGTGGTGAGCTCAGGCAGAAATTCTACAGAGATAATCAAAGGTATAGACGATTAAAAAGAATTAATGATATTTATGCAGAGTTTGTTTGCATAACTTTATCCGATATTAGCTCGAATTACCTCGTTTACAACTTTATGTAATTCAATTCACTAACACTAAATACTTGAAAACACAACTTGCATGATATGTTTTTTGTTAATTGATATATTTAACGTTTACGACATTTAAATATACATGAAACAATAAAAAATAGCCACTTACTAATTACTCTTACTAAAAACTTATGTCTTAAAGTGTAGCTGCAGGTCTGTAGCTCCCGGTCTGGAAAAACTCGGGTGGACGACCTGGGAGCTACAGTGTCATACGTGTTAAAAAGTTGAAATTTATGCACAGAAAAATTTGCACTAGTTTTGGGCTTACTAACCCTATTGTCACACAAATTCTGTTAAAATAATTAGTACCATTAAATTCTTCAAACAATTTACTACTGATATCATCACAATACTTGCCTCAGACTCTCTTAAACACACTAATCGACCTCAGAAAATGATGTATGTTAAATTCACATGCAGTTAGAGAGTCACCATTTTTACATGTAAACAAACTACACTACTTCACTTTACATGCTTTATGGGGCTGGTGATGGTGTTTAAAAAAATACCAGAGGCAAGTAAGGTGACAAAATCAGTATTAAAATGTCCGAGGATTGTTTTGGAATCAAAAATTTGTAATGAATGTGTTTGGAAATGAGATAAAGCAGTCCAAAACTAGCACAAGTTTTTGTGCGCTGTAAATTGCAAATTTTTTACAGGTACAGAACAGTAGCTCCAAGGTCATCCATCCGAATTTTTTCAGACCAGGAGCTACAGACCTTCAACTATTCATAGTACAGAAAATTGGACTGATTAACCTTCATTTCCTATGGAATGAGTCAATACCAAATAGTTTTTTTTAGACATTTTACTACTAATATTGTCACTTCACTTGCCTCAGACATTTTTTTAAACATTGATTGACTTCAGAAAGAGAATTATATGTTAAATCTACTTGGAAATCAAGTGTCATCAATTTTACATGTAAACAAACCACTCTATTTTACTATACAAGATTCTTAAAGAATTTCAGAGGGAAGTTAAGCTATCAAATCCCAAATTAAATTTTTTGATATTGAAAAATTGCACAGAATGTGCAAGTAGTTTAAGGTAACAAGTCAAAAATATAGCCAGAGAACTGCACTGTGGTTCCCATTACATGGACCTTATCTACTCGCAATTATTTTGATAGTTTTTGCTTACCTTAGACACTAAGACACTGATTAAATGTGTTATAATCAATGAAGTGGTAAATTTCACAAAATTAAATGGTTGTTTTTTGGTTGCTTCATTTTTTCCCACTGTTCCTTGAACATAAAATTTTACTACCTGATCTGAAACCCCCATAAAATCCATATGTTGACAGTATGCACAGAATTAGTAATACAGTATTTCTATTTCATTTTTTTTAGGTTGAAGTGCCAAGATGTTTTCCTTCCGACATTTATTCACGTTACGTCAGATGGCAATGCAAATGGGCTTGAGAAGATCAGTCCAAAGGCTTTCTAGCCACACAAAATGGGAACAACATCCCTTTCAACAATGTTCAAATGTTAGGCTTCTATCCACGAGTCAGAGTGAATATGAGAAGCATAATGAACTGGCAAACCCAGAAATGACAACTGCAGCTGAGAAACCCGTCTCAAATACACTTCTCTGCATTACACACATCTTAGAAAGTACTAATAATGGAGGGAAAGAAGAAGCTGAAAAAATATTCGATGATCTGGTCGATGGATATCAGGCGGATGATAAGAAAAGAAATCTTAAGGCTGTGTTTGACACTTTGGAGTCAATCATTGCAAAGGGAGGTGTTCATAGGTTCAAACATTTACAGATACTTCAGGCATGTAAAGAATTCAGAGGACTATTGGAGAAAGTATTTAGCTCTTTATCTAATTATAATGAACATGATTTGTTGAACCTATTAACTTGTCAGCTGACTTTCCGGATTTATGATAAAACACGTGAAACAACACTTTGGGAAAATGTCCTTGCTAAATCAAACAAACTGAATATTTCTGGTTTAATTCGGCTTCACCATATGTCTAAAAATAGCAAAGACAATATTCTCCAAAACCAAATATCGAAAAATATTGCAAGACGTTGGATGGAAATTGAAAAGGTCAATGAACTCATTTCTGTCATGAAAATAATGATCCCAGAAAGCAAAAAATCTTCTGAAGGTTCTGTATTTGATCATTTGGAAGAGAAAGCTTTGCAGAAAGCGGAAATGTTGAATCTAGAGGAAATAACTCAAGTGCTTTTTGCGTTGCACGCATCAGGAAGGAGAAATTTACCTTTGATCAAATCCCTGGCTTACTGTATGAAGGAAAAAATGTCAGATGATTTCCCACTAAGGTCCATTGCTTCAGTTTTTACAAGCATTAGTAAACTTAACTTCCATGATGCTGCCTTGCTAGGACTTCTGAGTGACCATGCTGTCATGAAGTTTAATGGTGTTCAAGAAAAGAAAGAAGCTGTGAATTTCCTGTCAATCATTTTAATGTCCTGCGCCCATTTGAGATGGTTCCCACCCAACCTGGAGAAAACGATTCAGTCTCACTTTGAGGAGTTTCCAAACCATCTCAATCCTGTTCACCTTTGCTTTGCAATCTGCAATATGAGTAAGTTGCACAGCTTCACTGAGAGTGAGAAGGAAATGGTCCGGAACATGGTGGCCAAGTTGAAGGAAAAGGGAATTGAAAACAGCCACCCTGTTGTGTGGTTGAACTTGGCATTGGCGTTGGGATGGAACGACTGCTCAGTAGACTGGATCTTGTCTTCAGTGCTAAAGCAAGATTTCGTAGATAACATTCAAAGTAAGCTTGCATATTACATGATATTAATTGAAAGGATTCAAATATTTACAATAATTATCATTATTGAATCATACTGTACAATTAAAATAGATCAGTACTGCATCTGAAAACATGAACATTTTTTCAGGGTAAAGTTTTGCAATTTCTATATACAGGTAGCAATGCATTCAGTTTATTTAGAATAGTCAGCTGATGAGCATTGATATTTTATTTTTTATCTTCAAGCTATCCTTAAAGGGGCATGGTCACAATTTTGGTCAAAATTTATTTTTCCATTTTTAATGTTTACAATGCTTTAGTTAGGCATTTATAACAGTCAATGAAAAATTGAGTGTCAGTCGTCGAGTTGTAAGCGAGTTACAGAGCTCACAATTCTTTGTTATGTAAACAAAGCTCAGGTCATGTTTTGGTTTACATTTTAAATGTTGACAAGAAAAATCCAGGTTTGGACCTAAAATGTTACAAAAGCTAGGAACTGTTTATTTATGTTCAAAACGAATTAACAGATAGAAAAATCAGCTTGAAAAAGAGCTTTTATCGGTATATTGAACCAATGTAAACAAAAACATGGCACGAGCCTTGTTTACATAACAAAGAATTGTGAGCTCTGTATCTTGCTTATAACTTTACAATTGACACTTAAATTTTGCTTGATCATTAGAAATGGATTACTGAAGCATTGTAAACATTAAATATAGAAAAATAAAATTTGACCGAAATTGTGACCATGCCCCTTTAAAAGGTATCTTAAATGATGAAAAAAGCTCTGATACAGTTTTCTGTCTACTATGGAATCATCAGTGTTCGTGGGGGAACAATGTTCGTGCCTTTAATGGGTAACACTTGCTCAAGAATTTGCATCCCCACAGGCATATATACAAGCATTTGTTTGATATTTATTAAAATTATTCTGATTACACTACCAAAATAATCTTCCTACGAACTAGGAAAATTTTGGCTACCCATGAACATTGACCCCCACAAATAAAAATGATTCCACAGTAATGTTTATGTTAATGGCTGATCCAGAGTTTTATGATGGGTTAATGAAACCTGTTGTTAATCTTATTTACACTTTTTATGTGTAATGTGTTTACACATTGATAATACATGTATCAATAATATATATTTTATGACCACACTATGTCTTTTTCTTACAGAGAATTTCCCCAACATGGTCTCAGTTTTGCGACAGTTGGATTACGAGGCCAGTATTGCCTTTCCTAATTTCCAGGGACCAAGACTAGATCTTGGAGGTCAAAAGCCAGGAAGAACTAATACCAAGGTATGGAGCAGCATTCCAATTTTTCTGTTATATAATACATTGTATTATTATAAATCTTCTCCCTGGCAACAAATCCTTGCAATTTTTTTTACAGTTATAACAAACTCTGTCATAATGAATTTACAGATATAACAAACTGATTTTGAGTTCTGTAGAGATGAAAAATAAAGAAATTTACATCTTTCATAACAAATTGTTTTATAGTTTAAAACTTAAAAATACCAATAGACATAATTGTTTGAATGAATTCAATTTCATAAAAATCCCTAAATTTACCATCTTGTTATTTAAGGTTTCTAGAGAAGGTATTTTATTTTATGCCTCAGTAACCACAAATGGTAGTCATCTTAAAGAAAACATGTATCTAGCGAATTCACTATACTTATTATTATGAATTCGTTATACGGATGTAACGAATTACGAATATAACGAAGTAAATTCACTGGTTCCTAGGACTTCACTATAACCGAGTTTTACTTAAATAATTAACAACAATGTACCAGTAATGATAAAAGATTTGCTTGCTTATATTTACAGGCTTTACAGCCATAAAAAGAATCAAAATTTAACTCAAAATTGAGTTTATGAACTCTACTTTTGATTTCAGCAGGATTCCTTGGTTACAGATGTCATAGACATGACACATGTGCTGGATAAACAAATGGATGAAAGTGTACAATCTAGGATCATGACTTCACAAGGGCATGAGATAGGTTAGTTTTTTCTTAATCAGTGAATAAATCAGTCTTCTTAATTATTGATTATTAGCTTGCATCAACCCAGTTGGGGAGCTTAACATCATTGGTGTCATTATGAAAGTTCTTGAAACATTTTGTTTCTAAGCTGCATTGGTAATGTGTTGTTTTCATTCAGTCTTTTTTTTTTTTTTTTTTTTTTTTTTTTTATAAAAGACCAGATTGAAGTTTTTGGAGCAAGTTTTGTTCCCAAGCTTCTTTAGGCTCTATTTGAACTTGCAAATTGCATGGATGATAGTTTGGTTACCGGTAAAAGGGAACATCTCTTTACATTTCAGATGCCCTGGTGTTGGTTGGTAATGATAAAAGAGTGATTCCATTCTCCAGCAGTGGATCCAGCTTCCACAAGTATGCATCTCATTAAGATCTTGGTTATGTAGCTAATATGTAGCTAAATATATCATTTGGATTATAGTTATGGCTACCGGTACATCCCTTGGCACTAGTGAATGGAAAGGGTGGGGGGGGGGGGGGGGGCATAGACCACACATAAAAAATTGAAAACAATATATAAACCAGATAACTTTGAAAGATAAATGTGATTTCATGTTATTCGTAAACAACTTCTGATATTCAATGTTTTTCAGGGTAGCCATAAAGGTGTTGAAGTTCCAGGACATGATTCAGCCTGGTGTGGTTCCTACCACAGAGAACAGTATGTGGGTACGACACATGCAGTTCCTAGGCTACAAACTCGTAGTGGTGAGTGTGTGGGAATTATGGGTCTTTGGAAATAAAATGTTTCAGGTGATAAATCCCTTATTTTGTCAAGTGAATTTTTTGGACACATTGGCACACGTGTACAAACCTTTCTTTGCAACTCCACCATGTAGGGTATATGTTTATTTCACAGCTTTGTGTATGTAGCATTTAACGATCTCCGATCCTCAGCCATGTTCGATAACTCTTAATTATCTGGATATTTTTTTTATTCATACCATAAGTCTGCTTTTTATATAGACAAATTTGATTAGTCTTCTAGTGTTAATATTACGGTCAGTTATTCAATGAAATGCTTGGCTTAGTGGTTCCACGGAGATCTACAACATAAAGGTAAAGGGTTCGAGCCACTGATGCACCGGTACAACTTTTAAAAAAAATTTTTAATCTCAACTTTTTATTTATTCCATTATATCCATCGTGGGCAAATTTGCAATAACTTTGTAAACTGCATGGATTCCATCAATAAATTTCTTTTTTTTAATTTCATTTATAAAGTTTGAAGGACAAATAACATCTTTGAGGGTCGGAGAACCTTAATAAATGCAGTTTGATAATGGATTTCAATTCACAGTTTATATTTTCATGTAAACATTTAAATAAATTAGTTGGAAGTGCATATATATGTATATGTTCAGCTGAAGGAAAATTTTGTCTTCATTTTGATTGTTTTTTGTTTTTGTTTTTTTTTTTACAAATTTTAAAATATCAACTTTCTCATCATATTTTTAAAATTAATTTTGTTTTAAAAGCATTGCTAATTCATTACCATATCATACATGTACATGTATATAAGACACAGCTGTAGTAGAGGTTGAAAGTATACCTGTATTGATAATAAGGATTTCTGATTAATGCGTTTTCTTGAGATGATTTTTTGAATGTTTGTTCCATTTTTTTTTTAGATTCCTTACAATGAATGGAAATCTTTGCCTGGAAACAACTCCAAAATGATGTATCTTGAGAAAAAGATTACAGAAACAATACCATAGGGAAATCTAAATCATCTTAAATTTTATGAATTGTAAAACTGTTTTAATGTCTTCATTGTCAGATTTAAATGAAAATAAAATTATCTCACTTAAGTGGAGTTGCACATTTATTTTAAGCTAACAATGAATCATTATCTACAGTTGTTTCATTGTTTTGATTCTACTAT
Source organism: Magallana hongkongensis (assembly GCA_016163765.1). Lineage (NCBI taxonomy): Eukaryota > Metazoa > Mollusca > Bivalvia > Ostreida > Ostreidae > Magallana > Magallana hongkongensis. Next base: position 38,793,231 of record WFKH01011801.1, read on the forward strand.
TTAGAGTTGGACTTCTATATCACAAACACTGATATCTCAAATACAATGGATATTTTCAAGTCCCAACTACTTTTATGTTTTAAGTATTTTACCCTCGATATCTCGAATACTCAGATATCTCAAAGTTTTTAAACAGTCCCATTTAGTTCGAGATAATGAAGTTTGACTGTACATATATTGGTAATTAAAGAAAACGTCACATAAGTGCAAAATATTTATTTCATACTACCACATGAAATTTCACATTTTAATATATAAACAATACATGTATTATATAAAGTATACAATATTCAGGAAATGTACATCAAACCTGTTTACCCTTTCTGACTTTTTCAAGTTTTCAATACAATTACTGTAAAAGTAGTTATTTACGCTGGTGGTTACATACACGTTTTTCTATGGTCAAACAATATGTGGGGTATTAAATATGCGGATTCGTCATTTATGGCACTAAAGTTTTGATCTTTTTACCATACACGTGGGGGTATTCTACGTGATTTTAAGCTAATATCGTGTAAGTAATACTTACACGATATTAGCTTAAAATTACGTAAAATACTAAGTATTGTAAATTTCCCCCACGCATTAATAACCACTTTTACAGTAGACCGTTATTTAATATCAATTAATATAAAATTTTCCTTTCTTACAGTAAACAAAAAATTGGTCATATTTTAAGTACCGGTAAATTAAAATCTGTAAAACAGTACAAAGAGTAAACTGATCTGATACATTGCGTGTATCCAATACATTTATGCACATATATACATGTATATTTAATGACTAGGAAAGCAAAACTTAATATTTTCTTGTAGAATATGTAAAATATAATCTAAATAAAAACAAAAAAAAAAAGGTGCCAAAAAGTCTGTATGCATATTACAACTTCTTCAGATTATCTATATTTTATCATAATATCCTTAATATTGACATTTATATAACATAGTGAGTATGAATATATTATATCAAAGAGAAAATTTTGACATAAAAATTATTTAATTTATATATGTTGTACTATATTCAAAAAGGCAGTATTCAGAGTCGGCTACAAGCTATTCATAGGAAAAAATGGAGTATAGATCTGAGGAAGACATCCATGGGTTTAAGCAGTGTATATTCACATGCATATCAGGTATATGTATTCATAAAGGTCTTTACAATCTGAATGTTTGTTGATCACATATAAATTGGAATAACAGTTATAACTTGACCCATAATTGAATTCAAAATTAGCACCACAATTTTATTACTGGAAGAAATCCATTGGTTATTCAATATCAGCAGTGTACAATAAGTTATTGTAGTACACAACTACACATGCATTTTCAGTCTTTAAAAATGGATTTACATGTACAAGCAACGCTGTGATTCATCATTCATCTTGTCTGGCAGTCACTTAAATGGAGGCTTTGAGTATTAACTGCATTGTATTAAAAAGCTTATTGTATAGTCATAAACAGGAACTTTCTCAGGGCTATTTAGCAGCACTGGTTCAACCCATTCTACTGATCTTTTTGGATTTGTCTGCTGGTTTATTGGGTGGTGGGGCATCAGCAGCAATGTGCCGACCGTATAAACTGGAAAACAAAAAAATCACAATAGAAAAACAGATCATTAAAGCTCTTTGGCTATTACTTAGGGAGAATCTACATATAATTTGCTTTATACAAAGATGTTGACTATTACTGGTATGTAGCTGCAGAACTGTAGCTCCACGGAAAATTCGGGTTGATGGACTGTGGAGCTCCACGGCCCGTCAATCTAAATTTTCCGTGAAGCTACAGTTCTGCAGCTAATTATTATGATCCCTTCTTATTAAACTATCAGTAGAGTTCCATTGAAATATTATGGTAATAATGTTACTTACTATTTTCACAGACATGTACCATATACATCAGAGAAAACATAGCTATGTATTTCATAAACACATGTACTAGTAAAAACATATTTTTAAAAAATCTTAAAAACACTATTAAATGCAAAAATTGGTACATATCCACAAATTGTTTTTCTAACATTTTCCCCAGGAATTATCAAAGTAAAAAATTAAATAGGCTATTTCAATGCAGCTATAAAATACACATGTAATGTAAACAAGAGGCCCAGGGGCCACATCGCTCACCTGAGCAACAATAGCCTTAACTCTGATCAAATTAGCATTACAGTATCAAAATCAAAATATCTTGACAACTAAGTACAGTAGATCTTGCTAAAAAATTTTTAAAAATCTGCCAATTTTTATCCACATATTTTTATGGTAAATACCAAGCCCCATTTGTTGTTGTACCTGTAAGATGATGTTTCTCTATTCCGACATACCCCCCCCCCCCCACACTTTTCTCTAGGGAATCATGGTTTGATCAAACTTAAATCTGCACAACCAGTGCTTTCACACAAGTTACTGCTTTTTGGACTGAAAAATTTCCCAGAATATTTTTAAAGATTTTCTCTATATATTCCTATGTAAAAATTCATACCCCCATTGCTGCCCCGCCCTACCTCCGGAGACCATGATTTAAACAATCTAGTATCTACACTATTTGAGGATGCCTCTACACATGTTTGAGCTTTTCTGGCCTAATAGTTTTTAAGAAGAAGATTTTCAAAGATTTTCTCTATATATTCCTATGTAAAATTTCATCCCTCCCATTGTGGCCCCACCCTACCCCCGGGGACCATGATTTGAACAAACTTGAATCTACATTACCTGAGGATGCCTCCACACAAGTTTAAGCTTTTCTGGCCAATTAGTTTTTGAGAAGAAGATTTTTAAAGATTTTCTCTATACATTCTTATGTAAAAATCCATCCCCCCATTGTGACCCCACCCTACCTCAGAGGACCATGATTTGAACAAACTTAAATCAACACTACCTGAGGATGCTTCCATACAAGTTACAGCTTTTCTGGCCTAATAGTTTTTGAGAGGAAGATTTTTGAAAAATACCAACAAATTTTCAATAATTCTAAATTATCTCCCCTTTAAAGAGGGTGTGGCCCTTCATTTGAAAAAACTTGAATCCCCTTCACCCAGTGATGCTTTGTGCCAAGTTTGGTTAAAATCTGCCCTTTGGTTCTGGAGAAGATGAAAATGTGAAAAGTTTACAACAATGACGACGCCAACGCCAACGACAACGCCAGCGCCAACGATGACAGACAACGGACAAATTTTGATCAGAAAAGCTCACTTGAGCTTTCAGCTCAGGTGAGATTAAAATGAAATACTTACAATCTGTATGTTTCTGAGCGGATGTAGTCGAATACATGGGACACACCCACTTGGTACTGGTCAGCTATGGGTGTGACCCAGGGGTTATTCTCTCCCCTGAACATTTGCTTAGATCCAACTAAATCTAGATTTCCTGTAATAACAAAATTACCTGGTAGTTCCAACTTTTTAATGTAGAAAATTGAGGTGTTTCTACCACAATGACTTTAAAAAATTCAATTTATTTGAAGCGTGTACCTTAATAACAAAAAAATACAACAAGAACACCATTTTAAATGGGGAATGTTAAATATCAAATAAAAAATTCTATTCTGAATTTTTTATCTATCGATACATGTGCTTGTACAATATACATGTACATGTTTTTGCAAACAATGATTTTATTTCTTGCTAGTCTGGTTGGTTAGGGTTAGAGATGTACCTATTTCTGGGGGTAGCACCGTCAGTCTGTTTCCCTGTATGTGGAGCTCTCTCAGTCGCGGCAGATCGCCAACTTCCTTGGGCAGAGTCACCAGATCATTCTCTCTCAAACAAAGCTGGAAACATAACAAGTTCTTTTAACGATCTCTGATCCTCAGCAATGTTCGATAACTCTAAATTATCCGGAAATTTTTTATTCGTACCATAAATTGCCTTTTATATGGACAAATTTAAAAAGTCTTGAAGTGTTAATATTACGCAAATCCATTCTATGAACTGCTTGGCTTAGTGGCTCCACGGAGTCCTACTAACTAGAGGTGAAGGGGTTCAACGGTACAACCTTTTTTTTTCTAATTTGATTTCAACTTGTATACGTTATTTATTCCATTATATTCATCGTGGCCCAAATTGCAATAACTTCATAAAATGCATGGATACAATCAACAAATTTCTTTTTATTTTGTTTAATTTATAAAGTTTGAAAGATAAATAACGTTTTTATGATGAAAAAAATACTCTCTCTTTCTCTCTCTCTCTAGAAAATATCTCTTGTTTATAGTCTATATTAAATAGCTATGCTGTGCCTATAAATTTATATATACATGTGAAAAATATATGAACAAAAATAAAAAATATATATATATATGATGATTTTCTTGATATGATATTGATAGTATATATAAAAATGCAAAGTCATTTCAAGAAATTTAATTTGTTTAGATTTACTTCATGTATCTTGCTGTTATTTAACCTCATGGTTTAAATGCAAGCTTTACTTACAATTTGAAGATTCTTGAGTTTCCCTATTTCTGGTGGCAAGAATTCAAAATCATTGTCACCTAGATACAATGCTCGTAATGTGTCTGAAATGAAATAAAACTCTCAACAAATAAAAAGCATAATTGCAATTTTTTTGGTCCAGTGCATGCAGTTACATTAATCTAATATAAAAGAGACCAAATGCTTTCAACTGAAAATGGTAAAGCAAATTACATATACTATTGACACAGGATATGTTTTAAAATTTTACATATACCATATATTTACATGTTATATCAAGTTTTTCTTTCATTTTTAGAAAAATTCAAAGAATGCATTTCAAATGAAATTCAAAGAAGATACATGAAAAACTCTAATAAATTAAAAAAAAAATATGGCAACTTGTTCATGTATTTTGAGAATGTACAGAAATATACAATAGCAATATTGTTCATACCCAAACAAAAGAAATTTCCAGGCAGAGATTTTTCGCTCAGGTTGTTGTAGGTAAGATCTAGGACTTCTAAAGCAGGAAAAGCACCAAATCCTCGCGGCAAGGCATTCAGTTTATTCATTCTAGAAATGCAAAGATTGGCCAATATTAAATACTGTAAAATTATTGTCTATCATAATACAACAATTGAAATTTGTAATTAACAACTTTATATCAAGACACTTTTAATAGCATTTGAATTTCGTCAGTGTTTCCATCAAGAGACATTAAGACAGAATACAATTTTTTACTTAAGTCTAAAATTGATTATCATGATCCTGGAGCCTGGGTAATACCAGTTAACGTATTAGATCTCACTATACATATATTGTAAATATCAAGAGCACTATTGAACAATTTGATCGTCCCTAATCTTGCACAAAGAAAATTATATAATAAACACACACCCAACAGTTAAGCCATTGTGTGATTTAAGATTCATAAGATTAAGCATAATTGAGACATTATTTTTTACCAATAGATACTTCTGAGAAGAAAATGCAGCACACATACCCAAGGTTTAAAATTTTCAATTTCATTAGAGAATTCAGAGTACTTGGAAGTTCCTGAAATGGAAAAAGCAATTCAATTTCAAGTGAAGGATAGATGTGAAGTACAATGAGTTAAATATTATTATACATTGGAAAAGAGTTTTCAACGCAAAGTAAAGATGTCAAAAGTCAACATATTATTTCAATATTAATGAATATTTATAATATATTAAGTGAATAATCCTTGCCTTAATATGGTTATTGAAAAGATTAAGATGTTCCAAATTGGGTAATTCTGTTATGTTGGCAGGTACCTCTGAAAAAACAATAAAGAAGTTTAATTTATTGGTACATGTAAAATGGAACCCCAATACATACAAATAAATAACCATTCTGAACAGTTTCAATTTTTTTCCCCATTGCAATTTTGCATACTTAAAAATGTCTAATCCTCAGCAGTTCCATAACTCTAAAACATCCATAAATTATTTATGCATATATGTAGTTTATATATTTGAAAATGTGTAATAATCGTATATGGTAGTTTAATGTTAAACACAAGTAAACATCAATGACTTTGGTAAAGTGTACATATCACATCAAACAATTATA
>WFKH01011801.1:38804233-38816733 GCA_016163765.1 Magallana hongkongensis
CATCCAGCCCTCTTAAGCCAAATAAACTAAGTACACATGCTGCAAATGAACTTGGATAAGAATCTCTGGTAGTCAGATTTTTTAAGAATTTTTTTTATATGAATGCCTGTTTCTCAGCAAATTATATCAAAGTGGAATACCCCTCAACACTAGCAGTGTCCACCATATTTTCCTTTCATCGCCTAATTCTTTTCATCTCCCTAAGTCAAGTGCTTCTGCCACACTCCAAGTACTGGAGGGATCGGAAACCCTTCATTTAAGAAGATGAATTCATCTATTCTCTATACATGTATTACTTCAAAACAGTTTGAATTATGAGATGGTTTAGGCCTGATCTATATGAACAACTTGCATCAGCATTGTTAATAGTGTTGTCACTATGAACAATTTTTAATCGATGATCAGTTGAAAAGGTTGTCAATTTACGATAATCGATTTGAGATTAAATAATCAATTATAATTGGTTTATTACATTAATACTATACCTATTATTTTGTTTATTATTCTGTATTTAATGAAATGAAAACTGTTGTGAACTGGGTTTTATCTTCAATCTCAAAAGATGTGTAACTTTAATTAATGAAAATACAACATACATCTTATAAGCTTTAAAAAATAAGTGCAAATAGCACTTACATATTTTGAATTAAACCATAGCATAAAATTTAGTGCCCCATTTTCATGAATTTAATATAATTTGTTACTGATTCAATTATTGGCTGATCATCAGTTAATAAGAGACAACAGATTCTGCCGATTACTCGATTATGATTTTCAACCGATTTGACAACACTAATTGTTTATAAATTCATCCAAAGTGTACAGATATTTCAAGTCAGGAGAAACATTATTTTTATCATACAGTTACCGATATATTTTCATTATTTTGGGGTATCATATGTGTTCCTTGGGGTACCCAGAGATGTTTTTATGATATTCCATTGAGTCATTGGGTATTAATTAGTAATATGTTTTACAGTACAACCATTGGGGTGGTTATTAAATTCTATCATTGGGGTACCTTGGGGTTCGTACAGGTATCCTTGGGGTACCAATAGTTGACCTTTGGACTCCAATGAGTATCCTGGGGTATCAATAGTTATTAATTTTTATCATTGGGGTATCCTTGGGATTCCTTGAGGTATCAGGGGTAACCCTTGGATTTTTAATGAGACCGGCCTTGGTTATCAAATTTACTTTCCATCATTGAGATATCTATGGGGTTCTCGGGGGTATCCTTGGGGTTCTCATGGGTATCCTTTGGATTCATTTGGGTTCTTTGGGGTACCAAAGGGTGACCCTTGGATTCCAATGAGACCCCTCAGGGGCTGGGGTATCAATGGTTATTAATTTCTATCATTGGGGTATCTGTGAGGTTCCTTAGGGTATCTTTGGGGTTCCTACGTGTATCCTTGGGGTACCAATGGGTGACCCTTGGATTCCAATGAAACCCCTTAGGTATCAATAGTTATTAATTTCTATTATTGGGGTACCTTGGGGTTCCTTGTGGTGACCCTGACTCCTGGGGGATCACTGGTTATTAATTTCTATCATTGGGGTTCCTTGGGGTTCTTACGAGTATCCTTGGGGTAGCATGGGGTGACCCTTGGATTCCAATGAGACCCCTGGGGTATCACTGGTTATTAATTTTTATCATTGGGGTTCCATTGGGGTTCTTACTGGTATCCTTGGGGTTCCTAGGGGTATCCTTGGGGTACCAAGAGGTGACCCTTGAACTCCAATGAGACCCCTTGGGTATCAATAGTTATTAATTTCTATCATTGGGGTATCCTTGGGGTTCCTTGGGGTAAAAAGACGCACCCCATAACCCCATCACACATTATTTTAGAATTTACAAAATTTCTTCATCTTAACAATTTGTTTTGAAAATTTAAATCTACATAAATTGGCAATCATACTTTAGTTTCTTATCAATCTTCAGTTTTCCCCCAAAAGATCTCTGCATCTTAATATTTTATCGCATCATAAACTTACAGAGTGCCAAGGTCCAAAGGTCAAATCATGATTGTTTGGAATGCATATTAGCATTTTCATAAGGTAATAATAAATAAGCAGTTTACTATTAAATAGATGCGCAACAGACAACTGAAGAGCATTGAATCTTAATGTTTACTAAGTTTTAACCTGAACTACCTAGATATTTCCCTGCTAAGTGCCAGATCATCCTTAATTACAATTTCAGGAGTTCTGAATCCACTTGCGGCCATGGCCATGAGTGGACTCAGGTCCCCTGATGTTGTGAGGAATGGTGCCAGATACTGTATTTGTTATTACAGTCATTTGGCAAGGACTAATCCATGGCAATAAATATTTGCAACGATGAGGCTCCCACGAAAATTTCTCACAGTGAATAATTTAATTCTGTTAGTAATGCACTTTCTGATTGGCTAAAAAATATTTTATATCGTATAAAGAGAGTTGCCTACGTCATAGTAAGACTAATGCAAAAACGTATCAATCCGCCTTATGTTACGTTTGAATTTTGTACATGTTGATGTCTTTTTAAAAGTCAAATGACCGTTTTTATCTACAATTAATAGCAAAAATTAAATTATTAGCAATGAATTCAATATTTATTAGTTTTATATGATATAAAATGGTTTTGAACAGTTAACATTTTTTTATAAAAGCTTTGCGGCTTATAAAGCGTAAACTGCCCCAAACCATTTTATATCGTATAAAACAGATATAAATATATTTGAATTCATTCCTTAAATAAAAGTTGGTTACACAGTAGGTTTTTTTATAAACTGTTAATAGAACACAGAGTTGTTTTCCATGGGCTTGTGTAAAAGTCATTCGCAACAATACACCAGATAATGGAATGCAAATTGAAGAAGAAGAAGAAGAGACCCTGCATGTACCAACCACTTATTTTGTTGTGGGAAAGTGTTAGTCTAGTCAGGTGCTTCAGATCCACTGAAAAGTATAAAAAAAAATCTTGAGACATCAATAAGCATTTACTGTGTTTCGGAACACTGGAAATTTGTAAATACACTTCAGAATAAAAAGAATTCCTAAATTGTCATAAAGTTTATTACTTACGAAGGCCTGGTATGTTTAAGTTGGGAATTCCTTTATCAACAAGATCCAATTCTGTATTATTTGGATCTCCTTTGCATTCGTCAATGTATTTCTTGACTTTGCTCGACATTTTCAGATTTGTAAGACACTTAATGCAGTGGAATTTATAAAATGCCTCTTTAGGAAATATTTACTCCGGAAGTGTCTCACAACGGAGTCCGGTCAAGTCGTACACAGACCAACTCGCATACAGGTCAACTTGTATACAAAAATTTCCGTATAAACAACCAAAAGTCAGCTCGTATACAAAAATTCCCGGTATGCTAAACTCAACTCGTATACAAAAATTTCATATGCAAAATAATAAATATAACAAATATCCTTACAACAGATGATATCATTTAGGATGACGCTTACTAAGAATGAAAAAAATCCACTGATAATAATGAAAAACAATCTATTGTATGTTATAGACTTTTGATTGTAGTGTTATTTTTCACTTTCAAAAGAGTAGGTCAATGACCTACTTTTTGAGTTAATGGCCATTGAATATTTTTTGTAAAATCAAGAAAAATCCCTTAAATTTTACACTACAATTGAGATTTTCTTAATTGTGAAAATATTACAAATAATTAAACGCTTTGAAAAATGAAATACAGTTTATGAATGGTAATGGCACTGAATAGATACAAAGCATTATAAGATTTCAGCAACAATTTTTAAATATTAAATATTTTTTAAATACAAATATTCCAGTCCGAATTTCCTTTATCAGTTTTCAAATCCCTATTATACCCATTTTTGATCCAATTTTTCAAAAAATTGCCGAGAGAATGATGATAATACAAAAAAATTTATAGTATTAAACTACTTATATTGACCTTATTCTGTTGGCATAAAATTTATATTAGGTCAATGATGAAAATTTTGAGATATGGTGTCTTAATTTTATCGTTTTTAAGGATCCTCGATTTTGCAATTCGTGCCATACAATTATTTTAATGAATAAGCGAGATAAAACCAACAGAAAATATGCAAAATTATATTGATTAAAATATAAAATCATAACTTTTAATATTAAAGTACTGCCAAAAATGTTTTAGCGGAAAACAAAATCTGCAAAGAACAAGTGCACTTAAGCTATAAAGAATGGGCTCTTTTTCAGTGCCGTTTTTATGTAGAAAATATCAACAAATTGCTTTTTTCCCGTAATATTTAAATTATTCTGGATCGATTGGCGCGTTTGCTGAATTATACTTTATGCATTATTTTACGTCTGAAAAAAAAATCGAATAAAGCTTTGAAGTTGCATATTACCATAGTGATCAAATTAACAAACATTCCTGACCATACAAAGTTGATGGAAAGCGATTTAAAACGTGCCAATGTTTTACAGTGAGCACATTTGACAAGACTACCTGGATAGAACCCACGTGACTGTTTGAAATAATTTAATTAATTATTCCATACGTGAGTTCAAACATGGGTCACGCAGGTAATAGCTGCTACTTGCTATAGCATGTATAGGAAAAACCTTGAAATTTTCATACGTTTTTCATATTTTAGGTACCAGCCTAATGTTGTACAAACTTAATCCAGTCTTATATTTACAGAAGTTTTCTAAATGTATAATGCGTCTTTAATCTTTTCCACAAGTTTTTACACGGTCAGGCTGAGGGTAAACAAAGGCTTTGAATTGAATGCCCGTCCTCGATTTACTATGTAAAACCACGAATGTCGCCCAATCATTACTATGTTGTAAAGCTTCGTGCTATTTATATACACTAAATTCAGCGGTAAAACTTGTTAATTCTTATGGTTTAAATATCAATAGATGATGTGAGATAAAACAAAAAATAGGCTTAATTTGAATCTTCATTTTTTTTTCACTTTTTACCGGGGCCAATAAGTGCACTATAATGTCCTTTATTTATATCATGGAGGATCTTAATCAAAAGAATCGGATGACTTCTCGTTACAAGGCGAAGATCATTAGATCAAATTCGACGCTATACATGTACGTTACTTTTGATCTGATGATCTGCACCTGGCACCTCCACGTAATCCGACCCTTTTGATCAAGTGGTATCAGGAGAAAACGTACCCAGGTGAAAACGTACCCAATTCCTAGGGTACGTTTTATCCAAGAGACCCTAGGAATTGGGTACGTTTTCTCCCAGGTGAAAACGTACCCAATTCCTAGGGTACGTTTTCTCCAAGAGACCCTCGGAATTGGATACGTTTTCTCCCTAGGAACTGGGTACGTTTTCTCCCAGGTGAAAACGTACCCAATTCCTATGGTACGTTTTCTCCAAGAGACCCTAGGAATTGGGTACGTTTTCTCCTGGGTACGTTTTCTCCAGCATTCGATCAAGTTACCGTTGTAATAATATAACTAACACTTACATGCATCTACGTTATCTTATTTGATATGTCAATCACAAAGTATTTATTTCCTTTATTGATTAAATAAAATAAATCCATACAGACCAAGAAGTCCTTTTGTTAAACCTTAAATACATATTACTGTTACGAAATATGAAATAATTAATTAATTTTGGTCATTAAAAAAAGTGGTCGGTAGTAAAAAAAATTGTCTCATCATAATTTTAGTTTTTTTTTTTCATGACATGATAATATTAAGGCGGCGTAGAAGGGCCAGATGAAAAAAAACAAGAGGCCAATAGGCCTTAACGGTCACCTGAGTAGCATATAACCCATACACAAACTTGTCCGGGAGTCTCATTTAATTAAGTTTCATTCTGGAGTAGAAAAATTATAAATTTGTAATGACGACCACCTTTCTGCCTGAAATCTTTCAAAAAGGACTATGAAACCTATAATTTTAGCAAAAAACTTAAAGATCATAATAGAGTGCATGACCTGATATTGAAAAGGTGCAAGACTCTGACAGAAAATAATTTCCCCACATTTGTTAACTTTCAGGATAGGTTTTATGTGTATATGTTTTCATAGATAAACTACCACAAGGTGGCTAGTAGACATGTTTTATATAAAACAACCCCCCATCCCCCATCCCCAGGGGCAGACAGAAACCCTCCCTGTGGGCATTTAAACAAAAAACAAACAAACAAACCCAGCTTTAAAAGCCATCATGAGTTACTCACTTCTCCTGTTCCAGCTTTTGAATATTCAACCTTTGTTGACAATTAATCACCATCTGGCATTTATACCAAAATCATTTTACACGTATCATGCAGTGATTTTAGTTAGCCAATTATTACTTTACTATTAACAAGTCTATTTGTTTATATAGAAAGTTCAAAAACTGTTTTTGTTTCAAATGAAAAATACTTGCATAACTCTACTGATCATACAACTTCTTTATATTCAATGATTAATTACTAAATATGAACAAGCAAAGGAAGATAACTCCATTATGAAGAAGCAAGGAAAGATAACTCCATATCTGCCCCCACCCCACCCCCCGTTGAACTCTTTCCAAATGCTTTCACAATCTCTTAACTTTCCATTCTTACTCTTTTCTATATTTGTGAATTTACTCATTTCTTCCATTGAATTTCCTGAGCAGAATAAAATAATAAGACAAATATATACCCCCTCCCAGCTATATAACCCTTGCCTTACATGTAGGTGACATGAAATATTACTAAAGATGACAGCTTTAGACAGCTTTACAGGTGTGTGGGAGTAGAGAAGATAATTTTTAACATTATATGCATTAACACTATACATCCATTTTGGCCCTGCCCTAGAGTCAAAACCCATACTCCAGGGGACTTGAAATTTAAAATTTTAGTAGAGGACTACCTGGTAAACATGATTATGAAGTCAGTTTTTCTTACAGATGTGTGAGAGTAGAGAAAAAGATTTTTAAACATTATATGCATTAACACGATATGGTCGTATTGCCCCCCCCCCCAACCTAGGTCCTGAACCCCTGACCCAGGGGCCATGAATTTTACAATTTAGGTAGAGGAGTTAGTGGACATCATAACCATGCATTAAGTTTTTTTAACACATGTGTGAGAGTAAAGAAGAAGATTTTCTAAGATTTAATACATTTTCACTATATGGCTATATTGGCCCCGCCCTAGGGCCTAGACCCCTGTCCCAGGGGTCATGAATTTCACAATTTTGGTAGAGGAGTTAGTGGACATCATAACCATGCATTTAGTTTTCAACAAATATATATGGGAGTAGAGAAGAAGATTTTCTAAGATTTAATAATTTTTTACTATATGGCCATCTTGACCCACCCTAGAGCCTGAACCCCTGACCCAGGGGTCATGAATTTCAAAATTTTGGTAGAGGGCTTCATGGACATCATAACTGCATTTAGTTTTTAACAAATATATATGGGAGTAGAGAAGAAGATTTTCTAAGATTTAACACATTGTTACTATATGGCCATATTGGCCCCACCCTAGAGCCTGAACCCCTGATACAGGGGCCATGAATTCCACAATTTTGGTAGAGGGCTTCATGGACATCATAACCATACAATCAGTTTTTTCCTCACATGTGTGGGATTAGAGAAGAAGATTTTTGAAAATTTGGCTTTTTTTTTTAGTGGCACCCCGGGGATGGAAGAGCCATGAATTTCATAGTTTAGATTTCTCTTACCATAGAGATGCTTCACATCAAAAATGGTAACAATTGGCTTTGTAGTTTTTAAGAAGAAGTTAAAAATGTAGAAATGTTAACGCAGGACGGACGACGCACGACGACGGACGAAAACAGATAGCAATAGGTCACCTGAGTTTACTCAGGTGACCTAAAAATTAAATCATATTTGTTCGGACGAATAGGTTGTTTGTTCAGACGAATTTGGATTTGTTCGGACGAATAAGTTATTTGTTTATATGAGGAGTAATAAGTTATTTGTTTATATGAGGAGTAATTAATTACTCCTCATATAAACAAATAACTTATTCGTCCGAACAAATAGCTTATTCGTCGGAGCAAATCCTAATTACTTCTCATATAAAAAAAAATAACTTATTCGTCCGAACAAATAGCTTATTCAACCGAACAAATCCAAATTCGTCCGCACAAATAGCTAAGTCGTCTGAACAAATAACTTATTCATCGGAACAAATCCTAATGTCCGAACAAATAACCAATTCTTCCGAACAAATAAGATTTTTTTTTCATCTGGTCTTTCCAGATTACCAAAATTAAATTAATTATTTCACTTTTAGTAATAGCTATATGTATTTAGACTCTGATCTGTTAATGATGTAGATGAAAGGAGGAGGGGGGGGGGGGTTGTGATCAAGCCACCCATTTCCTTCAAATAATAAATTGCTATATACACATAAGTGTTATATTAACTGATATTTATACAATATCTGACATATTTTGCTGTCATGCTCAATTCTCAAAATCTATTCAATTTTGCATGTTTTTTTTTTATATAAAGTAATATCATTATTACAGAACTTGTGCAGAAAAAGTATAGGTACATTAAATAATTAAGATCAATTCTCTGTAAATATCAAATTCGGTGGTCCCACATAGTCACCGATTTTCTTCATGTTTCGTATTTTCATACCCATTGGTATAAAAAGATGCAAGAAAACCTTAAACGGTTGCTATGGAGACCAGTTGCAATGGTAACAGGGACAAAAGATTGAAATTTGGCAGTTTTAAGCTATTTTGGAGACATATAGCAAGTGATTGCAGCAATTTCAGTAACACATAATAAAAAATTAGGTAAAAAATATTGTGTATTTTCAAACTATAGAAAATTATTCATGGGCAAATGAATAGCTAAAAAGTAGCCATTAAGTATAACTTTTTAAAAAATAAATTCAAACATAGATAATTTTGAATGAAAAAAAAAATAACCTGTTGTTTTATTTTGGCAACAAAGATAATATATATGAAAATTGAAATATGTTGCTATAGTAGCAACAACTAACATCACAAAAATCTGCATATTTTGAGGTACTTTTGAAAATTTTTTACTCATACCTGTAACATAATACTTCAAAATAAATTGATTGGAATGACCAAACATGTTCTCAACTTTCATGTAATATCAGTTGAAGCTGAATTTTAGCAAAATAATTGGCCGTTGCTATGACGTTTCGAACAATAAAGAATTTCTGAATTATATTTTCTTAAGTTCACATATTTCCTTAGCATTGGCAATTTAACGATGCTCAAAAAAGTTTGGCATGTTTTCCACAATTAGCAACAAGGAATGGCTTTTAATTGTATTTAAAACAGGCATTTTCGCTTTACAGAATCACTATGGTTTTCTTCTTTTTCTTATTTTTAACCTAATTGTTACAGGATAGCAACAAGTGTCAATTTTTTATCTGACGTGTATATTTTAAATACAGCTATACATCTATGAGTTTGGTTCAATGACAACTTCTATGGTATTTAAAAAATACGAAAATATCGTTTTTAAATTAATTTTCGGTTTCCATGGAAACATTCTTTAGATGTTGATTTGCCCACCAATGTTTTTTTTTTTATAATTTGAAAATTGACCCTATAGTTAATTCAAAATTTTACATTTCATAACTTAGATAAGCTGCAATTACTTTCTATATTGCCTGAAGATATGCCATTTTCCTATCTTTGGTCTCCGTTACCATGGCAACAGTAGCCCTTAGCAACAAATTTCTGTTATCTAGCTACTTATTACATTAATATGTATCAATGTATGCGATATAAAGATAACTGGTGACTATGCGTGCCTGAACTCCTATATTTGATTTTTACATTAAATTGAACTTTAAAAAACTAAAATTATGATTGTTGAGCAAATTGAGGAAAATGAAAAGATGTAATTTCATTCATTTTTAGCTCACCTGAACCGAACGTTCAAGTGAGCTTTTCTGATCACCTGTTGTCCGTCGTTCGTCCGTCTGTCCGTCCGTCCGTCCGTCCGCGTCCGTCTGTCCGTCCGTCTGTCTGTAAACTTTTCACATTTTTGACTTCTTCTCAACAGCCAAATTTAACCAAACTTGATACAAAGCATCCTTATGGAAAGGGGATTCTAAATTGTTAAAATAAAGGGCAAATCCTTTTAAAAAAGGGAGATAATTACGAAACAGTGAAAATAGGGTGCAAGTCTTAAAAAATCTTCTTCTTAAGAACCACTGCACCAGAAATGCCAATATGTATACCAAAGCTTGTATATATATAGTGAAGATTATAAATTGTTAAAATCGTGACCACCGGACCAATACTGGGGCCCCAAGAGGGGTTCAAATTTTAACACAGAAATATATAGGGAAAATGTTTAAAAATCTTCTTCTCAATAACTACAATGCTACAATTTGTGAAATTACAATGCAAGCATCCTAAGATCATGTACATTCTAAATTGTTATAATTGTAACCACTGGAATAATACTGGGTTCCCAAGAGGTGTTTAAAGTATAACATAGAAATATATTGGTAAAATGTTTAAAAAACTAAAATGAAATGATACAAGGAACTGTTGTTCAGGTGAGCGATGTGGCCCATAGGCCTCTTGTTACAATTTTGTATCATTTAAGGGTACGACTGCAACGCTGAATGATATAAAGTTTGTATCATTAGCGATTGAGGGTGTCGATATTTGCTTGTTTCATAAAGCGTTAGGGCTGCTGTGCATTTGTGACGCTTTTTGATACAATTCTATCATTAAGAGGCGATTTATCATTAACAGTTGGACATGCCAACTGTTAATGCAAGAATTTATAGCATTAAGCGTTGCAAACTTGCAACTGCAACGCTTAATGCTATTTATATCATTAAGCTGCGTTGTATCATTTAACATGCAACCTTTAGTGTTAGAATGAATAGGTAGGTGGATCAAACTGCGCACGTTTCTAATGAATCGTATAGCGAAGTTGTAAACATGTTACTGGCTTTGCCCTCTAGGTTGACCACATAATAAAACATAAATGTTTATACCTGTATTCTGAAGCATAAAATATTTTATTTTATTTTGTTTTTAAATCACATCGATGCATCCCTTTGGTAAACCATGCTATAATTTTCATCATTAAGAAACATATGTACATATAGTTGATGAATCTTTGATCTTAAAAATGGATGTCCAGAAATATACTTTTTTTTATAAGTGTCATATTTTCGATAGTGCGCACATTTTTTTTTTTTTTACAATATTTTAAAAAGAGATATGAGACATATTCTTAGGTGAACAATGTGGCCTATGTGCCTTTTGTTTTATATGGCTACATGCTTAAGGTCGGTTAGGGCTATATATTTTCAGACATTTCTTGGGAAGCATCAATATTAGATATATAATTATACTGATATACTTTATTAATGATTTATTTCAAATTCTGCTTGTTGAGAGCAGAAAAAGGTCAATAATGTCTGATTCCTGAAGCATCAACTCGTGTCAGTACTTTAATTGATTCTTATAATGACATTGAACTTGCAAAATTGACGAAAGCTCAAGATACATACATGTATTTACAGGTCACAAGCAATCTTCGTGTCAAATTTTAGTTTCTAATCATTTTCCATTACAAGATATGGCCTAGAGAATGACCTTGAACTTGCACAACTGAACAATTTTGTGTCAAGTTCATGACATACCCTCAATGTAGAACGTCCAATGTTTCTCCATAAGAAAGATAAAGACCGGACACAATGAATGAATTATGAATTTTTTCTTTCCAATGACCTTAAACTTGCTCAAATGACCTTGGGTCAAAATAATATTTAGAAATAACAAGATATCCGTGAGCCAAGGCTCACTAGTAGTACCCCCGCTCTTATACAAAATAAGCAAAGTCGATATTTAAGAATTCCTATAGGTACAAAAAAAATTCCCACCAAATAGGATGCCTAAACAAAAAGTGTGTTAAAATTTCAAACATCTGCAATGAATAGTTGCTGAGAAATCTTTAATAAAAATTTGTTTGAAAATTTAGGCTAAATATTAACAAAGTCGTCATTTAACAGGAAGTTGAATTCCAATACAAAAATACATCCTACTAAATAGGATGCCTAAACAAAAAGTGTGTTAAAATTTCAAACATCTGCAATGAATATAGTTGCTGAGAAATCTTTGACAAAAATTTGTTTGAAAATTTAGGCTAAAAATAAACAAAGTCGTCATTAAGAAATAAGTTGACGTTCGATTGGTACAAAATTAGATCCCACTATATGGCATGCCAAAACAAAGAATGAGTTAAAATTTGAAGGGGGATGTGCGACCATCTTGTACATTTGAGAATAAAAATGTAAACATTTCTTGAAATGGCTTGTTTCTGCCCAAAACTAAAACTGTTATCAAAAGATAAAAAAGCAATTAATATGACCTTTTCCGTGTTGAGTTGTATGCAAATTGCGCATACAAGAGCAGAACAATGCCTTTTTTAATCTCTTAGACTGCGCAGCTACAGACTTAAATTAAAGAGTTAAAAATCTGAAAAAATATGAAATGAGGTCATTAGTGTACACTTTACAACCATTTGTTGAAAAAAAGGT
>WFKH01011801.1:38819233-38823822 GCA_016163765.1 Magallana hongkongensis
CAGCTCAGGTGAGCTAAAAAGGCATTGTTCCGTTATTGTATGCGTAATTTGCACACGGTCACGGTCTAGTAGTCCGAAGGTTCATTAGTCCGAAGGCCCACTAGTCCGAAGGTTTATTAGTCCGAAGGCCCAATAGTTCGAAGGTACATTAGTCCGAAGGCCCACTAGTTCGAAGGTTCATTTGTTCGAATGGATCACTTGTAATTAGTGTGAGAAATCTTTTCGGAATTAATGTCATCCAGCAATTTTTCACGTAAGAATTTGTCATAAGAAAATTACAGTCAAACCTGTTTTAAAAGGCCACCTTGGGGAAATTTGAAAAGTGGCCGCTTAAGACAGGTAGCCTTTAATTCCAGTTTGCACACAAAATCAAGTAAATCAATGTATAAGCACAAATGCATCAAAAGACATGTTTTATTACAGATTTATTTACGTATGTAATTTCAAATGTTTTAATGTACATAATTTATTTTACATCTTTGTATAAAGTTTTAGGGCTTTCCTTGCAATAATGGTCTTGTGACATTTATTCTACGAGATGTCGCGTCATTGAACTGTTTTTGAACCCCCCAAAAATTCGTTCATATCCTCCTTCCCCGTTACATTAGACGGTGCTTCAGGACTTTCAGGGCCTACATTGTTTCATATTTTTTTTAGATACGTGTACTTATTTTTTAAATGTTGTTAATTTGAGTTTTTCAAACTTGAAACGTTTCCGCTGTCTTTCGATATGACATACCATTTTTATCTAACTCAAGATCTTTCGGGGTTTTTTTCACTTAGATTTGATACTTTCCTCTTTACGTTCGGAGTACTAGAAGCCATGTTGTCAAATGAATAAAATACATAGAAAGTAAACATATTTCATCGTACTTACACAATAATTATTTAATTACCCAAGCGACTACGGTACATAGAATTACCGAAATGCCCGTGATTTACCGAAATGCCCGTTGAAAACACCGAAATGTCCTTCAAAAATACCGAAATACCCATTATAACATCATAAAAGGGGGTTGTTACGATACCTTATAACTATATAATACATATCAATATCAAATTATAGAAGTTATAAGACTATAACCAGGGTTATTGAGGAAAAATAAACCAAAGAGCGATAACTCTTGTCTTCTTTTAACACTATTGATAATTTCATGTTAACTATTATTCTTTAACTATTATTCTTAGCAATTTATTTCTTGTAAAAAAAAAACCAGAACAACAACAAAAGTTAAAACGATTTATTATTTGTTGAATAATTCTCGCTCCTGTGCAGAAATTGCTGTTTTACTCATGACAGTCGACGTCAGATTTGATCCTGAGATGTCCCTTGATTGTCTTACCTTGAATCTAAATAAATAGTGTATTTTAAACATACCCCTGGTAAATGCGATGATATACATATTTATAAATACGTAGATGTGGATAAAAGTTCAGGGGTTTTTTTTCTCCACTAATTTTGTTATATTTCGACAATGCTTTCAATATCCAGCGACGTATATATCAAAGCAGTAAGTAAAAATAACATTTGTAAGCTATACATTTTAAAAGATTTTGCATGATTTTATTTCATTCTACATCTTTTAATTTTTATACTTTTTGTGAAACAGTGTTTCATTATGATTGTTCTATGAATTCTTAGACTAGTGGGTTTATCTACCCTTACGGAGCACGTGTCGCTAAAACAACATATCCCATGTTCACACCTCAGTGTATACATGTATACAATAATGGCACGTGTCACTTAAACAACATATGGTTACTGGGCGCTCAAAACCCCCAATCAATAATAAGAAAATGGAATTGTACATAATAATGAGCAATATTTAGTATCTTTTCAAATACAAGCAAAAAAAAAAAAAAAAAAAAAAGAAAAAGATAAGATGAACAGATCATTAATCAGCTTTAATGTTTTCTCACATCTTGCACATTCTGTTGATTGAAATGCACATCATTTAAAATAGTTTTAAAAAACCCAGTTAAAGTCCAGTCAACTCTGTTGAGAGATTTGCTGTTTGTAGAGCGAAATATCTTTTGTCCACTGTTTAATTTCACAGACTCTCTTAGTGAGTATGAGATAAGAGAGGATATTGGCAGTGGCTTAAAATAAGATGGAAGGACACGATTGTACTATCTTATATACAAAGAAAATATAACTTGTTAAAATCCTTTAAAGGTCCAATCCTTCGCAGCTTCTCATATTTTGTCAATTTTGTTAATAAAAGGGCTGTTGTAGGAAAATTTCTTTTGTTCACTGTCCACAGATGTACAGTGTCATGGCTGTAATCTTGCATGTACTCATGTTTTTTAGGACCGTCCTATTCTATAATACAGAGTTTTAGTTGATCTTCTTACCCTGAGCCTCAAAATTGTTTTTTCCTCTAAAAAAGCATTTTTTACTTTAACTTAGTGTTTCCGTGTGTACGAGAAAAGAGAGATTCTGAGAGAGAAAGGACAAAGTATAATATTTGTCATTAATCTTGTCAAAGTACTATAACTTAAAAAAAATACTGTTAACATGTTATTAAAGACTTAATTATTTTATTTTTAGTGAATAAAAGAAATCTTAAAAGATATTTAATTTACATAAAGAAAAAATTCTGGTGAACAGAAATTCAGCTAGTAAGGCAAGAGTTATCGTTATTCACTCAATGTGTTTGCCTGTGAAAAATCGCTATTATTGCATAAATAGTTACATTTATAATCTAAAACTTTAGGAATGACATTTCAACATTCAAATTCATAAAATTATGTTTTATATTAATGCTCAAAAGGGGTATTTCGGTATTTTTGAGGTGCATTTCGGTGTTTTCAACGGGCATTCCGGTAAATCACGGGCATTTCGATAATTTTAGTTGCCATGTTTTCATAACGATCAAAATGATCGGGATCTGTAATCAACTAACTCGGGTGAAATATCACGTGGCAAAATTGTCATTAGTGGACAAAATGGCCGCTAAATACAGTGCAATTACGTGGTCGGTTAGTAAATTGGGTAGCCGCTGGCCGCGTTACGCGAGTGGCCGCTTATTCCAGGGCAAATACATAAGGAAACACGTCGGGGGGAACAAAAAGTGGCCGCTGATCGGAGGTGGCCGCTGATTTCAAGTAGCCGCTAAAACACATCTTCGCTAGCCAAAGGTTTTCGGTCCACTTCGCTCCCCATAAACCCTTGGCAGATCTCATTACGAAAACTCGGCGATGCGGTGGCGCTATCTAGCGAGCAACTTGAGTTGCGCCCCTTATATATTTACATTTTAATCGAATGAAACAACGGGTAATATACACGCTACGGCATAAATAAATGTACAACTTGAAAACATGTTGACTATTGAGTATTGGAACATAATTAACGATGCTATTAAATAGGAATTAAGATATAACCTAGAGAAAGCAGGAATATTTTATTTATTGTGTTTATAGGGACCTGTATCGGGGGGAAAAAGTCGCTATATATGAATGCATTCAAGCCATAAAACCAGGTATCGTCGTCGTAAATATTGTGGACAAAAGAAATTAAATAAAATACAGCCCATTGAACCTTTAAAAGCAATAACCATAAGCAGGGACGTATATACTAACGGGATAGGTAACTTCTTCATTCGCCATGTTTACTTCCAATACTCTGATCACACGATCGAACCTTGACAAGTTTGTAAATCTCTGTTCAATCCAGTAAAATATATCGTTTTTTAAAGTTATCTGGTTAGACCATCCTTGTGGAGGTACTGTACTCGAGCACTTGTGCCTCAACTTGTGAAAAGCACCGATTGTTTTACCAAAGATCACACTTGTGTTTCTTTTAAAGTTTATTTATAAGCGCTTGTTCACAATGCTACGATTGGATCAGCTACTCGCAGCTGCAGCCAATCATAAAACGAAGCTTGCCACCGAGTTTTCGTAATGAGATCTGCCAAGGGTTTATGGGGAGCGGACTGGACCGAAAACCCTTAGCTATCGAAAATGCTAAGACAGTTTTGACTGTAAATGCAAAAAATTAGCTAACTTAAAGATGATTCGAATTTTTCTAGTTAATATTAAATTAATTTGTTTTGTAATACCAAAAAAATTAAGTGTATGTTTTAGAATTAAAAGACTACAAATTAATTACGTGTATACAAGTATCATTTCTCCAAAAGTCTCAAAGTACATGTAGTGCTACGTCTTAATTCCCTTATTTTAAAATATGTAATCTGTATTTTCTAATTTAATTTAAGATCAACAAACTTGCACGCTACTAAAATTCTAAAATACAATTGTATATTTTCCCCTTCAAAATATTTGTACATTTTTTATTCGTTTGTTTTTCACTTTCTTTTAGTTTCAATGTTATATATTGTCCTCAGCTTTTACTCTAAGTGGGGAATATCAATTTACCTTTGTCCGTTCGTTCGTCTTTATGTACATTAATGTTAGTCTGTTTGTGCATTTCCGGTTACACGGCCGTAGCGCAATGTAGGCAAATAAGGCAAATGCCTCACTTTTGAAACGACGATCAATATTTCTTTTTTAGAAGATCTAAACTCTCCAAATATACATTTATCAAAAATTAAATTGAAAACATATATATGTGAAGATAACCATATAAA
>WFKH01011801.1:38845188-38862993 GCA_016163765.1 Magallana hongkongensis
GACGGTTAATAACTGTGAACAATGTGAATTTTAGCAAAAAGGATTAGAGAATTGCACATTTTAACAACGTACATGTAATTCAAACAAAGCGATCCAACACGGACAGTTACTCGGCATAACACGCGGTTTTTACCGGTGAAAGAGGGTTTATCTTATAAAAATCTAAAATATTTTTTTGTATATACGTAAGAGAAGCCAAAGGAAAAAAGAAATAGAAATTGCAACCGAAAAATAAATAAACTGATAAATAAATAAATAGAAAATTACAACACACACACTATTTAGATGTAAACGATTATATAAAATTTTTACAGTGGATTTTTGTTGAGATCATAACAGAAAATAATCGCCGACATATTGAAAGGATTGATTAAAGCACTAATAATTTCCTCTTTAAGTAAACAGTTTATGTTTAAGTCAATTTGTATCCGTAATATGTGATCGAAGTAGTTTTATCAATCGTAAAACCAGAACGGACGTCAGACATAATTGTCTTCATCTTCCGTGATGTTTTCTTACTTTCGACTAGTACCGATGGTCGGGTTTATTCCCACTTAGCCAACATTCTGAAATTCTCAATTCCCACCTAGCCAACATTTGAATTTTTACACCTGAGTAATTACCTGTGTTTACCTGTGTATAGTCTGTTCTTATTACTAGCATGCAGGTATGTAATTGCTAAAGATAATGAAACTGATTATTAAAATGTTTTATATGGGGAAAATGAATTATGAAATTTTAATTTTATCAATAATGAATAAAAATTTATAACTTATTCCTCTGAAAACAAATATAATTGTACTATTTTACAATGTGTGTAATTATGACTGACTTACAATTGGTAATGTAATTTCAACAATTGCCCCGAGTGTGTACCATTGATTATGCAATTGGGCATGTAAAACACGAAAACTTTATTGCACATGCTATCTTAATAATTACGTGAACACATTGTATATTGTGCACAGTTTAAGGGGAAAAATAAATTCAAACTGTTGGCAATTGGGCATACATGTATATAGGACGTGGTGCAAGTGAATTCTCTTGATTTTGGAAGAGAAAGATTTTAAATATACATGTATTTTGCTTTGGGTGTTCACGTACATGCAATACTAATTGTAGAATTGTTTATAAACTGTCCCAAAATAGGAAGTTGATTTATAAAATGACAGTATAGAATGTGTTTGAATTCTCTTAAAGTGACAATTTATTAATTGAGCTGCCAATTGAAATGAAACAATGATTAATGAATAGTGATTCTACCGTTATTTATTATAGAGTTTTGAAAGAATTCTCATGTATCAATTGATTTTTTTTTCTCTTTTATTAAAATCAATCATGTATCAATTGATATTTACCCCCCCCCCCCCCAAAAAAAATGAATTAAAAAAAAATGAAAAATAGGAGAACAAAGATTTATATTAATACAAATGTATAATATAGTAAGTTATTCAGCATCATGAACATATAAATAATCGAGCTTATGTTAAATTATTTTAGTTTTTAATCATAAAATTTATTAAAAATCAAACTGTGTATTATTAGTTAAAAACAATTATTTGTCTTTACATAGAGGTCCTTATCACTTGTACATGTAGGAAACAGACTATACATGTAGCTTACCTGTAATTAAAATCTATTGTTCTCAACCTGCACCCCATTCCCACTTAGCCAACACCTGTTTTCTATAAATTTTTCAAAATGTTGGCTAAGTGGGAAGACACCGATCAGGTTGATCAACCGTATACGGATTAGGTTTAACATTTACCGTCTATCGGTTAATATATATATAAGCGGCGGTCAGGCGCGGAACCCTTTTCCTCGATAAATTGAAACAATGCCCGCGAAGTTACAGGTGAATATTCAGCAATTGCAAACTTGTCTATTTAATCGACCGACCATCGGTGTCTTCCCACTTAGCCAACATTTTGAAAAATCACTACGTAAGACTGAACTGTGTGATATTGATGACTTTTTGCGATGCCGACCACACTTCTTAAAAGTAAATACAAATGTAGCTTATTCATGTCAAAAATCTAAACAACTTGACAAAATGTATCATGCGAGATACAGAATGTAATGGTTATAAGCCGAGGACAGTACAATATCTGACAGAATGAGCAGTTGAGGCTTATAGCTTACTTAAAACATGTCTTTCCAATGCTTATGAACAGTTTTTACGATCGTTCTACTTCATTGCTTTTACTTGGCACTATCCAATAAGTTAACAATAAGCATTAGGCCATAATATATAATGTTTTATGTTAATAAACTAAATAAAGAATAAATGAAACTTGTCAAGTATAGATAAACGTAAACTTTTTTGCATTAGTCCTATTAGTCCACAATGCGTCATGAAAAAAAGCATGTACAAAGGGGAAAATGGATGAAAACCCCCGCGAATTGGTCATTTTATGCTACATGTAATAACGGTAGATGATGGTGGGATTTTGTAGGATAAGAATGTTTTTTAAATACATTGAATTACTGATTTAGTTTAAAAATCTTTTCCGACGATGTATCAAACAAAGGGACGACGTTAATCGAACGCTTCCAACTGAATGAATTCATGGTTTTTTTAATATCGTGCAGTAAGTTATTTTGATTTTCCTGAATTGTTGCTTGTTTGTGGATCTGTACAATTCAATTTTCGTGGATATTCTGGGCAGTTTGCGCGTGAGAGATAATAGACTGCCATGAAATTAGCAAAAACAACCAGTAGTTGTATTTTTTCTCTCCTTTTGTGTTTTCCCCATTTTTCTGCAGCAGTCCAGTATTTCACCTGTAACCGTCTAATAAGTTGAAACTTATTGGACAGCTACAGGTAACTTAATGGAAGGTTTTAGGACAATAAGAAATTTTCTTTACTTGGTTTAACAAAAGATGACGTCACAAGAATGTTTGTATATATGCTATGCGAATTTCATTTAATCACGAATATGAAAAACAATTGCATTTTTACTCACCATATCGGTTATAAGTCGAATGCAATGTTAACCGGATATATACCACTGCAGAGTAGTAAAATAATCCAATGGAAATGAAGAATAATTACGAAATAAATGACTAATTCTGATAAAAATATCATTGATCCCAATAAATATCAGTTGTCACCTTTTTGCTTTGTCTCGATGGTTTATTTTTCTTTTCTTTCGTTTATTTCAGCAGTGGATTTGAAATCATGAAGAATGATGACAGATTTTTTTTTCAAAATATGCACCCATTTCATCACCATATCCTTTTAAACTTTGCCTAAGAACTGGACGCATATTACTCTCTGATACTTTCTTTGTATATTTTTGACACTCATCCTTTAGAGAGCAGCTATCTGCAGATTGTCCACCTCCTCGCGTATCTAAAAGTTCGTCATAAACGCGGCTTTTAGGGTTTTGGCTTTAGTCTCTGTATTTTAGCATCCAGTGCTCTTTTCATCTATGCCGTTGATGAAAATGTTCTCCATTGAGCGCTTTTTCTGGTCTTGATTTTCATGTTCCTGTGTCTAAGTTTTGAATTCTAGCTTTATTATCATTTAACATGCTTATCTTTCGCCAAGTTTTCTTGCGATGCTTTAAGTTCGATCATGAAGTAGATAATGTATTTCGCCTGAGTGTTTAAAAACCTCATCTAGTCTACCTTATATTTCAGAAGGGCCTCTGATATTTTTTGCCAGTTCTTAAATGCAATATAATTGTGTATTCAATCGAATCATGAAGTTCGTGAGGGTGTTTGAATATATGATATTCCATTTAGAACTCCTCTCTTATTCGTAGTTTTAGATACGTTTTCCCTGTTCTTGATCTGCTATCGAGGACCTCGCGGGAGTCGATTAAAGCTTTCTTTATTTGGTTGGCTGAGTCTGTGTTCTGGCACTGTGATGGTTTGTGCTAACTATTGAAGTAAAACGTTTATCCTGTGAGTGTCTCCAGTACAGTTAGGTACCATGAGTATATATGACATGAAAATAACACAAAAAATCTTCACAAAAACGCAACAAAACCTAAAAACAAATGTAAAAGAATTGAAATAAAACAAAGAAAGGAAAACAAGCAAAACTCCACGAGAATTGATATTTTTTCCATAAAAAAGTTTACAAGCGTTTAATTTATTCTCTTATAATGTTCTAGACAAACAAACTAGTTTAAGAATAGTATAAAATCTCAAATGATTACTCTCAATGGATTTGGAGTCGAGCATTGGAAAGAAAATTTACTTTACATCTCGAACATTCTTGCTTATTGTTGTGTATCACATCTTCTTTAGCATTTTTTAAAATTACGTACTGAGTACAACTGAAACAATTGACGAAATAAACATGTACTGTGATATCTTTTTAAAGTATATCTTTAAAAAAATGAGAACAATCAGTTTTAATTGTAGCTTTCATGATATGTTTTTTTTTCTCCTTTTAAATTCCAGAGGCAAATTCTATCTGTACGGACGAACACTATTGTCAGCAGTAGTCGATTTTTCGATAGTCGGCGACTATCGTAACAACACTAGTCAGCAGTATGCCAAATTTTTCTGCCGTCCTACCAACCCGTCAGGAATAGACATATGTCCAAAAACCTGCAAAAATCCCAGATGCGTCGGTAATGCAACACATAAACATTTAAAAAAAATATCTATATACTTTAGAAACAGAACATTCACCCATATAAAACAAAATGAAATTCATGCAAAATATTAGATTCTTATAAGATAATATGTTTTACGATGCGACCGTTGGAGCTCAAAGGCAACTACATATAGTTTGCACTATTGTCTACTACATCTATATACCTTAAAAAGTACCTTTGTATTGGAAGAATTTGTAAAATATGTGAACAATTAATTGCTTACTAGTATAATTTTTCCTTTAATTCTTCTGCTATCCATCCTTTAACTTTTAAACCTGTTTTGTAAATTTAGGTGTTTATTTTATAATCTCTTTACCTTTGTTTGCTAAATATAGGTTGTAGGCATGACCTCTCCATTTAGGTTTTATTTACCGTTTTTCCAATTTAGATATGACCCTATGCAACTTCTACATATATTTTTAACTTTTTTAACTTTCACTTTGTTTTTAATTATTCCAAAATTATGTGGCTGAAATTCTAAAAATATGTTTTCAGTTTTGAACGTAAAACCTTATTGTTTACGAAATGTTTCTTCTTCTTATTTGTTTTTCTACAAATTTTATGCAAGCGATTTCTCGAAAACTATTGGACCAGTTTCGTTCATTTTTTTACAGATAGTTGCCAGTGGTCAGAATTCTAGAATTCTTAAATTTTTGAAATCGTCATTTTAGGTTCCGAAAAATGGCAAATTTTGTAAATTTTTATGTCCCATTTTGTGCAACGTTGATCTCTTGCGTAAAGCAACTATATTGTGCAAGACTTCAAACTATAGTTAAGCATTATAGAAGAGAAAATGTGAATATTAATAATTCTGATTGATTCTACTAATCAAAACACCGAACGAATCTACAGGGCTGGTCCCTCAAATTTTGAATCACATGTATCTCAAAAATGAAAAACAATTTTAGATAGGTCTAAGAACAAATGTTAGTAGTCAGGGAACACTTCGTATGATATTAAGAAAAAGGGTCTGAGCCCTTTTATTATGGGCCAAAATGACTCGTAACGTCTGTGAAAATAACTTTAAAAACGATCAAAGTTTTATAATGCTTTATAAAAGAAAACAATAACTATCTGAAAAACTCATTACCGCGCCCATCTATTACGTAATTAGAGATATTAAGGGGACTAAAATCTTTTATCTTTAATGTGTCATATGTTAAAATGTTTAAAAAAAAACCCCTATTTTGTTGAGCATTGTAAAAGACTTTGGTGATCCTGTACATTGTCCTAAGGTTAAGGGGAGAGGGGGTTCTGAACTTTTTATCGATATTACATCGTATCGTTTTCAAAATTGGACAGAAGACCTACTCGTTGCTCGAAACGAGATCGTATCTAGTAATTTTTTTAAATATCTTCCCTCAGTCTTCCACTATTTCATCGATATGACAGTCATATGCTTGTATGTCATCCTCTTATCTTAGGGTATCTTTGGGTAAACGTATTCAAAAATCTAGACTTGAATACTTGTAAATCCGGATATTATCTTTTTGGTTTGTGATTATAATCATTTGTTTTTCTGATCGTGTAACCTACTTAACTCAGGCATCATCACTATAGGGTTGACTCAACTGCAGTTCTTCTCGTCACCTTGCATGATACCATTATGGAGCTTGATTGTGTTTGTTAGTAAATAACCTTCATCTTTGCACCTTTTTAATCTGTAGTTTCTGTATTTGTATCTCAATGCTCGGAAAAAGCATATCTGATATGATACAAATTGACAAATGCAAAGTCTCTAAGTTTCTTCAAATTCTAACATGACCAGAAAAATGTTAGATGCAGAAAAGACAAACCGTAATCGTTGAAATTGAGCAAAATAAACTATTTTAAGCAGCTTTTTGATAACTGTATTAATTTCTATTGATGAAATTTAATAGCATAAATAAAAAATATTGAAGAATGATTAAAATTGGCCAAAATAGATGTACATGTATATTAGAATTGATGCAGGTGTAATGAGTGCGCTAAATTTGTAAAATAGTACCCAATGTATTATATTTTAAAGGTTACTTTTACTAGAGAGATGCCTAATAACTGTTATTTTTTAAACAATTTGAGGTAAAATTAAATTGTAACATATAAGTTGAATAGGTATTCCTTTTCCAGTAGTGGTAATGATTATACCTCGGTGAATATTTTCTATGAACAATTACAACGAATAAACATTCTATTCTATTTAACCGTGAAAAGGTTTCCGTTCTCCCGTCCTTTGGAAAAAGTCGTTTCAATTATTCACCGGCGTCAATCGATTTCTCTCGTTTTTGAACTCGGAACACCTATGGTGTATTCCTAATCACTACGTTAAATTCAAAATCCGATTACTCTAACTTGTTTAGCAACAGGAAAATTTGCATCGATGACAATTATAGTTTTCTTTGGAATAGTGAAATACCTTAATTAATAAAAGAGTGTGGTTTTTTTTACATGTAGCAATGACTATTTAAAATAAAAAATGAATTTTAACGATAACATATTCCGAAAGGTTTATTAAGATATCTGAAAAAATATTTTCAGATATGTTAAATTGTAACACATCATTAAATGCAGAAAAATGTATTTTATAAGAGTACACAGACAAACACTTTGTAAAAGGATTTTTGTCATTTGAACAAAAAACCCAAACAAAACATAATCCTGGAAAAATCTTTAAAATGTTTTGAAAACGCTTCGGAAACTATAAAAATATATCTAATGTTTATAACAATGTTCTCGTAACAGTTGTATCATTTTAACAGTCTAACCTAACGTAATATTTTTATGAAAACAATAAAAAAAATTATGCTATGAGAAAGTAAAAATTGAAATTCTTTATAATAACCTTTCTTTAACTTGAAAATAATGTTATAATAATGTTATAAAAACGGTAAGTGCTAGATAAGATGTTTTCAATTTGAGTTTACCTTCAAGTTGTCAACTTGTGTAATATGCTTTTCCTCAAGGTTTAGATAAATGAATGTCTTAAAATTTAAGAACACACACACGTTAAAAGGTTTTTATCAAAATCACTTTAGAATATTCCTAGTAGTATACACTTACAGAAGATGGGTTATTGCTACATGTCAGTTTGACACTATATTTTCTGCCTGTGACTATACATATGTTCCGTCACTTGTGCTCGTCTGTCGGTTGTGATCGTCTCCGGATAATCTCCAATCTTTACAGGCTGTTTTGACCTTGTACGATGCCATGATATCCTCGTGTTAGAGGCTCAGCAGTGGTGTCTAACTCACTACTAGATTGATCCCGAGTTCCAGCACAGATCATCTTGACGATGCCATGCTCTTCCTGATAGTCCTATATTGTGAGGTCTGAATAGGGTTTTCCTCTTGAGAGCCTCCTCAAAAATTTCTTACAATGGCGCGGTCAGATCCATTCCGACCAGCTTCTGCGTCTGGTCCTATGTAAGACTCTACGATGTTAGGGAAAACTAGCTTCCTATCCACTTTGAGTTCCCAATCATTTTCGCTGTCCAGCAATGATATACGTCTGCCGCTCTTGCTTCAGCTTTAGATTTACCCTGCCTCACTTTTTGTATCTGTCTTTACTTTGAGCCTGAAAGTCGTTTCCTTTTCCTCTTCATCTCCAACACATCAGCCAACTCCTGCAGGACTTTGTCATATCGCCATCTATATTTTCTCCAAGTCAGAGCTACTTGGCATTCTTTAAGTTATCTTCTTGGTAATTCACTGCCTTCAACTATTTTCAGCCATATTTGGAATCTCTTCTTTTTGTCTTCGATGCCATCCATATCTGTGAGGGATTCGTTAAACCACTTTCCAAAGCATTTATTTGGATTTTCTACTATTGATGAGATCTCATTCCCTCGAACTTGCACTAGTCTGTTGATACGGCCCTTTCTTAATACAAGACATTTAGATTTCTTTGGCTTGAACTTCATACGGTGCCTGAAAACGCTATCTTCCAACGCTGACAGGACCCATCTTAGTTGTTTATGAGTTGTTGTCAGTGTGGTGTCATCCATGAAAATGGTACACATATATCTAAGATATTGTTGAAATACATGAAAAAGCTGTTAAAACTAATTTAGCACCTATTCTAGGCATCAAACTTTGAATTTCTCCATATATATATATATTGAAACCCATAGCTGCGCATCATCTTGTGTGGCGTCACTGGAGTCAATCACTCATTTGTTATGTGTAAAATGTAAATTTATACGTCCTTTTGACTAAAATGAACACGTTTGGTAGGTGTTTATGTTGAGTGAAAAATCCATTTCACAAGTGTGATAAACCGTTCGGTCATTCTGAATAGTCCCTTTTGTTGTGAATCCTCAATAAGTGTCTGGGCAATGGTTGTAATTTAAATATTTATTAATTTTTTTTATTAATTTTTTTTTTTTAGTTTTATTTTGTTGTGCATTTCGTACAAGTAAAATTATAAACACTCATTAACGTGCATCGAATATCGGACAGAAAACTTTCAGATAGAAAAAAATATGTATACTTAATTTTGATTAACAATCGTCGTGAACTCTTCGATTTTAAAAATATATTCGAAATTTTATCACTTCTATATATATCAGGTATGGATATATTGCTACCAGTTTTTGCTATGAATTTAATATGTCCCTTGGCACGGTAGCTGTTAAGAAAGACTAGAAAATTAATGATTTCTTAAGCCCGCTTTTCAAAGCCTAAATGCATTGTTTTCCCTGCTTTGTGGAGCGAGAGTCATCACAACAGTGATCGTTTTATTGATTGACACCCATTACGTCAGGGGACCACGTAGCATCAACTTATAAACTAAAGAAAAAAAAAACAGATCGGGAGAGGGCTAAAAACGAGAGCTCATTTAAAGGCCTTTCTGTTTGGAATAGATTTGTATAGCAAGCTTTCTTTCATCTTTAGGTTTGAAATATTATATAAAATCATCAAATCATTTTTTTCAGAAAAGTGATAAAAACCCATAAAGTGTTTCCAGTTTGTACATTAATTTTTGAAATTTAATGTCCTGTAATATTTTTAATAATTAATTCAATACCCGGTATGCAATTAAGAAAAAAAGTAACCCTTCATTTTTTTCATAACACATTAACAATATTTGCAGAACGTTTTAACTTATTTAAGTTTGCTGTTTTGTTTTTAAATGAATAAGATATATTCAGAATGCCTACATTCTCTCTAAAACGGCATATATACTTATCTTTACCTCTTCCTAAAATGGCTTTAATTCAAACATTAATCGCCTGAAACATTTTTATAGGATTTCAAATTGAAAATAAAGAATGAAATGTGGCAATAAAGAACAGTTCTTAATCAAAAGTCCAAAGGAAAAATACAAAACAGGAGCAGATCAAACATGGACCTCTACAAAAATTAGAGGTAGAATCAGGTGCCATGGAGAGGTAAGCAATTATCTGCTGACCGGTCACACTCGCCGTGTGCTCTTTGTCGTAATCGGGGATATGTTTTGTTTTTCATTTTTGGCGGATAGCTATTTTGACTTAAGTTCAGAAAAAATATATATCAAATCAATAATGACGTAATAATGGATCTAGCACCAAAATGATATGAAAAAAGAAATCGTTACTCCTTTACTCTACCCATCAACCATGAACCAAATTATTAAACCTACAACCGTAATATGTCTTTGAAATTCTGCTAAAATAATTTCTTCAATTCAACTGTAATGCATTTTATCTTCATTATTAACGTCATGATTATTTTTTTGGAACGAAAAGTGTTGATAGCAGAAATATATTTTGTTTAGTTACATCAGGTTGTGTCATGAAGCAATTTAGTGCATTAAACAATTTTATGCAAAATATCATCGTTTGTATTGCCTATTGTAATACCAAATAGTATTAGTTATAAATGTGAGAACTAAAACTAAAAACCTGATGCAAAATGGAATGGATCGTATTCAAAATTCATGGATTTATCTATTCAGTCTTGATTTTTAAGAAACGTCACATTTTTTATACAATCGACAAACTTGCAAATTTTTCATGAAATAATATAAGGATAACTCAGATAAAGCGATGTTCCTGAGATTATTGTATTCCCTTTGCTAGATCCGTTTTTCGTTACATCTTTATATATTTAGACATTTTCGTTTGTAAAGGTATTTACGAAAACAGTTTATTTAAAATTTTATTTATTAAAAATATTTTATTATTAAAATTAAAATTGAATGATAAATTCAAGGATTAATGCTGAAAAAAATTCTTGAAAACAATGATAATAATCAGCATTGCTTAACTAATATAATTATTTGTTATTAATGAATTTCGCTGTAATGGTTTGAACGTCTAATTTGCAAAAAATATGCTTTGAAAAAACTCAAATTCTCAATCTATAAATAATTATTTAAAATTTGAGGCGGTCGATACAATAACTTTAACGAACTCAGTCTTTCCTGTATTAGCGCATCAACGCATACAAATATGTCGAAAAAATGTTAGCATAGCTTTTACTGATTAAGTGAAAAAAGATATATATTGGCCAGGAAAAAAAGTTGGAAGAGAAGGAGAAAAACAAAACAAATGCAAATTACAAAATCTGCTTGAATATTGATGTAAAACGTTTATGTTGTTTTTTGAAAGATTATACATTGTATCAAACATTTGTATTTTCAAATATTTTTATTTTCCTTCGCCAGTTGCCCTATTTTATATAACGTACCAAAGGCATACAAATAACGACGTTTATAACAGTTGATAGCTAATGAGCTTATCTTGTGCAGGGTTTTCTCACTAGTGTTGTTTATTTCAATTTGTTTTATTAATATTTTTCAATAACGACTGTCGTCTTTCAAAATCTCTCGATTTGAATAAAACTCCCTTTCCTTTTTTGAAATTTGTTTAAAAAAAAGAGAAATAATCAAGATGAAAAATATTAGCTGTTCTATATTTCTTTCAGAATTTTACCAGGAATTTTACAACACTTCGCTTTATCTTAGAGTTTTCTAACTTCTATAACACTGAGAATATAAGAAGTATGAAACAACTTTAAAATAAAAGACAAAGTAATTTTGAAAATATAGAGAAAATATTATTGATTCACTGAATTTATGTATCATTAAATATCGCTTTGTAAATTAGTTTACTGTTTGTACTATGGAAACTGTTTTAAGAATGGACTACATGCGGCGTTATGCATTCCTGGCTCACAAAATTAAAGTTCTATGGAGCTTTCAAAAGAAGGTTGACATCATATTGAAGACAAGTATGTAAAAGCTTACCAACCCGGTGACGTCATCATGTAGACATGACGTCATGGAAATTGTCTTATTTTGATAAGTTTATGTTTTTGGAGCAAATATGGGTGTTTTTTTCCGATGGATTTTCGGTTATAGTCTGTCCCAAGATATTTATGCAGCACATTTGGACAGTTTTAATAAAAATACACATACATGTACCTGTGAAAGAAATGCAATCGAAATAGATGAAAGGGAAATATCCAAAATAATTTCATTCACACATTATCATTTTTCACTCGGAGAATTTCACAGAAACGAAAACCGATTTCTTACGGAGATTTTAAAGGGTGAAGGTTGACATCTTTCCTACAATCGGAAGTCACTCGGAATGCCTCGCACAATTTTTTAACCTTATCATCCGGGTCTATTGAAAAAAAAAATCCCGTAGACATCACATTTTTAGCCAGGTATTAAGACGTGATAAGCTAGATAGTGCGTTTCAAAATAGAAATCTTGGAAATTGTTCATACTTTTGAATGAATATCTTTTGTTCTATATATAATGTGTATAGTTACATGAACTAAAACATGTGTAAAACCCGTTATTTAGCAGACCTACGCTCTACACTTAGACAGACAAAATTAAAAATATAAAAATAAATACTATTTCTTATTTGTCTGCAAAATTGCAGGAATAAGCTCATTTTTGTGACGTCATAGATCATAGAACAGCTATGATGAACTTATTTCAGAGTTCAGATATTTAATCATGTCAAATGTAGTCATTCCCCCGTATAATGTATATGCTTGATGCCCAATGAATAATAATTTATTTACAATACAAGTAAATTTACATTTTTAATATAATATGAAAACAACGATACAGCAAATTTACGTGGATTATTATCATTTTTCATTATATACTATGGTATATAGGTCTATGCTTTTTTTTATTAATATAATATAAAATTCATACGCAATACTTTAGTATTGTACGATTTGTTATACGATTTAAACAAACACAACTATTGCATTAATAATTTTATTAAAAAATTACATCTTAAACTTTATACACAAAAATTTATTTGTCTGCTATTCCAGCAAATAATTCTTCGAATAAACAAACACAGCCATTATATATTCTGATAATGCAACACTTTTAAATAAAAATATTTTGATTTCTTACAAATGCGATTTTGTTCTGAATTTCAACAAATATTTATTAAAAATCACTGAGATGTTGCTAAATATGTGTATTTTAATTCATTAAAATTCAATTAAAAAATATTACTTACTATTCTTTTCTTATTTTTTCAAATGCTATTGTATGTTATTATGTCGTGTGTTATGCTATTTTATAACGATAAATAATTCAATGTTATACTATGATTTCACAATGCTTTACTATAATATACCAATACTATGATATGACAGTTGGTAATATGACAGTGTAATGCTATGATATGTTTTATGTTGAAAAAAATATAGCTGTAGCGTGTTTCATGCTCTGCACATTTATCAGATTCAGATTTATATTAAAATTACTAAATCAAATTCTTTAATCTTAGCACAAAAAAATGTATAACCCATATGGAGTGTAGTCCCAAATGGGCTATCATAACCAAATTGGGCGATTAATTCCAGCCTGTCTGAAGTAACTCTTCTGTAAGTTATATCACATTAAACGAATGCTCGGTATAAATAAAAAGGGGTCAAATTATTTCTTATCAACCGAATTTTGCAGAAAGGTGTGCATAATCATCGCTAATACCTTTGCTGTATATACATGTTTATTCTCAGAAAAAAATGTTCAAAATAGTCTTACAAGGTGAGTGAATTCATGATAATTTGATATTGTGGCTTAAATGGCCATTTAATAATCAAAGTACTGAAGTACTAACGGGAGTTGATTTTATCGATTATTATTTATTTTAAAATCAACGATATTATTGTTTATGGCAAGTAGTTTCCTATATGTATTTGAATTACGCATATTTTTTTAAATATAAATTCTCCAACAGAAATTTCGTGAAAACCCCATATGAATCATGTTGTGTAATATTCAAAGAATTAATTCCATCAAACTACGTATCAGTAATTGAAATAGTTCTGAGAAATTGTATGGATCCAAGCAATATTCAACTCTAGTCTCGTTCCCAGACGCTCGGCTGTCTCCGTTAATCTCCGACAAGCAAGAGAGACACAATGGGCGCGCTTGATTTTACCAAAAGGTGTACACAGTGTACACTTTTGTAAATCAAGTGCAGTGGTGTACCATTTAGGTGTACACCGGGTGTACACTTTTCTACACCGAGTCAGGGGCATGTGTTGTTGGGTGTAGCACTGAGACCAATATGGCGGACGAATGTTATGATTGAAACTTGAAAAATGATTTTAAGTCATATAATGGATTAGAAGTCGCAGATAAGTTGTCTTTTGTTTGAAAGCCATTACATTTGAAATGTGCGTTTATTTTAATGCATTTATATCACAAAAAAAACCCTAGAATTGTCGCGGAACAGCAACTTTTTTGTTAAAACTGCCCCCTTTCCTGCCATATTTATTCTTTACTTCGATCCTTACACCATGTACATTACACCATTTAAGTGCACTTGATACAATACAAAATGTTTACACTGATGTACACTGGTGTACACCAAGTTAAGCTTAATCAAGCGCGCAATCTGCTTGTCGGATCTTTACGGAGACAGCCGAGCGTCTGGTTGAACGAGACTATATTGAACTCTGGCGTAGGAATACATACAATGTACGACTACAAAAATATCTAAGTTATTCGAACCATTTACAATCTGACTATTTTCAAGGTATCTATAAATATTAAGTTTCCTTGAAAAACAATGCTTTAAAATACATTTCATCGAATTTATTGATTATTTTCAAGAACTAAATGTTGTCAGCGGTGTTGATTTGTGCTTAGGTTCAAACACTGTTTCACTTTCGGTTTGCCTAAGGAGTTGATTAAAATCAACTCCCAAAAATGATAATCTATTATGATTTGACTGCGTCTTCATTATTTTCTAATGCGCATTTCAACTTGAACAAGGCTTTATTAACATAAACCATGATTTGTTTAAAGCTTCTGTTTCTTACTTATACAATGTTTTATTCTAGGTGTTCTGTACATTGCTATGACTTTCACAATGACAATTGATAAAAGATCAGGTAATTTATGTTCTATTATTCACTTGCTACACAAGTTTTTTTAAATAAAATTTTCAATTTCACAGTTCTAAATGGTCAGCAGTTGAATCTTTTACTTAACCCAAAATACAAAAACAAAACATATCATGTCGCATATAAAGCATTTATTATCAAAACATGGAGTATGAAAACTTATAACTTAAATTAAATATTCTATACTACACATGAATTGCAATCAAAATATTATTTTGAAACTTAATGCAACGCTAACTAAATCATATAAAAACTAATTTTGCTATTATGCTACTCTTTGATGTCATATAAAATAAAAACTTCTTCACATATCACTAGTTTGGCAAGAAATATTCAGTAGAACAATGTAATTCTGATATAATTAAGTGTTCCCATCCTTCAAATAAACTAACAATGTAAAAGTTTACTCTCAGTTACAATTGTTAAATGACCACATACATGTAGCAATAATTAAATGGCGTATAATTTTTACTTATTTTTCAACGTCTATCAACCATCAAACATGTTATGGAAATCGGTGAAGTGTTATGTCTTAAACATGTTTACGATAGAAAGAATTGATATTAACTAAAAATTTTTATTTAGAATAACAAAATTTGCGCATGAACTATGGAGTAATAAACTTTAAAAGTAAAACATATGTACATCTTTTTTTTTTAATTCTGATAGAAAATACCATTCATTTTCTCAAAGTATAACCAAAGAAAATTTAAAGTCTGAAATACTGAAACTTTTAACATTGTTTTTTTTTCATGATACGAGTGATAAAGTTTAAAATGCTTTGCAAATTAATTTAAACAAGCTACTGTTGTTGTTTTGATTAGCGCAAGCTGGACTCGGAACGTGTTTTGTGTGTGTCCAGGAAGTGACGTTTTCAAAGTGTCTACAAAATACAACAATGTGTCAACCAAATGAGGTATGGTGAACTTTTTAAAATAGTAAATGAAGTTTATTAAATTAAATTAATCAAATGGTAATCCTTATCACGACTAAAATTTCTGAACTACTAAACGGTATGAAGATACGGCTTTCAGTGATTTGAGTAAACACACATATGATAAATATGACGTCACAATAAGCAGTGTAATGTCAGACTTAAAGGTCAAAGTCTATTAAACGAAAGGAGCCTACATATTTTAAATTCAATATATGAATTCCTTCAGTGACGTTTATTAGTAATAGCTTTGTAGGGTATACAGGAGCAAGATTTTAAGTTATACACAGTAAAGCTGTTTGTTCGATTTTGACGAATTAAATATATCCAGAATCCTACAGAATTCCTCTGACATCAGCATAGAGAAAAATGCTTACTTTTTCTTGATTTTTTTTTCAAATCTAACATAGACCGGGGGTTACTTTTTAACGTTGAGTAAAGTAGCAGTCGCGTGCATAAACAATTAAATAAAAAATATACCTTATATTGCCTACTTCATTTGCAAATAATGTTTCTTATAAATGTGATAAAGAAAGTCCCGATAAAAAATAAAATGGATCGTATTCAAAATACACAAATATTTCTTCAATTGCGATTTTGAAAAAGTCCAATATTCTATATAAGCGACAAACTTGCGAATATTTTATAAATCAAAACAAAGTAAATCTTAGAAAAAGTGCAGTTCTATTGATCATTTGATATCCTTTGATATTTCTGATTTTGTGTTTATTAACTAAAGGCATTTATTAAACGGGTTATTTAAAATTGTAAAGTAATTTGATTATACATTAAAGAATTCATTTCAAAATAAATACTTGACAATAATTATGTCAATTATTATTGCTAACTTTCAAAAAAATACATGCATAAGAATTTATAGTTAAAGATTTAAACGTTCCGACTTTTGTTTGACCGTTGGTGGACTTTTTAGTTTAGTTTTAGTTTTTTTTAGTTAAATCACGGTTAAAATCCGTGTAAATTATATTACGTGAAATATTTACAAAAACTATGAAGAAAAAATATAACCATATTTACCAAAATCCATAAATCGACAATTTTCCCACTTCTTAAATATTTTTTTTGCAATGTTTAAGCTTATATATTGCAAAACAAGTTCTTGAAAAATCAAGATTCTGTCTATCACTAAAAATAAAATTTAAAGTCATTTCACGTTTATCATTGAAGTTTTAATCTAGGTGTGGCATTCAATTCTATTGATATGATGACATGTGGTGAAAACGAACAGTGTTTAAAATCAAAATTCCAAAGGAAAAATACAAAACAGAAGCAGAGCACATACGGACCTCTAAAAAAATACAGGTAGGATATCGATCAGGTGCCATGGAGGCGTGAACATCCTCTGCTGACCAGTCACACCCGTCGTGTGCTCTCTGTCGTAATAGGGAAAACGGAAATATCCTAGACAAGTAAATGATTGTTTAATTATGGTCTAACAATAAATATGGACGACGCCAGTCAGCATGCGACCCATATTTGCTGACAAGGTCGTTGTATCGACTATAGAACTTACGAAAAAAATACTTAAATCGAGACTGTTGGTAGTCCTGTTTTATCAACTTGTTTGTCAGTAGCTTCCCTCGCATTAGAAACTGTTCATACGTAGAGCATGCTCTTGCGTATCGAATTAACTGAGAGACAAAATATCCATATGCAGCCGATGAAGGTATATTGCTACATAAGTAAGGAAAGTTGATTATAGAAAAATTGAAGTCATCACGTTTATAAATAAGTTTTGTTGTTACCAACAATGTCCCTTTCTAGTAAAATACTTTAATATGAAACAGATGACACAGACTCTCTGGTATCTTTTATTTCAAGTTCACTGAGATATATTGAGTCGACGTAAGTATGGAAGCAACAATTGTTAATTGAT
>WFKH01011801.1:38863003-38873323 GCA_016163765.1 Magallana hongkongensis
ATGCAGTCCAGGCAAAAGGCCACAGAGAGCGCTTTCTCAAGTGCGTTTGGCCAATGTACATGTATACAGCAGGACGTCGAGATAGAGTCCGAGTCTCTGTCCGAGAGAGAGGATGATATTCATGCTTCTGAAGCAGAGCCATCATCCAAGAAAGTGGAAATCCAGTGTGAGCTTCTAGGTCGTCATTCAATAGAAGATTACATAAACAAGCCAAAGTCTGTTTTGTTTTACACAGGCTTCAACTCCTATGAACACTTTATGTTGTTGTTTCAAATTCTAGGTCCAGCTGCCTATGAACTTAATTACAAATGTTCAAGTCTTCATCCATCTGATCAACTTTTTCTGACATTGATTAAATTGAGATGAGCTAAAGGAGACGTAGAACTGTCACTAATGTTTGAAATTTTAGAGTCCACAGTTTCAAGAATTTTCAACACATGGATGAAATTCCTTTTTTTTTTTAGTTGAAAGAACTTGAAATGTGGCCATCTAGAGAAGTAGTAAATGATTTCATGCCTCAAGATTTTGAACAAAAGTTCCCCACTACCAGAATTATATTAGATGCAACTGAAATGCCTATTCAGAAACCTTCTGATGTCAATGTTCAGAGTCTTACTTGGTCATCTTATAAACATAAAAATACAGTTAAAACCATGGTTGGTTGTACTCCAAGAGGGGCTGTTTCCAATGTATCAGATTGTTATGGGGTTCTGTTAGTGACAGACAAATTATTGAGGACTCTACTCTTCTAGATAATACTTTGTTTGATTCGGGGGACAGTATCATGGCTGACCGTGGAATCATGGTCCAGGACC
This sequence comes from Magallana hongkongensis, assembly GCA_016163765.1. Classification (NCBI taxonomy): domain Eukaryota; kingdom Metazoa; phylum Mollusca; class Bivalvia; order Ostreida; family Ostreidae; genus Magallana; species Magallana hongkongensis. The sequence continues at coordinate 38,863,819 of WFKH01011801.1, forward strand.
TTTTTGCAAATCAAAATGTTTTTGTAAACACACCCACAATGCTCAAGGGTAAATCTCAATTAGAACCCGAGGAAATAGTAAGAGACAGACGAGTGGCATCAAAACGAATACATGTCGAGAGAGTGATAGGGTTGAGTAAAACATTCAAAATATTGAGGCATGAACTCCCCAATAGCAATTGCCACTTGCTAATAGAATTGTCTTTGTATGCTTCTCCTTAACCAATTTCAAAAATGTTATTGTAAATAAGTTTGCCTGATTACATTATTATAACAAAGAGATTAATAAAATCTTGTGCAAGCAAAGAGATGAATAAAATATTGTGCTACTTCGATTCTTTCACTTTTTATTTAATTACAGCATTGAAGCAACAAATGGTCGAAAGTGTTTAACATAGAAAAATTCAAGCTTTGGAATCAGAAAGGCAATATAGTACTCCCTGTCAATGTCAATTTTTTGTACAAACAAGTCTTTAAAAGTGTATACTACAATGAAGCAGACTTTTCTGTTAGACAGAAATAATTGTCCTTGAATTTGGTCATAATACAAGCTTGATTATTATTAAACAGATCTGGTTATTGTCGTCATATTGTAAATGTCTAAATTTTGGTCCATACAAAATTGACATATTTCTATCTGCATACGGGCACTTAACCTCGACTTTTCCATCATCACCAACTATAGCATGAGGAGAAGCTCCAAGATACGGTCTGTCAACTGGCACAAACAATCCAAATTTCTGGGTCTTGATGTGAAACGTTTCCTCGAAATGCTTAATGGCCTTCTGTTCATCCTTTTTTTCCATGGTGAACAGCTGGGCTGTTTAACACTTTTGGGCAGGCAATGGATTCGCATAGCTTCCTGATCTGCCTCCTTGGAGTGATTCTGGAGATCCCCCCAAATCTGGAAGCTGTGATCCTCGACTGTCGCTCCAGAAACCACCGCTTGTTGTCCGCTTGACCCCTCGTCAGCTTTTCAATATCTCTGGCTCTCTCCTCTGATACCTTTAAAATATGCATCATATTTTATATTTACATATTTTAATTATTTAAATGAAATAATTGATGGTTTGTAATTGTTTTTAAAATGTATAATGTTGTAATAGACATTGTAAAATCCATTGAAAACATAATTAAAAGTTGCAACAAAGAGGTTCGAAATACAGATCTCAACATGTGCATTTTCTATGAAGTATGCAAATTTTTCAGATAGGAATAATTCCAAACAAGAGGCCCATGGGCCACATCGCTCACCTGAGCAACAATAGGCATGATAAAATCAGCCTAATGGAATCATAATACATAATATCTGGACAATCTGGTATAATACATGTAAATCCTGTATACATAAAAGTACAATTTCCCCCTGGATATTCTTTGTTTATAATCAAGTCCCTTTTCTAACAGGATGATTTCATAGTCATATCACAAGTTGAGCATTGTAGTTCTTAAAAAGTTCTAAAACAATTGTTAATATATAGGATAAACCTACATCAAACTCTGAACCCCTTGTGAGGCCCAAGAATCGTCTCGGGGCCAGTGTCTAAACAATTTTAAAGAATCAGCAATATGTCAAAATGCTTGCATATAAGTAAAACCATATGTGATAACATTTCAGTTTTTGTAAATAATTGAAATGTTTTCCTTTGTACAATTGGAACCTCAATGTGGCCCCACCCTACTCCTCAAGATTTTGATTTTAACGAATTTGAATTTACACTATATTAAGTTGCTTTCATTAAAGTTACAGCTTTTCTAAGCAAATGGTTTTTTTTAGAAGAAAATTTTTCTCGATATATTCCTATGAAAAAATTTGCCCCCCCCCCTGTTGTGACCCCATCCTACCCCCGGGGATCATGATTTGAAGACACTTTAATTTACCCAACCTGAGGATGCTTCCACACAAGTTTCAGCTTTTCTGGCCGATTAGTTTCTGGGAAAAAGATTTTTAAAGACTTTTCTCTATATATTCTTATATAAAAATTCGACTCCCATTGTGGCCCCACCCTACCCTCGGGGGTCATGATTTTCACAACTTTGAATCTAAACTAGCTGTGGATGCTTCCACATAAGTTTCAGCTTTCCTGGCTGGTTGGTTTTTGAGAAGAGGATTTTTAAAGATTTACTCTGTATATTCCTATGTAAAAATTTGACCCCCCATTGTGGCCCAACCCTACCCCTGGGAGTCATATTTTTCAAAACTTTGAATCTACACTACCAGAGAATGCTTTCTCATAAGTTTCAGCTTTCCTGGCTGATTGGTTTCTGAGAAGATGATTTTTAAAGATTTACTCTATATATTCCTATGTAAAAATTCGACACCCCCCCCCATTGTGGCCCCACCCTACTTCCGGGGGTCATGAATTTTACAACTTTGAATCTACTCTACTTTCAGCTTTCCTGGCCGAATGGTTCGTGAGAAGAGGATTTTTGAAAATTTCACGAACATTTTCAATAATTTTTAATTATCTCCCCTTGTAAAAGGGCGTGATCCTTAATTTTCACAAGTTTGAAACCTCTTTGCATGCTTGTTCTTCACATAGTTGTCTTTCCACACCATCTTGTATCCTTTGTATCACTATTCTGGAGAAAATCTTGCTTGGTACAGATAAAAGTGTGATACCTCTGTAATTGTCACATATCGATCTATCACCTTTCTTTGGTATCTTCACAATCAAGCCTTTGTTCCAGATCGATGGTAGTGTTTCTTCACTCCAGATAGTTTTAAACAGTTTTTCCAAGTATTTTGCTGTTGTCTCTATGTCTGCTTTTAACATCTCAGCTGTTATACCATCTACTCCTCCAGATTTCCCATTCTTCAGTTTCTTTATAGCCCAAATGAATTCCACTTTCCTAATGGGGCGTGTGTCTATCTCATCTGTAAATTGTCCTTGAAGTTCACTTTCCACTTCTAATGGTTGGTCAGGTTGTGGCCGGTTAAGTATTTCTTGGAAGTGCTCTTTCCACCTTCTCTTTTTTTCCTCTTGGCTGCTCAGGATCTTACCCTCCTTGTCCTTCATTGCTCTTGGTATGCCTCTCTTCTCATTACATAGCACTCTAGTAATCTCATACACTGTTTTCATGTGCCCATTATTGGCAGCTCTTTCTGCGTCTGTGATCATATCTTCTGTCCACTTTCTCCTGTCATTTCTCATACTGCGTTTTACCTCTCTGTCTTTGATGTAATATTTGTTTCTTAGACTTCTTTTCAGTCTTTCTGATCTGCTGTTGGTGAGCTGCAGTTTTAAATGTTTACTTTCTTCTACTACCTTCCAAGATTCTCTACTTATCCAGGGTTTTAGTCCCTTTTCTTTTACTCCAAGTATACTGTCTGCTGTCTCGTTGTAACCCTTGCTCATGATTTCCCAGCTGTCTTCAATGCTTTCTAGTACATCTAACACTTGGAATCTATTTTTCAGTTCTAGTGTAAAAGCTCTTCTTTTCTCTGGCTGTTGGAGTTTTGTGAAGTCGTATTTCTTTGTTTTGCTTTGCTTCTTCAGCTTTATTCTAATTTTGCTTCGTACCAGTTCATGATCACTGCTTGCGTCAGCTCCTCTCATCGTCCTTTATCTGAGTTGGATGTTCTATGTTGTTCTGATATAAGCATATGGTCAATTTGGTTTTCGGTTCTTCCATCAGGAGAGATCCAGGTGATCTTGTGCCTTGGTTTGTGAGGAAATATTGTGCCTGTTATCACCAAGTTGTTAATCTCGCGTACATCTGAAAGCCGCTCTCCATTTTCGTTTCGTTCTCCTATACCATGCTTCCCCATAGCACTTTCGTGGTCTTTGTTGCTACTGCCAACCTTTGCATTGAAATCTCCAATGACAAGCAATATGTCATGTTTTGGTATACTAATTATAGTTTCCTGTAACTGCTCCATAAATGCCTCCTTTGCCTCTTCTGTGCTTTCGTTTGTTGGTGCATAGACTACGATGAGGCTTATCTTCAGAGTTGATGAATAGAATATTGCGTACATCATTCTCCCATTTATGGGTTTCCATTCCATCAGTGACTTCTTGGCTTTCTTTGTTAGCATTATCCCAACTCCTTGATGTAATCCATTTTCTCTTCCTGAATATAGCATAAGTTTGCCACTTTGCAAGGTAGTTTTTCTATTCATGGGCCATCTGACTTCGCTCAGCCCAATAATATCGAGTCGGTATCTGTCCATCTCCTTTTCTATAAGGGCCGTTTTCCCTGTTATATACATAGATCTTATATTCCAACTTCCTATGTATATGCTGTCTTTAGGCGTGGATAGGGACGTCGGCCTGTGGACTTCCATCTGGCTTTCATCCATCTGCGTCATGTTGTCCATTGCATTTACATGCAGCACAGTTAGAGGGCTGACCTCCTGCTGTGTGTTCAGTGTATCTTGGGTTTCCGTAATCTTAAATATTTTACACTGCCTGGTGATTAGCCATGCAGAAACCCCCTGGACTCGGAGGGCCAGTGGTTTTCTGATGGGGTTTTCCTTTCCCTAGCCACATGTTCCAGTTATTTAAAGGCGCCGGAAGCTCGCCTCTCACCACTGTCATTCAGCTACCGGAGTATTTCCAGGGCCACCAGCGAGGATGTGTGACATGTGACTTGCTGGCAGAACCTATGTGAGACGGTTGGGTATCAACTCAAGGTTTTAACATCAATTCTCTGTAAAGACCAAAATATTACTATAGGGTCATGGCACACACCATCTCAGATTTTCATGAAACTTTCTCAGGTGATTAATACTCATAAGGTATGATATTACCCACCATCAAAATAATGCCTATTACCTTGGTTGCCATGGTAACCAATTTCATTCATTTAGGGCCCAAATACACAGTTTTTAAGGTGGAAAACAAGGTAAACTTAAAGTCACAGGACAGGTTTATATCTAAATTTTCAAGATATTTCACACATAATATACATTGTACAAATAAAGATGTTCATGATGCAAGAGAAAAAAATCTCAATGTCCTTGTTTATTTCAAAGCTGGTGGCTCAAATATGGCCAAAATTTCTAAATTTTGATATTTCAATTTTTACCCTGTATTATCAAAAGTCTCTCAAAAATTGCAGGCGAAGAAAAAATAAATCAATTGCAATTTTTAAAACATCATACTTATATAAAATATTATTTATAAAAACCAGAGCGGGTATCTTTTTCGCTTTCGTTTATTTTACTTCCCAAATTTGGTAATTTGATCCCTTCCCACCCCCCTAAGAAAATTTATAAAATAATTTTTTAACAATAAGAGGATCATAAAACTCCTTTAAAAATACCTTTTCTGCTTAAGTAAATGAGAAAATGATTAAATATTTCAAAATATGTTAAATTAAATGTATCAGGATAATTTAATTTGGCTTTAAAAGAATTGTTTCTATATATTTTTTGCAAAGGGCAGATAACTCCAAGCAAGAAAACCCTATCAAATGAGCTTTAACAAATAATGATACCATGAAATTCTGTTTTTAGATATTTTCCATTAATGAAATAGGTTTACTGCTTCAATAGATAACAACATTTATGATTTTTACCACTTTAAGAAGGCTTTAATTGACTTTTTTGTATGACAAAGGGCAGATAACTCCAAATATCAGCACAAATGGAAAATGATATATCTTTTCAATGCAATTCCAGAAATAAAAATCAACACTTACCTAAAAACTAATGAATAAATCTTCAAATAAATATTCCCAATCATGAAAATAAAATAAAAATACACAAAAAGTGACAATTAATTAATAGCGAGTTCAGTTTGTTCATTATTTGTTCATCTAGCACTGTATGTCTGACTGTCTTGCTGGTCTGGGTATTCACTGGACTGGTCTGATCATTTTCCTCAACACTCTGCAATGTTGAAAAAGCAAAATATTATATGTATGGATCATTAAATAAAATCATATACGTGTATGCATTTTGCATACAATACCAAAACAGACATGTTCAAATGTGACTGAATGTTGTTTTTTTTTTCAAATAAGAAACAAAACCCTGATGTGTTTATGTTTACATGTAGTTGTACAAAATGAAATGGCTTTTAATTAAGATCTCAAGTTATATTGATTAATGTTATTTTCACTTGGAATCTTAGTCTATAGCTGTATGCACTAATTAACAGCTGCAACTGAATAAGATATGGCATATTAACCTGTTCTTTGGGCAAGTTGCTTACTTGTGTAAATGCTATTATAAATTGTAATTTGAAAAGGAAGGAGAATTATGAATGACATAAATAAATGATAGAAATTGATAAGAGTATGGTTGGTCTCCACATAATTTACTGTCACAAAATATTTTATTAAAAATTATCTTTATTGTTATCAAATACAGTGTATATCAGTACTGGGTATTTGTCAATATAAAAAAAATCTTCTGAATATTTTTAAAAAATTATTAATGTTTAAAAAATGTCTTACTATTGTATATACATGTAATATCACTCCAGAGAAGAATATTCTACTCAATCTACTGGTGTGCTCTAGTGATATGACACTGACAAGTAGATTTAGTACACTTGTTCCAGTAACTTAGCTACTATATACATAGCTAGGATATAGGTTTTCAACCTTCCCTGAAATTTCATATTTTTTTTTTATACTTAAAAGTATGATCTGATCTTATTTCTGTTTTATTACAGTGGAAAAAATTGTTTAATTTTTCATGATATTTTATGAATCCATCATCATATTATAATTGTTTGAGAAGAATGACTTGTCAACCAGACAAGTGTTTGTGTAGATTGACTTGTCCAAATACAAAATCAGCAGGTCAGGACACAGCAACTGGACAAGTGTTAATGTTGAGCCCTGCATGATAGATAATATACTATCAGCTGATTTAAATATCTACATGTGACATCACTTTTTGCTTAATTTTGTTTAAAATTATCAACTCACATTTCCTATTCTATGTCTTCCTTTTGACATACTCTGTTGTGGTGATAAGGGCCAAAGTCATTTATTTCTGCAGCATACACATAATCCTACAATTGTATTTTAATATATTTACAGCAAATTTGTAATAAAATGAAACATTTTAAACATTCCCAAATTACCTTTACCTTTACTTTAATGCTGTTATTCATTGTGAAAATCAACTAAAAGCGGTGGAAGCTGGAACAGGCTATAGATTGGTTGAAGCTTATTTGATTTGGATGTGAATAAACATACCTTGACCAATTGGAATAAGGACTGCTATGGACTGCATGTTATCTCTATAAACTGCCTTGTTATGATCCTGTTTTTTCACTTGTTCATGAGGGTTCTCAAAATGAGTAAATCCTACATAAAAGGGATATAGGTCTGGTATTTTACACACTTTTTACACACTGCGATTCTTTCCATCTTTCACACCATCAGTCCGGGGTAGGGGTGTTAGTCGTATTGCATTCCTATATAAGCGTTGCAGGTTGGTAGCTCATTAGCTTCCTTGGTTGAGTGCTGGATTCGTAAGTCAGTTTACCGAAACTCAAGTAGAGGAAATATCTGTCTGTTTCATTTGATCACAATTTTTTTAATTGTACAAGACAGTCAGATGTTTACAAAAGGTTTAAATACAGCCCAGGTCGGTAATTAAGCTAAATTCCGATAGGAAATTGTTCATTTCATATTCAGCAATTCATTAGAGACTTACTCTAAATACACTTAAACTTAAATCCCATGCTTTCTCCACCCCATTTGATCTATGTTTTTCCAACGTCTGCTTTTGCCATGTTGTTGTGACGTCTTTTTTGTACGTCAATACAGAAGATTCAACAAAGGGAAGTAACTTTAAATTGAATTTTGTGGGAAAAGCGATAACTTCAAATAATTGTAAGTGAAAGCCAGTGAATATACCCAAGCCAATTTTGGTTGTATTTATTAGACCAAGGTCTCATCTTGTTAAAAAAATGTTTATTCCAGCTTTCAATTGCCTGCTTAAAATTAAATTAATATCATTTAGTGTGCCTGTTTTTCACTATTTTATAAGCTAAATCTATGAAACACAAACCGATGGGATTGTTATCTGTACATTTCACTTAAATCAATTTATGTGTACATGTACATTGATTACTTGTTTATAAAATTAAACCAATGTCATGATCAAACCTTCATGCATTTAGGGAGCATACCAGTTATTTATATGATGATACTCTATATGTCATTTTGGCCATAAGCAAAATGTTTCAATGTCGTTGCTATAGAAACTGAGTATGTACTGTCAAAAATGTACCCACAGAGGGTCTTCATATGGAACACTCTTTCAAGTCAGAGAGATAAAATTCAATTCCATGATAGTGCGTGGCCACGTATTTTTGGTCTTTACAGAGAATTGATGTTAAATGGTGAGACCTAGTGGCATAATTATTACCCCTTGAGACCTGCACCAGCATTTTTACCCCAGTTAACTCCGCCCAACTACGATCTGATGGGACGAAGTTCAGTCGAAACATTAAGTTGAAACTTTTCTGGAGTAAACGCCTATAAAGCTTCTACGTAGTACACTATAAATATCTGTACACTGTATATACAATTTTGTTTTCAGGGCTTATGAGCATTTTCCCCCAATATGTAATTATTCTTGTAAAAAGATTAATATACAAAGGGTAGTGCCCTGTTTCACCATATATCATAAAAATTTGGTGTTGTGCTTAGGGGATTATCTTTTAGATTCGGTGGTTTCCTTTTGGTCAGTGTCCGAAAATAAGGGTCACGTGATCCATGCATATTTAGTTTTTTTATTAGCGTAATTTTATTAGAACAAAGAAAATCAGTTTTGATTGGCTGAAATTGACCAGGGAAGCCCGGGTCTCCGATTTAGATAGCGAGCCCTACCTTGGTCACTTTGATCGGAGACCTGGATAAAGCAACATCTATTTAAATTTATCCAGCTCTCTCCTGTGTCTAATTTCAGCTAAAATTGTTTATAAGTAATTGTTTAAGTTTTTTTATGTTTTATAAAGTTATTTAAAGTTTATTCTAAATTCTTCTTAAGCTAAGAAATTTGAGCTTACTTTATTTCATTAAGTTAGTAGTGTTTAAGTTGTTATATTTTATCCGGATTAAATTTTATTTAGTTTTCATTAATTTCTTGTCTAACCTTTTTATGAAATAGGTTTCTAGTTAAGTACACATTATTTAAACATCAACTACATTGTATTCTATCATTTTAACTTCTTTTAGCTTATATTTTGAGTTAAACATACAAAGTTCGGAAATAGTAAAGTCAGTTTAGGTTTAGGATTTTATTCGTGGTTAATATATCAAACATGTATCTGAAGATATGCATTAGGTTTTGCATACAAATGAGATTTAAACGTCAAGATTAAAGAGAGATATGGAGCTCTTGCAATTTTATACTCAACGCATTCCTTCGACATTTTGATATGTCTGCCTCGAAAGTTCCTATCACAATTTTAGAGATCACATCGACCTTATCTTTGGTAAGAATCAATCAAATATATAAATTTTAATTTTTTTTTAAAATTTCATATTTTTTTGATAAAGCAAAATGCAAGGATAATATTAAATACATATAA
>WFKH01011801.1:38880044-38890213 GCA_016163765.1 Magallana hongkongensis
GCTCATAAAAATAATTTAACAAAAACATGTATAATTTTTGAAAAATGGTAATTTTATGATAATAGACAATTATAATTTATTACAGATATCTTGCCAGTGTCTTTCATATTCGTTATATATACAATCTTTCAGTAGTAAATATTTTTCTATATAAAACCTACACTGTATCTGTTAGGGATGGAGCTGTCGTTTGCTTGTATTTGGATGCAAAAATGTACTGTTTGACAGCAAGAATAAGTAAATTCTGCAGTTTATAAATTTTTCTATAATGTTTGTATATTTTCTAAACAAGACAGATATTTTATCAAAGCAAACAGAAATATTAAATTAATTCAGCATCAATTCTTCTATCTTAAATCAAAGCTCTTTTACATGTAGCTGCAGGTCTGTAGCTCCCGGTCTGAAAAATATTCGGATGGACGACCTGGTCGTCCATCCGAACTTTTTTCAGACCGGGAGCTACAGACCTGCAGCTATTTTACATGAATATAATCATAAAAAAGGTGTTCAATTGTTTCTATATAGTTCTTGCAAAAAGTACAGGATGAAGAATTCAAAATATTTAACTTGAAGAGATATTAATTTGTTGGAACTATTTAAATTGAAGAGATATTCATTTGTGGGAACTATTCTTTGGAGTATTTGGGATTGAAGCCACCGAAGTTTTGTTTCCTGTGTGACTTTAAAAGGAAGTTCAAATATGCTACTCTATGTTTTTTCTGAAAAAATATTTCCATTAGCTTGCCATTTTGTCACTGCTGTAATAACTTGTTTACTATTATATACCAGTAATTGATACATATCGTTGCATCTTTTTTATTTTTAAGAAATATTCTTACAGAAGAGGGGATATGTAGCTTAAAGGCTTTATCAAAAAGTGCTATATGTTTTGTTCTCGAGGTCCTTGCCTTTTTAATTCCACAATATTCAATAAATTTTGTTTTTATATTCATTTCTAAAAAATGCTCGTAACTTAAAAATTTTCCATCAAGGTTATATAAATCACACTATAAGAAGACGCCTGCATTAAAGCAGTGTTTAAGAAAGATAGGTTTATTTTCTATTTGAATCTTTGAGTTGTCCCATATTTGTTCATACCAAATGTTAATTTTTGTTTTACTAATATTTTCATCAACCTGAGTCCAGCATAAGAAAACCTCCTTCCAGAAAGGATTTGTAATAGTCTTACATATATCAAAAACAAACGAAAATCCTCTTTTCCACAGATTACCAGTATTACAATGGATTGTTGACTCAAGTAATGGAAACCATTTACTATTTGAATGCAGTATTCTTCTGATCCATGTGGATTTTAGTGCAGTTACAAATTTCCTGTAGTCGATCATTTTCAACCCTCCATATCTATAATCTTGAATAACAGTGTCTTTTTTAACTTTATGTATTTTACTGTTCCATAGAAATTCAAGCATTGCGCTCTCAAGATCTTTTAAAAAATTATCATTAGGCATTGGCAATGCAAGAACTAAGTGGTTTATTTTTGGTATAATTACATGTAGCGTCTTAAGAACAGTAAGTCTGCCTATTGGGGTCATCCTTCTTACTTTCCATTGGTTAAGTAATTTTCTAATCTCGATTAATAATTTAGGTCAACCATGTCTGACAAATTTACTGAGAATTTTATTTCAAGCATATCAAAAGTATTATTTTTCCAGTCAAGTTTTCATCTTGAGTGATGGAAAACTTCATTAGAAAATTTTTTACTTCCTATCCAAATCATTTTGGGTTTTGAAAAATTAATTCTTAGCCCTGATATATTTGCAAAATAATCTAGGTCTTGGAGAATGCCATCCATAGATGTTGGTGAACCATCGAATATTAGAGATGTGTCATCTGCATATTGAGAAAGTTTATATTCTTCTCCATGAATTACTATACCCTTGATATTTTTGTTATTTCTTATAATTATGCTTAAGATTTCGGCACACAGCAGAAACAGATATGGAGATATTGGATAACCTTGTCTGCAACCCCTTTCTGGATATATATACTCTGAAATGTGTCCATTTTGAATGACACACATTTAATACCATTATAAAAAGTTTTTATCCACCTATTTATTGATGCTCCAAAGTTAAAGAATTCTAAAGCTGTGTATATAAAGTTCCAAGAGATTTAGTCAAAAGCTTTCTCAAGTCAATTAACATCAAGAGGCCAGGTATATTATTGTATTCAGTAAAGTGCATAATATCAAAGACCAGCCTAATATTTTCACCTATAAATCTGTCTTTTAGTAATCCTGTCTGGTCTCTGTTTATTAATTTATCAAGGACAGGGGTTTTTTTCAGCAATACAACCTGGAGCTAATTTATATATATTATATTTAATAGACTGATAGGACGCCAATTCTTTAAAAATTGTACAGGTTTTCCTGCTTTTGGTATACATGTTATTATGCTTAATTTGTTTGGACTTGAGAATTGTAGTTGTTTATATGATTCATTGATTGCTCTTGTAACAAAAATTCCAATATCTTTCAAAAAAAAAACCTTAAAACATTCACAACTAAAACCATCAGGCCCTAGACTCTTGTCATTTTTCATTTATTTACAGAAAATTGAGTACTTCAGCACTAGTTATCTTCCCTTCTAAAGCATTTGACTCTTCATTGCTTAATTTTGGAACATCATATATGTTTAACTTTTCTTGAATAGTAGTATATTCAAAAGATTATCTACGTTTATACAATATTTCATAAAAAATCTTTGTTTTATTCTAAATTTTTACTTGTGAGCAAGTACGTGAACCATCCTTTCCTTTAACCATTGGTATTATTTTGCATGTACAATTTCTAGATTCCAAGTCAATAAAATATTTTGATGGTTTTTCACCCTCTTCAACCCACTTTGCTCTTGACCTAATACATTGTCCTTTCAATTTATTCCTTTTCATATCTTCATATTCCTTTTGTTTCTCTGTTAAATTACTTACAGACTGTTCCGAAAGATTTTGTTCCAGTTCAACAATCTCTTTTTTTCAATTTTTGCTCTTTTTGTACCATTTTCTTTTTTTTAAAAGAGGAATATGATATTGATTGACCCCGAACTTCCATAAGTAAGGTATCCAAAAAGAGCTGATCATTAATAATAAATTGAATGTCATCTAGCTTGGCAGTTTCTATATTTTTTCTATTATAAATAAGACAGGAGTAATTTCCAGAATCCTCTACCCCTTACAAACTCATTTAATTTAAATTGTAGCGTAACAGGGGAGTGGTCAGAGCGAAAACTATTATTATGAGTTATTATAGGGTTCATTGTTGGTAGTGTGTCTGATATCAAAAAGATATCTAACCTTGCTGGATTTATAGGATTTTTTTCCTCCATGTGTATTCGGTTTTTTCTGAATAATTTTGTCTGGGTAATTTTAAGATTTAATAAATCTATTAATTTTATAACTTTCTGTCTAGCATTTTTATTGATAAGGGTTTTTTAAATATAATTTTCTGAATCTAGGTTATAGTTCAATATAAGGTTGAGATCGCCTCCAAGTATAATATGTTGGTCATCATGTAATTCTTCAAGTTTGAGTAATAGATTACTATAAAAACCTAGTGTATCAAGATTTGGTAATCAGTAAAATATTTATCTCCTGAATAATGATGTCTAAAATTAGTAAATTACCAGAGCTGTCCTTGTATATCTTGTTTATTTTAAATTCAAAATTGTTATTAAATAGTATAGCAACGCCTTTTGAATTAGATTTAATTGAATTGAAAAAACCTTACATCCCCATTGTGTTTGTATAAAGCTTTCATCTTTTTCTATAAAATGAGTATCTTGAAGGAAATAAATACGATCGTTTTTGCTTTTAAGGAATTTGAAAATGTCTCTTCTTTTGTTTATTCTCCTAAGCCCTGGCAATTAACTGTTAATATTTTCAGGCAATTTTTATTATTTATTTCACCCATAAAACTTCGGCATACATAAAAATTGCATGGTACCCCAAAGATAGAAAAGTTGAAAAGTGGGAAAAAATATATGCATATAGACCGCAAAGATAAATCCAGAGTGGTGCATTTTGAGGAAATGGGAATTATGATTTATTCAATTCCTAACCCATAAAGCCTAACCTTAATATTGACAGGTTACCTTTATATATGATAGTTAATAACATGCAAATTTTTAATGAAAATATATTATAACATTTACGATAAGTAAAAAAACTGCATAGTCTTATCCGCATAAGACTGAACTATACAGTAATGGTGGCTTTCTGCATATTGTCAACGGTAAGAGACAAATTAATATTATTGTTCAAAATATTAAACAATTTTGCCCCTGAATACTTATATAATATCGTTGGTAAATCCCCCCCCCCCCAACAAAAAAAATAACCACAATCTTCGTAACAATTTAATCTATCGCACTACAGTTGCAAGAACAACATCTTGCTTCAATAGTTTTATACCATCTACAATTACATTGTGGAATTGTAAAACAATCTACCACAAAATACCAAAAATAGAATTACAGTTTCAGCATCTAAGAACAGTCTTAAAAATATTAATAGTAAAACATTGAATATGCATAATTTTTTAATCATGGCAAAAGATTAGAAAATATTTGGCAATTGAGAAATAACAGTTTTAACTTAAATGCTGACCTCTACTCACATCACCTTATTGATTGACTACTATGTCAAGTGTTTTCTAGATGTGGAAGACTCTCAACACTACTTTTTACAATGTCCATTCTATGCCCCTCAAAGACAGTCTCTATTTAAGTATATGAATGACAGTATCATACAAATCACAATTAAGAATCTACTTTTTGGAAGTGAAAAACTAACATTACAAAATAGATTACTGCTATTTGATAAAATCCATTCCTATATCAAAACTACAAACAGATTCAAGTAAGCCATGTAAACATGTATACACTGTATATATAATATATATCGAAATGGGTAACATTGACTTTTTTTCATTCCTTTATTTTCTTTTCTTTATTGTTTATTTTTTCTTCTGCCACAAGCTTTCATCTGTCTGACTCTGATCTACAATTTAAAAACGGTTTGCTTCATGGTCGTCATTTCCTGCGGAAAACATGTAAGTTCCCAACAACAGCCTTTTAGTTTTTTGTTTTGTTTACAGGTTACAACTACAAGTTTACAGAACAAACGTTAACTTATGTTGATTGTGATTGTACAGGAAATGACGACCATAAAGCAAAACGTTTTTTAAATTGTAGATCATTATTTGATCGGGATACATGATTGCACATACCAATTTATTGTGAAAATAAAAATGACATAGAATTCCTAGTAAGTTGAACATAATAAAATAAATAGATTCCATATTGACCCTCCCTCTAAGACCGACGGGAAATATAGAGGACCATTTAGTGTTAGTATAACAAACTCTACGATAAATCAAACTGTAAATAGATACTAATTAGGCACGCCAGGACCTTTAAGATTTGTAAGAAATCTATAAATGTTGTAACAATTTCTTCCCTATTCTAAAAGCAGACGCAGTTCATATAAACAGTAACTGTTGGACAAAGAGTTAAGACTCTCATTTATCTTAAATGAACAGTCGTTTTTGAAAAGTTGATTTTAATAGTGTGTCAACTGCATCTGTGGTTTGGAAGTTTAATAATCAGGTGTTTGTGTTCTTATCTGTGAGACCGATCGGTATCATGATGACCTTTTTGAGCCAAAAGATAGCAATATATGTTAATATATTGTTCGAAGCGTTATAAATTTAATCACAAAGAATTGAGATTTTGTGAACGAATAACAAAAACAAGTGAATTTGCATCAACAAAGGAAAAACAAATTCTAATCATTGGGGGGTGGGGGTGAAAGGGGGGGGGTAGTTTGCTTTGTTTTGCTTCGGACTTTTTTTTGGTTAAGGGAAAGGGTGTTTTGAAAATATACAAAACCAATTGAAAAGATAATAATAATAATAATAACTAGATACGATCTCGTTACGAGTAACGAGTAGGTCTTCCGTTCATTTTTTTAAACGATACGATTAAGATATCAATGATATTTCAGAATTCCCCCAACCCCTCTGTTTTCAATATCCTTTACAATGCTTAACAAAGTGTTTTTCTTTTTCACATACAGCACATTAAAGATTTAAGCTTTTAGTCCCCTAAAATCCCTAATTACGTCATCAATGGGTGTGGCAATCAGTTTTACAAACTGATATTGTTTCGATCAACAACTCTGCTTCTATAATGCATTGCAAAATCTTGATCGCTTTTAAGTTATTTGTAATAGTCTGTACGAGTGCCTTGGCCCCTAATTAAAGGGGCCAGCCCCTTTTTGTTGATTTCATACGAAAGGTCTCACGAATACTAACATTTTTTGTTCTTATACTCATCTAAAATTGTTGTTCGTTTTTGAGATACAAATGATTGAATATTTTAGGGGCCAGCCCTGTAGATCCTTAATGGGGACAAACATTGGTGTTTTGATTAGTGGAATCAATTTAAAACATTAATACCAACATTTTCTCTTCTGCAATGCTTAACAAAATATGTCTCGTTCTCTAGATATATTGTGTCAAAGTTTGAGAACTCTGGCCCCTAAAAATCCCTAATTACGTCATAAATGGGCATGACAATCATTTTTCCAGATAGATATTGTTACGATCAACAACTTTGCTTCTATAATGCATTACGGAATCTTGATCGTTTTTAAGTTATTTGTAATAGACTTTACGAGTCTCTTGGCTCCTTATCAAAAGGGCCAGCCCCTTTTTCTTGATTTCATACGAAAGGTCTCACGAATACTAACATTTGTTGTTCTTACACTCATCTTAAATTGTTGTTCGTTTTTGAGATACAAATGATTGAATATTTTAGGAGCCAGCCCTGTAGATCCTTAATGGGGACAAACATTGGTGTTGTGATTAGTAGAATCGATTTTAAACATTAATACAAACATTTTCTCTTCTACAATGCTTAACAAAATATGTATCGTTTTCTAGGTATATTGTGTCAAAGTTTGAGAACTCTGGCCCCTAAAAATCCCTAATTACGCCATAGATAGGTGTATCAATAAGTTTTCTAGATAGATATTGTTTTTTTCAACAACTTTGCTTCTATAATGCATTAAAAAATCTTTATCGTTTTGAAGTTATTTGTAATAGACTTTACGAGTCTCTTGGCCCCTAAATAAAGGGGCCAGCCCCTTTTACTTGATTTTTTTGGAAAGAACTTTTAATAGTCTACCACTTTTATTATATATGTCTTAACAAAATATCAACTGATAAAAAGATACAGATCAAGACGAATAAAAATTTTGAATGAAAATTCGTACCCAATTTTCGTGCCTAGGCGAGCTACAAGAAATGGCGACACTGGCGTAAAACAACTACATTGTGCACAACTTCAAACTATGGACTACCTATCCTGAAAATTTCATAGTCATATCTCTGATAGTCTCTGAGTTTATGTCTGCACAAAATTGGTCGTAAAAACTTACAAAATCGGCCGTAAATCGGAACCGGAAGTGACGATTTCAAAATTTCAAAAAACTTCTAGAATTATGACCACTGGCAATCATCTGTGAAAAAATGGTCGAAATCGGCCAAATAGTTTTCAAGAAATCGCGTGCACAAAATTTGTGGAAAAAAATAATAATAACTAGAGCCGAGCTCGTTGCAAAGCAACGAGGAGGTCTTCCGTTGCAGCTTCGTGTCGAAAAAGGATTGTCAATACGATAATAGTCATGATGTTATATACTAGTGGTTATAAATGAGTAAATGGATGGCATGTATCAGCCCCTTATTGAAGAGGACAGCAATTCCAATCCAGCAATAATTCAGTCAGGGAAAAACACGTGGTTTCTTTTTTTTAATATATTTGACAGCGTATTAATGTTTGAAAATGTATGCGAAATACATGTATGAAGAATTCATCAGCAACTGCTTAACTGCAAAGCCATATTTATAATAATAAATTTTCGCCGCAAAGAGATTGACCGATCAAATGATTTTAGATCCTATTTTGATTTATTTTCTGTTCTTTGTATAATTTCAAAACTATATACATCATTGGGATCTTGAACTTCTCAAATAGCCCCGCTTTATTAAAAGATGAGACATTGAAAATCACTTGCGTAACTATTCACTGAAAAAAATAGTTCAAGGTCACAGCACACCCCTTACTTTTTCTGGTGAAACTAAAACTGGATTTGACAAAAAGAAGGAGACGGCATAGAATAGACATCTGTTTCACTGATGTCTGTTATGATCTTGACCTTTGAATTATAAACTAAGTTTATGATTACTGCACACTCATAAACCACAAGTACTGTTTGCAATGATCTATATTTTTACCAGGAGAGAGAACACACGGTCCAGACTACAGTGTATACAGTTGTATGCTATGACATTGACTCTCTAAATAGACACTTTAGGTAATTGATGCCCTTAAAGCAAAAACAAGTCTTAAATTTTGACTAAAAATTTATTGAAACTTTACACAGTGGTCTGTGTTATGACAATGACATTTAAAAAATATCTTGATTCAAGGTCACTGTACATCCTTGACTTAAAAGCACTCTTTATAGTAATGTATGAGCCAGACAGAATCATTGGGAGAAAAATATAATTATAGTTAGACAAAGATTTTTCAAACAGGTCTCATATGATCCTGACCTTTGATCCAGAAACTTTGTTCAAGGTCATTGGACACCCTTTAGTTTAAGGCACTCTATAGCTGAAGTTTTAGAAGTACATGTAAGTAAGTTACATAAATGTGGGAGCAAGACTCGGCTAGCTTGGGAGAATATATGGTCTGGACACCTGGGGTACGTAACATAAAGGGTAAAGGGTAAGACAGTGCTTAAGTAGGACTTAGGTACATTCTTAGACTTAAGTCCGTAACTAGAAGAGTGCTTATCTGGGACAATTTACCCAAAACTTAGGCGGCCGGTAAATGTGACTTAAGTTTTTTAGAAGTTTTATTGTTAATTATTGCAATTCAGCATTTGAATACAGTGTATTTATCACATAATTTACACAAAAATAATGTCATAATATTCACCAATATCAAAGTTTTGGATTAATTGATATAAATATTAACAGTGGTTGTAAAGAGATGTAACATTTTCCATATAGTATGCAAATGGGCTGCTGAATAGGTTGTAAACACGTAATGCTCAGTTTACTCATGTTACTAGACTATGTATGTAAATTCACGAAACTTGAGAAATTAAAAAAGGACGTTTAAAGACAGAAAAACTCTCAGTGATTTTAAAGACGACGATTGCCTCATTTCAAGATATCGTCTTAACGAAGAAAATACACTCAGAGTATGTAACTTGCCTTATTGGTGATGTAATATGCAAGACAAAAGATAAAAAGAAATCCACTAGTTTTAACGGTATCGCGATATTACGCCACAGGGAGTTTTCGAGAATGACTGAACTAGTGAATATTCGTAAAATCAAAGAAGTAACAACAATAGACTGAATACATTGCCCGAGAGCCATCGCTTTGAGCTTTTTAAAAATGTTAGGTACATTCAAATTCGATAAAAGAAATGAACAAATTGTTTTTACTCTTTAACATAAGCATGACTTAGCAAAGACATTGCTAAGTTTTCTTTATGTTACGATATAAGACATACTTAAGTTGGACTTAGGCAGGTCCTAAGATTCCACCTAAGTCCTACTTATGACCCTACTTAAGTCAAAATCTTAGCATGCTTTATTTAACGAGCCCCTGACCTCCACTCTTTTACCTAGAAACTTGGTTTAAGGTCACTACACACTCTTTATCCAAAGGCACTCTGTGGATGAAGTATTAGAAGTACATGTAAGTAAGTTAAATGTAGGCAGACCCAATTACAGAGAAATTACACTTGTGGAAAAGTAAACATACTCATCATTATACGGCGCCATCAGAGTGGGACGTCGATCCTAGTTATACATATATATGAATAGATATTATGACCATAAATTATGATTAGTATCCATTGTCATGTAAGAAGGGGGATTAACCAAGTGTTCTGTCCACAAGTACCCAAGTTACAAACACTTGGATAAACGTATTTTTGCATTGTTATTTCATACATAATGTATAATGCTGCGTTTGTGTTTTAGGAAAGACTTAGTATCAATTGCCAGTAATAATCTGTTTAGAAAATATGTGGTCACAATTTATCTACGTAAATGTAGCTTGTACACTG
>WFKH01011801.1:38892961-38921917 GCA_016163765.1 Magallana hongkongensis
GAATAGTTTTCGAGAAATCGCGTGCACAAAATTTGGGAAAAATAATAATAATAATAATAATAAGAAACAGTACGAAAACAATAAGGTCTTCCGTTGGAAACGGAAGACCTTAATAATAATAATAAGAAACAGTACGAAAACAATAAGGTCTTCCGTTGGAAACGGAAGACCTTAATAATAATGATAATAATTTGATCGATTTTTGTAAACACAATCTTACTATACTTAATACGGACAATTTCTTATTGTGCATTACAATATCTACTGTTCAATAATCAATCGAGACTTCATCTAAAAGACGATTGAAAAAAGGTTATTGAAAAAAACCTGATGAGTTTATCCTTAACTTTGCAATTTAAGTTTGTAGAAGCAACATCTCTCTACGTGGTTTTTGCGCCATACTGCGCCATACTAGTATGCCCTTCAAAAACTGATTGGCATGTTCACTTTGTTCCTTACTTTCTTATCTATGCCACAAGACTAAGATCCGACATTGAGAACTACAATGGCAATTTTGTTTTATTGGGTTTTACTTTTACTGAGAGGTGAGTGTATTGGAACAGTTATCGACCTTTTAATCATTAATTGATTATTATTTTGAAAAAAAAAATCAAAGTTTTTCTTTGATTTACACGATTGAATTAACGATAGTTCGGTCTCGAAATTAAGTAAACCAAGTCCGATTATGCAACCAAATCTATGTAAAGACGGATTCATGCCACGAGACTTGTCTGTATTATAAAGAGAAATATGGGTGTGCCGAAAAAAATATTATTTCGAGTTCCTCTAAATTTATTCTCTGCAACCTGAACAATAAAAAAAGTCTTCAATTTTGAATGTTGTCATTTCAACATTTAGGTGAATTTTATCAGTTATGCATATGATTATTCAGACAAGATACGATTTTTAAGAATAAAAGAGAAATGATATCATGGAGCGTTGTCTTAATTTTTTTTTTTATAATTCTTTAAACACGATAGCGTAGAACTTGCTCGATTTGTCAATATTGTGTTTTATTTTGTTTTAGAAAAGTAGAATATACACTGATTCAGCTTCCACTGTATTCTTAAAGAAATTGGACAAAAAGTGTTCCATGATTTTATCTACTTCACTTCAAAAGATTACACCCCCATCACAACATTGTACAGGATATCCCCCGCATGTTGGAGTATACCCATTGCGAGTATAACATTACAAGAATATATTTTTTTTATTTTTTTTATTTTCAATATAAATTACATTGAACACCAACATTTTTAAAAGAATTGTTAAAAAGTAACCCCTTGACCGATTTTCAAAAGACCTGGATTGATAAATTCAGAATTGCTTTAGCTCTTCTGGCATCATATTAAAATATTTTTCCAACCTTCTGTTCCTGAGATTTTATATTAACTATCCAAAATAATATTTTTTGACTTGCATATTTTTTTCCCAAATTTGTTTTTATTGCCCCATCAATATCATTCTAAGTTTAATGCCAGGGTTGGGGAGCCCTGGTATCATTAAACTATTTTTACAAATTATCTTCCTATTATATATTGAAGAGACATTTTAAACGTGTACATATAAACACTCACACTATAATACATTCATACAATACATGTGTAGTGTGTTCTTCAAGAGTAAATGTTATATAAGTAGATATAACACAATGGAACAATATAGTATATCGTAGACAACCAAATAATGATAATGTTATAGACTATTCAAGCTGAGCAAAAATCCCCCATCTTTTGGCAAAGTTAGAGCTATTACCATCCTTGTCATACATATATTTTTTAACTTTCTTGTAATACAAAACTTCATTTTTTAGCACCTTCAAAATAAGGTATTTGATTACAACATCTCTTTTTGTATATGTATCTTTTAGTGATCATTCCCAGAATAAATGTGTCAAAGTTTCAACATTAGTATTACAAAATGAGCATAGTTCTGTATTGGTTATTTTCATTTTAAATAAGGCGGAATTGGTAGCTAATATTTGGTGAAGAATGCGGTACTGGAACCATCTTAACTGAATGTCTTTTGTCATATGACAAACAATCTGATTACATTTTCCCACCAATTTTGATCAACATGAAGATTAAATATCAATTCCCATTTTTCGCACTTTTTGGTTTGTTCCATTTCTAACAATAAGTTCATTTTACATATCTTTTGAGCCTTTCTTGCTCCTGCATATTATTCTCAAATAATCGAATAAAAAGGAGAATTGTACATTAGGTCATCAGAGTCAAAAATTAAATTAAGTTTCCGTATACAATTAGTTAATCCATAAAAAGTAGTAAATGGTACTGCAATACTATACTGTGTACAAAATTCTTCATAACTCATTATCTGTCCATGAGGCTGATAGAGGTCACTTATGTAATATATACCCTTTTCGAACCAATGTTTGTAGAATATACATTTACCATTAATTTTGACTTTTTCATTGTACCATAGTAGATTCTTAATTGACATTTCAGTATCAATACATTTTTTAAATTCATAAAAAGCATACAGTACATCTTTCAAAAAAATATTGGTACATAAACAAGCAAGTTTCTTGGTATACATATTGCCAAAAAGTGCCATATTTACAATCTTTGGAAAATAGCACTCTTTGAAAGTCTTCCATGCTGATGAATATGAACAATTGTTAAATAATCTTCGAATCCAAGTAATTTTGAGGCTTTGCATATAAGATTTAAGGCATAACATTTTTAGCCCACCTTTTTCATAACTTTGAATTATATAATTTTTAGACACTTTATGTGTTTTAGAATTCCATGTATATTGCAATAAATTTCTTTCAATTTCAAGTATAGTTTTACTTAGAGGATTGGGAAAGCTAATCAACAAGTGTGTTATTTTTGGAATGATTAGAGTTTTTACAAAAGTTATTCTACCTGCTGCTGTCAATAACCTTCTAGACCATGAAGAAATTATATGCTTCATTTCCTGAAGTTTATTTGAATAGTTTAATTCAATCATTGTATCATTATCCAAATCAACACAATATGTAATCCCTAAAACTGTAAAAGGCTCTTGTGACCATTTAATGTTATAATCCAGACAAAAGTTTTCCAACTTGTACGTTATTCTTTAATTCACCAAATTTTATACACACAGTCTTATAAAAGTTTGGCCTCAGGCCTGAGAACTTTGCGAACTGGTCTACAAGAGATAAAGCAGATTTTAGTGAATGCTGTGTGCCATCTAAAGCAAGTACAGTATCATCTGCATATTGCAGCAGCTTAAATTCATTATCATTAACTACTACATTTGACTTGCATATTGCAAAAAAAAAAATATAGAGTAGAGCTCCCAAAAATATTTTAATGACGTGTTTGAAATATATTAAATTTTACCAGTGAGTTGTCAAAAACTATATGAATTTATGTCAAAAAGTTCACAATTAATCTACTGTAATCAATATTAATTTCTTCTAAAGGATTTGACGAAAAATAACATCAGAAAACCTTTTAAAACAAGTCTCGCTTTTGAATGAAATATGAAAGGAAAAAAAGAAAACAATGACATACTTTTGGCACGTGAGTGTACGTAGAATGTATGTATGAGATATCCGTTCACAATTATGTTATAACTTATGTACAATGGATAGATGTATAATTAATGATTTTAGTATGGAATAGTATTTTTTTTTAATTCAGTCGATATATTAAGGCACAATGTGCTGCACTGGCTTAATTCCAAACGCTTTCTTTAAAGTGAAAAAAACATAATACCCGAACAAGCCGAGACTATGGCGTGTAAAACGTTGCTTTATTCAAATATCTTGTAATGTATGTTCAATATCTTGTGATGTATATTCAATATCTTGTGATGCATATTCAAAAACTTGTGATGTATATTCAAAATCGTGTGATGTGTATTCTATATCTTGTGATGTACATTCGATAATCTTGTGATATATGTTCAATATCTTGTGATGTATATTCTAAATCTTGAAATGTATATTCAAAATCCTGTGATGTATGTTCAATATCTTGTTATCTATATTCAAAATCTTGTGATGTATATTCTATAATCTTGTGATGTGTATTATATATCTTGTAATGTACATTCGATAATCTTGTGATATATGTTAAATATCTTGTTATGTATATTCTATATCTTGTAATGTTTATTCTATAATCTTGTGATGTATGTTCAATATCTTGTTATGTATATTCTATATCTTGTGATGTATATTCTATAATCTTGTGATGTATGTTCCATAAAATATTGATATATGTGCAATTATTGCATTGTGGGTAATACGACGCAACAGAGTTGCGTTCAAGATCGTAGCTGGTACCTAGGGCTACGTAGCAGCTACGCTGTTGAACGGTAAGCTAGCCTAGCCGCTACGTAGATATTCGTATCCTAAATTTTTAATGCTAAGCATCAAATTCAAGATGGCTATCTTAGTTACCACTTTAAAACAAACATGAAATTAATCTAATTAAGTGATGTTTTGTTCTTTCTATAAGTTATTATGAATTTTAACATGTAAATCTTTGCTTAAAATTAACAAATTATGTCGATATAGCATGTCTGTAGTTGAATATTTCCAACTTTAAATCAGAGAGCCAGCGGCTTTCCTAGCGGCTTCAATAGACCTAGATATCTTCGACCTAGCAGCTAGGCTTGCTGCTACGATCTTGAACGCAGCCCAGTACTCTCTCCCTGGGCTGCATTCAAGATCGTAGAATACTGTTTTGTCATATTACCCATAATGCAATTATTGCACATATATCAAGATTTATAGAACACACATCAAAAGTTTTTGAATATACAGCACAAGATTTTCAAACATACATCACAAGATTATAGAATATACATCACAAGATTTTGAATAAACATCACAAGATTTTGAACATACATCACAAGATTATTGAATTTACATCACAAGATGCAGAACATACATCACAATAATATAGAACATACATAACAAGATATAGAACATACATAACAAGATATTAACATACATCATAAGATAATCAAATATATATCACAAGATTTTGAATATGCATCAGAAGATATTAAATACACATCACAAGATTTTGAATATACATCACAAGATTTCGAACATACATCACAAGATATAGAATATACATCACAATATATTGAATATACATACCAAGACATTGAATATACATCACAAGATTTTTGAATAAAGCAACGTTTTACACGCCATACGAGACTACGACTTCTTCACGTTTTATGAAAAGAGGTGACTAACTCACCACTCTGGAAAAATGTTGAAAGATAATGATTTTTCTCAGTTGTTTTAATATAGACACTGTTATTTTGTACGTGAGTATATGCTTTGCTTAAATAGATAGAAAAATTATATATTTTATCTACATAGCTGATAGATATATCTATATTTGTACACTGCATAACAATGTTTGCGGTAGAGCCATACTATATAGATTTCTCTTCTTAAATTGCAGTTGGGTAAATAAAGCAGTCTGGTAACCCGGACAGCAGTGATGACAATTTTAAACAACTGTTTGATACTACAATATCATTACTGTTATAACTTTCATGGTTTTTCATTTTTCATGGATTTCCTAGGGCCCCAACGAATTATGAAGTATGGTCTCATGACATCATACGGAAAAGTAAACGGGCGAAGTTATTAAAATTTTAGAAATGCCGATCCATGAAAATTGTCCCAGGGTACACTTAGAATGATTCCTAAGTGTTAAGTTACTCTGTATAAGATTAATATAAATGTCATCATTGTCATTGCAGGCATCACATTTGTTCATGGCGAATGCAAAGGTGACAACAGTAAGTAGACATCCTTTTTTATCACTAATATGAAAAATATAAGATATCATACAAGAATATAGATTAAACAAATGAATGAAAGAAAAGAAAACGTACTTATGTAACATAAAAAACGTAATTATGTTACATTAAAGGTTTAAGATTTCATACTAATTTAAACTAAACGTTAACATCTTAAACTGATGTTACTCATTGATGTAGAAAGCAGCAAGTTGGGCAACAGTTGCCATGGAAACGGAGACCAAAGATAGAAAAATGGCAAATCTTGGCAACTTTTAAGTAATATAAAAAAAGTTTCACCGTATTTAAGTTAAGGAATATGAAGTATTATATTAACTATGCGGCCAATTTTCAAATTAAAGAAACACATTGGTGGCTAAATCAAAACCTAAAGAATGTTACCATGGAAACCGTTCATTATTTTCAATGCGCTATTTTCACATATATATTAACACCTTACTATTTTAAAATCCATGCAAACAAAGTTTGGGGATATAAAGGAATCCCCTTGTCCGTCTGTCCGTCTGTCTGTGCAATCGTGTCCGGTTCATATCTTTCTTATAGAGAAAAATTAAAAGTTCTTACTTCACACAAAAATTGCTTATCACCTGAGGGTCTGTCTTGATTTTGACCCAAGGCCATTTAGGCGAGTTCAAGGTCTCTGAAAAAAGTGCAAAATTTGTGTCCGGTCTATATCCCTCTTATAGAGAAACAAAGGAAGTTATTACTTCACACAAAGATTGCTTATCACTTGATGATGTGTCATGATTATGACCCAAGGTCATTTGAACAGCTCATCGGGGTATCATTTGTGAGCTTGCTCACAGTACCTCTAGTTACTATTGAATTCAACTAATAAATTTATTGTTGTTTTTAAAACATACATGTAGGGTAGAGAAATTGACACATGCTGCTATGGCAACAAGGTTAAAAATAAGTGAAAATCGGAGAGAAAATCCATTTTGATTCAAAATTCAAAACTCATATCAAATGTATTTTATATAAGCATTTTTCAGCAACATGAGACTAACGTTCCATATCACCCCTGCGAATGTGTTCGGAATGTTTTCTTTACCGTTGCTAAGTATGCAATAAATCCAGAGGTGCTCGAATGAAAATTCACGAGACCTCCCCGAGATTTGTTCAGATTCTGTAAAATTTCGAGCGGAAGTATAAGTGTTCGGATAATATTCTCAAAATACGTAAGTACTGGTCGTTTCTCATATCATATCCTACTTTGATTTATGTTAAAACATAAAAATCTAATAAGATATATGTCTTATTTCATCATCTAGCGGTTATTTAAATCAAACGATGATATTCAGAACAGAGTTATTGTTCATGTTCAACCACTCTACACATGGTTGAAAATAAAAACATTGGGTTGCTTAATAAAATCATAGCCGTGTTTGATGCTTTTGATGTGCAATACCATGCTTTTTAAAAAAGGAATGGGTGTCTGTTTTGTATAAAACTTAGGATATCGAGCCATTTTCAAGGAACATTCTACATAAAATAGTATAGTCTGTTTCACTATGCTATTTCTAGGTCAGGCGCGGATCGAAATTTAATCCTTAGGGGGGATTGCTACTAAGCAAGTTAATTGTTGCAACAGCAGAAAAAAATCTATTTTTTCTATTGTCACATTTATTTCTAGAACTCATTTTATCCACAAATGAATGAAGATATAGTTTAAAATCAATAAACGTCTAGATTTTATATTTGACTACAAGTACCTAGATTCAATGGAATAGACTATAAACACAAGGCACGATTATTACTGCGAAACTGAAAGGGTCAAATAAAACCACGTGGTCTAAAATTAAGGTGGTATGGGACACCTCCATGTTGTGGCGTATTGTTTATCGAAATAAACAATAAAATGAAGTGTAATTATATAAGTAGTTTCTTTCCCGATATTGTCACCTAACAGCGTAGCGCAGTGGGTTAGAGGGTTTACTACGAACCTGTACGTCATGAGTGCGAATCCCGCTGATGTGGTTTACATTTTTTACTTCAAATATTTTCAAAAGCTTTTTTTTGGTTAAAAAAACCGGTCAAAGTATTTTAATTATAATGTATATTTATCCACATTAATATCAACAGATGTCCCATACCACCTTAGATGACAATAAGATTCGCAGGGGTGCATATGATATCTGTGGACTAAAAAATATATTCAAAATTCTTTAGTGTTGAAATCGACATAGCAACGGCCATTTTTTAAAATTTTTTTTTACAAAAATGGAACTTCAATTGATATTACATAAAAGTTGAGGACATGTTTGGTCGTGTCAGTCAATTAATTTTGAAGTTTCATGTCAGGTGTATGAATAAAATATCTTCAAAATTACCTCTAAATTAATAAATATACAGACATTCGTGATTTTGGTTTTAAAAAACTGAGAGAAAGTTATTTCTGAAGTGTATGGTTACCATGGTAACACTTTTAAACTTTTCTTTTTCCCAAGAAAAAAACTTATAATTTGAAATTTCACAGAATTTTGAATAGACTATTTTATTTTGCTTAGCTGATTTTGCTGAAATTACCTACAATTTTTCTTTAAAAAGTTCAAGATGGCTATTTATCAATCTTATGCTTCTATAACCGATGCAACCTGTCCTCATAGCAACCGCAAAATGTTGTTTTGCATCTTTATTTACCATAGTGTAACAATTTATGAAATTCAACATTTATCTTTTTTATTTTAAACAGTTCATTTGCATTTTTTATTTCCACATCTTACATAGTTCGTATAAAATTGCTACCAAAAGTTGACGATCTGCCTCTCCTCTTCTCTCAAGAAAAGATGAACGACTGAGTTTTATTCGAGAAGAAATCGTGATCATTATAACCTGCATATAATTCGTATCTTATCATCACATATCTGTAAACAAAAGTTGAATTTTTACTAGTAGAGATTCTATTTTAGATAGTTTTTGATACATTATTTGAAATTTTATATAAATTCGGCTCTTATTGTTTTTGATATCTTTTAAATTGTTTGAATATAGAGCATTTATGGGCATTTTAATGTTATGCTATTCAAATTCAATATTTATTTTTTTCTCAATATTAAGAATTAAAACTTACTAGTAAACACTTCATATTGGGGTTTTCTAATAGATTATTCATGAACAGATCACTGTCACCATGTATGTCTGTCAACTGGAAAATATAACTGTATTACCAACCATGGATCTAATCATGGATGTGAATGCCTACCACATGACTACTGCGACGACAGATACAACTGTAAATCTACAGATGTAGTGTGCTCACACAACGAAGCCATCAGATGTAACGGGAACAACAAATGTGAATGCTACTGTTCACAGGACTCACAGTGTCATAACTGCCCGGCAGGAACCCTAGGCTTCTGTGTCAATGAAAAATGTGTCTGCGAGTCCAACAACTACTGTCCCGGTGGTAACAAATTTTACTGTCTGAGAAACTTTCAATGCGCACACAACGAATCGAAAAGATGCAATCAAAACGACAGATGCGAATGCTTTTGCAATATAGACACTGACTGCAAAAACTGTCCACAGAAAGGATTCTGTGTTGATGGAACCTGTGTATGCGAATCGCAGAACTACTGCCCTAAAGGAAATCATATGTATTGCCTTTCTCTGAGTTGTGATCGAGGTTATACGAGCAAATGTAATTCAACTAACCACTGCTACTGTGCCTATGTACCCGATACTTGCAGCAATCACGACGTTTCAAAATGCTATCATTTGACGTGTTCACCCGGGGAGAAGAAATATTGCGAAGGACGAACCTGTACGTGTAAACCACTGGACTATTGTCAGCAGAACGATGGCGACTGCCAACACAAGACATGCGATGCTTCGAAAGCGGAAGTTAAGGTGTGCCTCAGTGGAACATGTGGTTGCCTTGCAATTCCCGACTTCTGTGGTGGCGATGATACTAGTACATGTCAGCATATTATATGCAACCAGTATCAAGTGAAGAAGTGCGAGAATGGGATGTGCAAATGCCAGGTCAATCCGTGTAAGTAGATATGATTATTATATCTGTACAGTAATAAATTTCATTTAACCCTCTGTACAGAAACTACAATATTATATGAATTCTTAATGATTCATACTTATATCACGTTTTTTAGTTTGTTTGAAATATATTGAACACCTTTAATTGAGTTGATATACTTACATATTTAAAAAAAATCCCTTTTCGTATATACTGTATATACAATTGAAAGGTTAAAGGCAGCTAATTTTTTTCTGGGTTCATTATACAGCTTGTAATGCTAAAGAAGGACTTAATGATACATGTACTCCTGAGAACACTTACTTAGAGGTAAAAGGAACAGACGGTAGATCCTATTATGCCAATTGCACTGATAGTTTCCATTACCCGCTCTGTGTTGAAGACAGGTGCCAGTGTGTGTATTGGAAGGTGGGTTTGATGATAATTACGAGTAGTTTATTTAAATTTGTTGGTGTCCTTGTAACTGATGTACATGTTATAAATTTTCCATATACATAGACTTCTGGACAGATTTGAAATTTTCGGTCTTCGCTATTTAATGAAAATGTTGCATTATTTTTGTAATCTTTATTAGTCTCACAATGTAAATTAAGATTACCATTTATGGATGGAGGCATGATTTTGTGAATAAGGCATCCAAAAATTTTAGACTCCACCGCCACCTTTAACATCTGAAGGAAGCACAATTCCCACCAGTTCTATGACAGATGTGTCTGGTTCTACTGTTTTTTCCACGGTACCAAGCCAAACGACAGAAGCTATGACAGATAGCAGCATGCCAATCCCTACAGGTAGCAGCATTAAACAACTTTGATTACAGCATTAAAAATGGTGTTCCATTTCCAGTTCTGTTATTCATAGATACTTATTTACATATTATGTTATTTACTGCTCTAATTAAATAATGAAAGGCAGATTAATGATGTAGAACTTATTTCAATTCTTTCAAGATCAACCAACAGGAGCCTCGCAGACTACAAGTGAGTATGGTATTCTGCAATGAGTTTGAATAGATATTTCTACGAAGAAGCGTAAACACATACATTTATTGAATCTTTATTTTGACATCATTGCAAATTCTGTTTCTTATGGAAGTTGAAATACTAATACATGTATAGAGCTTAGATCAGTTTTTGTAATTTTTAAAATTAAAACAAACAATCAGGGAATGAGAGTTTAAAATACTGTATATTCCTTTTTCGTAGATCAAACAACAGATTCGATACCAAACACAAGTAAGTACTAGTCCTTGTGAAATTATAGTCGAACATTCTTGTTAAATTTTGAATTCTTCTTAACAAACCACTGGGTCAAATTGAACCAAACTTTATAAAAAGCATTCTTATGGGCAAGAAATTCTATATATATTCTATAAATTCGATATACTGATAAATTGTTATAAACAAGGAATTTACCCTTTTCAGCGGATAAATAACCACGTTCTTTTTGTTTACCAAAATTCTTATATATTAACACTAACTCTTATATTAAACTATGGCCCTCGGAGTAATGCTGAGGCCCAAAAGATGGCTTCAAATTTCAACTTAGTAATATTCAGGTTCATAATTGTAAAAACCGTCTTCCGAAGACTAATATTGCTTTAATATGCGATTTTACTATGCAAGCATTCTCATATAATGCAGACTGCTCAAACAGTGACACCCGGACCAATACTGGTGCCCCAAGAGGGTTACACGGTTCAGCATAGATATATATTGGAAAAATGTTTGAAAATTTTCTTCTCAAGAAGTACAATGCTAGAATTATGGAGATTACAATGCAAACATCCTAAGATAGTGTAAATTCTGAATGATAGAAACCATGACTCAATGCAAATATTAATTTTTGTCTCCAGGAAGGGTTTACTGTTCAACAATTTGAAGAAATAAATATTGAAAATATTTAAGTATATAACTTTCTCAAATAAAGTTGTATAATATGTGAAATTAATAACTATGCAATTAGCATCCCAGGGAGAGTTAAGCTTTTAAATTGTACAAACTATGACACCCAACCCAATACTGGGGCCCAAAGGGGTTTACAGTTACATAGAAATACATAGAAAAATTGTTAAATAATTTTTTTTCTGTAAGAAATACAGTTTAATATTTAGTGATATTAGTATGTAAGCAACTTAATATCATCATATACTCATATGAAGGTCACAGTGTCCTGTTGTGACTTTTTATGATTATTTATAATCTATATCTTTGATATTATTAAACCTATAATCATTAAACCATGTTCATGTATTTTGTAACCTTTAAACTTTTATTCAAAGATAGATCACATTAACCTAGTTTTAACTTTTTATCATTATTAGAACCATTTTAACAAGAGCTTGGACTTTGTGTAGTTGTGTCAAACAGCAATGTGACGTAGGCCTGCCTATTTCATTGTAGGCCACTCAGCCATGGCTCTTTGAAATCAACAAGATTTGTCTGGCTTTTGAGCTAAGACTACGCAATCGGTGTATATTTCACTTGAAACCAGCGTAATTTTTAACACGTTTTGACGCAAGAAATAGATAGCTACGCCCTACTGAAAGTCCAAGGCCTTGTTAAAATGGTTCTAATTTGTCAATTTTGATATCATTGATACGTTGAGGCCTAGGATAATAATATTGGTCAGTTGATGCATCTTAGATCTTAAGATATGTTGTCAAAAAAGAGGTTTCAATGATCTTCTTTTTAAATATTGTTTTATGTTCGAATATATGAGAGTTTTTTGTGAGTTTCACAATAGTTTAAAAGAGTTTCATACATAAAAATTCCGAAAGAGAATCAAGAACTCTTGTTCAGGTGAGCGATTTGGCCCATGGGCCTTTTGTTATGATACAGCTAAATCTCCAAGCAGCTCTCTGAAGATTGCTATGTTTTTCACCTGGCATTTTTTTTATTATTACACCTGCTTTTGATTGCTCTTAAATGACTATAATGAAAATGTAGAATAAATGACTCAAAGACAGTAAGGAGACATGAAATTTTGTGTTTAAAAGTCAATGAGAACAACTTCAATTGCTTCAATTACTCGCCGTCCCTTGTTTCGATCTTTTTTTTCTTTACTGTATATTGCTAATACATTCTTTGTGGTCCTTTGATTTTATCATTCTTTTTAGCTGAAACACCTGTACCCTCTACAACATCAGGTAAGTATGCTTTGTCGCTGTCACATATCCATAAACCAACATATGTGTAATGTTTATGAAATTATTGTTGGGAACCATATATAAAGGAGCAACCCATTATTCTCGCAAAATTGCTATAGACCTTCAACTTACATAATTTCGGTCGGCATTTATATTTAGTTTTTATTTCGATCGGGACTGGTTCAAATTTGAAAAATTGCAATTTTACCTACCTTTGAATGTTTTTAAAGCTGCTTGATCCGATTCTTTGATTAATGATTCAAATAATTTTCCATTTAAACCTATTAGCTTAGAAGTTACAAAATTTTACATATTTATACCAACCGGACCGATTTTTTTTTCAAAGATAGAAATTTTCTTAGTAAATGAAAACAATTTTTGTATGATAGTGCGAGCCCTCTCCCCCCCCCCCCCCCCCCCCAAAAAAAAAAAATAACACTCCAAAACCTGAAATGTGAATATACGTCATTAGCGTGTTAACAAAAGGGAACTGTTTGGCTACGGTTGTTTGCATTAGGTCAGCCAGCATTGTAAGAACAACAAACTTAACAAAGGTTTGTGAAAAAATATACACAGTTTTGTTTTAATTATCCAAAACAAGCGATTTTTAAAAAGCTATCGCAGGCTTTTTTGGGGCACATTCCAAACTTGTAATACAACCACACCGACCTCCAAATCGCAGCAAATCTTTATATGTGACGAAATCACTTGTTACACCGCTATGGAAAATCAGTATTGAAAACAGACTTGTTCATACCTGTTTAGCTCTCCTGAGCTGAAAGCTCAAGTAAGCTTTTCTGATCACATTTTGTCTGCCGTCCGTCTGTCTGTCTATCTGTCCGTAAACTTTTCACATTTTCGACATCTTATTCAGAACCACTGGGCCAATTTTAACCACACTTGGCAATTAGCACCCTTAGGCAAAGGGGGTTCAAAGTTGTGAAAATTAGGGACCACGCCCATTTACAAGGGGAGAAAATTAGGAATTGTTGCAAAAAAATGAGGAATTTTCAAAAATCTTCTTCTCAAGAACCATTTAGCCGGGGAAACTGAAACTTATTTAGAAGCATCCTTAGCTAGTGTAGATTCAAAGTTGTGAAAAT
This sequence comes from Magallana hongkongensis, assembly GCA_016163765.1. Classification (NCBI taxonomy): domain Eukaryota; kingdom Metazoa; phylum Mollusca; class Bivalvia; order Ostreida; family Ostreidae; genus Magallana; species Magallana hongkongensis. The sequence goes on from WFKH01011801.1 coordinate 38,907,018, forward strand.
CATGACTCCCGGGGGTAGGGTGGGGCCACAATGGGGGGTCGAATTTTTACATAGGAATATATAGAGTGAATCTTTAAAAATCTTCTCAGAAACTAATCAGCCAGAGAAACTGACACTTATGTGGAAGCATTCTCAGGTAGGGTAGATTCAAAGTTGTGAAAATCATGACCCCCGGGGGTAGGGTGGGGGCCAAAATGAGGGGGGTCAAATGTTTACATAGGAATATATAGAGTAAATCTTTTGAAATCTTTTTCTCAAAAACCAACCAGTCAGAAAAGCTGAAATTTGTGTGGAAGCATTCTCAGGTAGGGTACTTTCAAAGTTGTGAAAATCATGACCCCAGGGGGTAGGGTGGAACCACAATGGGGGGTCGAATTTTTACATAGAAATATATAGAGAAAATCTTTAAAAATCTTCTCAGAAATTAATCAACCAGAAAGGCTGAAACTTACGTGAAAGCATCATCAGCTAGTGTAGATTTAAAGGGCCACAATGGGAGGGGGTTGAATGTTTACATGGGAATGTAAACATATATATATAGAGTAAATCTTGAGAAATCTTCTTCACAGAAACCAATCAGCCAGGAAAGCTGAAACTTGTGTGGAAGCATCCTCAGGTAGGGTAGATTCAAGTTTGTTCAAATCAAGATCCCCGGGGGTAGGACGGGGTCACAACGGGGGGGGGGGGGGGGTTTACATATAAATATATAGAGAAGACCTGAAAATCTTCTTCTAAAAAACCATTTGCCTAGAAAAGATGTAACTTAAGTGGAAGCAACTTTAGATAGTGTAGATTCAAATTCGTTAAAATCGAAATCTTGAGGAGTAGGTCGGCACCACATTGGGAATCCAGTTGTACAAAGGAAAACACTTTAATTATTCAAAAAAACTGATATTTTATCATTTATGGGTTTACTTATATGCAAGCATTTTGACATATTGCTGATTCTTTAAAATTGTTAAGACTTTGGCCCTTGGACGATTCTTGAGTCTCACTAGGGGTTCTGAGTTTGATGTAGGTTTATATCCCCTATATAAACAATTGTTTTTAAGGATCTTTTTGAGAACTGCAATGCTCAACATGTGATATGACTATAAAATCATCCTGTTAGAAAAGGGACTTGTTTATAAACATAAGAATATCCAGGGGGGGGGGGGGATTTTTATTTATACAGGTATTATACCACATCGTCCAGATATTTTGTATTATGACTCCATTAAAGCTGATTTTATCATGCCTATTGTTGTTCAGGTGAGCGATGTGGCCCATGGGCCTCTTGTAATAGATATATCGCTTAATTATATCAAAATATCCCTGAGTTTTCTATATATATACATTTACTTCACAAAATCATCGGTCTACAGCGTGGATAAAATTGGACTAATCCGTTAAATTAAAACGATTGTCTAACACTCCTTTCCGTGTATGTAGATAAATGCCTTTTTAAAGATTTTATCAGTTATAATTGTTTTATAAAACTAAAAATTGTGTAAGTTCAATCAAAAAGGATTTTGCACGCAAAACAATATGAATGCGCTATTGTGTCGAGCTATCTGAAGTAAAACACTGAAAATTATATGCAGCAAGTATATTTTTGTGTTTTGAGTATATTCACTTCATATTAATCATTACCAAATGAACTTTTTAAGCTATCATATTCGTTGCCCGATCATTGCAGAAATAGTTTTTATCATCAACTATGATAAATACGAAAGACGAATAGGGCCACATAAAAAAATATTTTTATCTCGTAATTACGAGAAAAGATCTTGTTATTACGAAAAAAGATCTCGTAATTACGAGAAAAGATCTCGTTATAACGAGTTAATTATCTCGTTATTACGAGAAAAGATCTCGTAATTACGAGAAAAGATCTCGTTATTACGAGTTAATTATCTCGTTATTACGAGAAAAGATCTCGTTATTACGAGTTAATTATCTCGTTATTACGAGAAAAGATCTCGTAATTACGAGAAAAGATCTCGTAATTACGAGAAAAGATCTCGTTATTACGAGTTAGTTATCTCGTAATAACGAGAAAAGATCTCGTTATTACGAGAAAAGATGTCGTTATTACGAGTTAATTATCTCGTTATTACGAGAAAAGATCTCGTAATTACGAGAAAAAATCTATGTAAAATGATGCATTTCATTGTTCTACATGTACTGTCTTAGTCTCTTTATGTAAAATGAATGAACATATATTAAGAAATTCATTAAATTTGTTAAAAGAAAAAATTCGAAAGAAGGAGCAAAGCAGATTGATAAATAAATTAAATGACTAATAGTTCTCTGTAACTAATGGAATTGTGTTTTTATGACTAGGACTACTTGGTATTTACTTCGGAGGCGAGTTGTAATATAGTTGGAAAAAAACACGAAGTTCTTTCCACTTATTCATATAAGATAAAATATCAAATCCGATTATTCTATGTAGAAGTCAATAAATTATGATCGTTGTTATTTAAAAATAATAAAAATTAAATTAACGTTTCTGGAAAAAATCCAAAATAGACTGAAAGGCTGAAACAATCGACTTGGAAGCTAGGATTCTGGTAAACGAGGAACACTTATTGTGTATGTATTTTTTCACAATAATAAATCAAATAACAACTGTAATGTATTTTATTATAACAATATATTTTCTCGTAATAACGAGATAATTAACTCGTAATAACGAGATCTTTTCTCGTAATTACGAGATCTTTTCTCGTAATAACGAGATAATTAACTCGTTATAACGAGATCTTTTCTCGTAATTACGAGATCTTTTTTCGTAATAACAAGATCTTTTCTCGTAATTACGAGATAAAAATATTTTTTTATGTGGCCCTATTCGTCTTTCGTAGTACAACAATGTACATTGACAAAATTCATTTGAAACTGATACTTGATCGACTCTGAACCTCGTTTAGCCGCCACATGTGCCTCCAGGATGGATTGTAACCAACAGAACACCCATGCTACGTTTTTGACCTTCACCATGCCGTGTCCTGTAGATCATATTGACTGTGTTGACAACAAGTGCTTCTGTAGCATAGACAAGGTCAAGTTTAGGTTTATAATTGGTTGATTGACAAGTTCCGAAATTATTGTAACAATTCTTTGAATACTAAGAATTATATTATTTGTATATATGCATATGATGATTTGAAACGGTATTGAAAAGAGGAGCAAAGCCAATTTATTTAAAACATATTTCTTTGCTGTATTTTTATCATATAAGAGCACCTCTGCTGACATGTTTTGGAAATATCACATGTTGAGTATCAATTCGTCAACAATGCGACGTATAAAATCTTTATTTACAAAACTATGCATAGGAAACTGTTCAAGGTCGTAGGGCAGAGTCTTTTGGGGGTTTTTTTGGCAAGGTTTGTATTCATTTCATAAAGTAGTAATGCCATGGGTATCGTTTTATTTTTTATTTTTTGCAGAGCAAACGTTATATAAGGCAACGAATCAAAGGAAAATTGATTTGAATATGATACAAGTAACAATAACACAAACATTAAATCATAATCATAAAATTGTCATTTCATTAAACGAATCTCAATTGCTGTTTGACACTTTTGGAATTGAAAATATTCACACCAATCATTAATGGGAATTTTATTATTTCAATGATAAAGCCTTATTACCAATAATTTTTCAGACAGCAACTTTTTGGGCGTTTCTTTTGGGCGTTTCTCAAAAAATATTTCTCATGGTCATATACAAAAAGGTCATGATCACCACAACAAATTGAAATCCAATACACAATGTTAAACATGAAGAATGCTTATGTTGACTAATTAATCAAACAATTACGTATGAATATAAATTCTTTCTTGTGATGCTTCCATTTTGTTGAAAATTTTGTTGATTTGGCATATATTTTCAGATATCATCTGAATAATTTATAAGGCAAATATGTTACAAAATTATCAGTTTGAATTAACATATTTTATAATATTTCAAATAATCTTATAAAAGGTTTTCTAGTTTATAAGAAGCATTTGGGTTTGTAACGTGTTCAATGGCATAATTTTAGATAACTACAACTCCTAAACCTACCACCACCACCACCGCTGGTAAGTACACTTAGGTCAATAAGCGTCATCTCTGATCCCATTGGCCCTCTGAAAAAGAAAATCGATATTCAACAATCATAACCAGTGTTCTAATATCATATATTATCAAAATCTGTGTAAAAATAAAGGCATGTCGAATTGAACGATATTGCTTGTTTTTTCCTTATTGTTAGTATGACTATGATTTTAGCATCATGGTTTTCAAATGTTTACTTGAACAAAACTACACAGACACACACATATATTTATAATCAAAATTTCTGTCACAAACTAAAAGGCAACATTACCTTCAAACAAGCTTTTGATTATTTCATTCCAGCTCCATCAATTTCCTGTCATCAGTGTGGGGATCCAGATGCGAATCTACCGTGTGACTTGCGAACTGTTTACATGGGTCAACCATCCCAATGCCTCACTGGCAGTTATTGTATGACCGATGTCGTCCAAGGTTCTGATGATAGTGTCGCCATCTATAAAAGGTACAGCTATTGTCTCTATATCTCTATTAAAACCGTATATTATGATCCAAGAAAGTGTAACGATGCCTCAAATATCGATGTAACCGTTTAGACATGTGGACGAATTGACGTGTCGTTACCATGGTAACTAGTGGATGAAAGTGTAAAGAAACTTCTAATGTCGATGTAATTGTGAAGGTATGTGGACGAAATGACGTGTCGTATTCTAATGTCGATGTAGCTGTTTAGTTGTGTTGACGAATTGAAGTGTCGTAACTATGGTAACTAATGGATTAAAGTGTAAAAATACTTCTTATGTCGATGTAAATGTTTCGATGTGTGGACGAGCTGACGTGTCGTAACCATGGTACCATATATATCAAAGTGTAAAGATACTTATAATGTCGATGTAACTGTTTGGGTGTGTGGACGAGCTGACGTGTCGTAACCATGGTAACTTATGGATTAAAGAGTAAAAATACTTCTAATGTCGATGTAACTGTTAAGATGTTTGGACGAGCTGACGTGTCGTAACTATGATAACTAGTGAAATAATGTGTAAAGATACTTTTAATGTCGACGTAACTATTTAGGTATGTGGTCGAAATGACGTTTCGTAACTATGGTAACAAGAAGATGAAAACGTAAATATAGTTCTAATGTCGATGTAACTGTTTAGGTGTGTGGACGAGTTGACATGTCGTAACGAGTGGATGGCCCAGTCGTCGGATCAGGACCGGTGTCTGCGGTACGGAGAGGGCGCTGTACCTGGACAGTACACGTGTCATTACTGCTGTACTGTTGATGGATGCAACTCAAAAATTGTTCCAGAGGCCAAAACTTTCTATAGTACCTCTTCTTCCATCAACAACAGAAAGTAATCGCAAAAATATAACTCTCTTTCCAATAAATTTTGTGTTGTTGAATATTTTTTTTTATTTTCGGTCTATTTGACCTACCATGTATGTGAAGTCACTTGAACTACTGTAGGATCAAAATAAGCATCTTTGCTTAACTGCGTTTGAGATTACAGAGTAACGTATATTTTATTCAATCATTTTACCCCGTTAATTCTGTTTCTGTATTTTTATGAAGATGCCCCGCACAAAATGTGTCCAATTCCATTTCTGCATATAGTTTTTGAATAACGGTGATTACATGATTTTGGGCTTTTACATGTTTTTCGGATATTTTTTGTAGACCCCTTCCGGCGAAATAGAGAGGACTGTAGTCTTTTTTGCCGTATTTCCTTTTGTCTGTATGTCCGTCTTTCAATCTTTCTGTCTCAACTTAGTTTCCCAGACTTTTTAAACCGGTTTTTCCAAAAGACGTTATTAAAATGGTGAAATGACGGGCGGGCGGGCGTCGGTTACCAAAAGGGCACCCCTATTGTACGGATAACTCCTTTCACAAGTTTTCAAGACAGGAAGTTGTTGTTTTGTAGATCAGCTGTATATATATCAGAGATGTGCATATCCCTTGGATTGAGACTTTTGATAATTTATGAAAATCATAACACCTGTTGAACTAAGTAAATTTTTCGCATACTGGTAATATTGCATATTGGGTATCCTTATTGTAACCTTATCGGATAACTCCTCCTACAGTTTTCAAGATAGGAAGTTGTTGTTTTGCATATCAATTGTACATATACTTTATCAGAGATGTGAACATTGCTTGGATTGTGATATTTGATAATTCATAAAAAAATACCACCATGTACTTTTTGGGTAAAATATTGCATATAGAGTATAAGTACCTTATTTCTTTGGATAGGTAGTGGTTATCAATTCAGGTTTGACAAATAAATTATAGATACTGTTTACACAAGAGTAAACCCGGTTTGCTGTCACATTGACAGCTTTTGTCTTCTTGTTTCGTTAAGGTTTGGAAGATTAATTATCCCCTTGCGCAACTTGTTGCGCAAGGGGGATATAGCATCGCTGCTGTGCGTGTGTGTGTGTATGTATGTATGTGTGTCCATATCGGCCTTGTGAGAAAGATTTTTTAAAAAACTTCGGATGTATGTTTATCAAACTTCGTACACATAAGCATGGTTAAAGGACAAACCCTATTCATTTTCAAGGAATTCTGTTAAATAGTTATTAAAATATCGTTAAAATTAAGATAGAAATGTTTAATGTATGACTTGACGATGGACATTTCCGGTTCGTAAAAGTAAATATTTCAAATCAACAACTTGATATTTTGTTGGATTTAGTCATAGTAAAGGCAAGAAACAAACGTTTTGAACAGATGGGAAGTTGGAAGGATGTCCAACGTGAAAAATTGATGGAAGTTTATCCCAATTTAATCAAAACAAGCAGTCGTCTGAGCCGAATTCGGGGTACATTTCCCGAATTACTAAGAGATTATTAAGAGGTTTATTATTCAGAAGACACTTTGATGAATTGATGAATATCGTCAACATTATTAACCGGGAATCCATTTCATTTTAATCGCTGTAGATACGTTACTCTATTTTAAAAAGTGGAGTGGATATTACGTATAATGTAAACTTGAATTTTCTCACAGAGCAGACTGTAAATCGCTAGATCTTTGGCTACGTTTCATATTCAATATAAAACATAAATTTGCCTACACTAACTGTCTAAATGCGTAATGCATGTCACTGAATGAAGAAAATAAAACTATATTACTAAAGTTTAAAACATTTGTGGAGTGGTTTTGCTAGTAATGGTAGAAATTGTACAACCAGAGCGTTCATGGGGATAGAAATAAACGAAATATTTTGATAGAAAATGTTTTAAGAAGAAAGATATTTGGTCTCTTTAACTACATGTATATTCCTACATAATGCATTTCCCCGCACAATATTTCATTTCGCGAGGAGATGCTTCGCTTTGCGGTGCTCTTGTTGAAATTTGAAACTTATTGTGTATCTTAAACAGTTAAAAGTGAGAATCTACAGATCAAGTTCAAGTTTTGATAGAATTTATGTACAGATGATAAAGCCCTAAAAACATCTTTCATCGAATTTTCTCGAAACCTACATAAAACGACATTCCTTTTAAGTCGGAAGGCTACTACATCAAAATTGTATTTTATGGATCGTATCATTTCTAAAACTTGATTTTGTTGTCTACAGAAGGATGTATTCTCTTAATATTATAATTAAGAGAGGCGAACCATTTCATTATTACTACCTACTGAGAGTAAAGTTGAATATGTGCAAGTGAGTATGCATAGAACAGTGAACAGGAACATTTATCATTTCATTGTAACATAAGGTGTTGCTCTGTTCACCCGCAATTTAAATTTATAAAGTTTTAAGAATTTATTTGTAATTTCAATCGTATACATACATTGTTATTTATTTATTTATTATTTAGGTGCACATTTTGTACATATTATTGAAGTCATATTTTGAGTATTGAAAGGGTTAACAGCAATACTGTAGAGTCCCAATTAAACGCGAGGAATAAACTTCTGCGTAAAATCGCGAGAAGAAAACATCGCGGATTTTAAAATCTCGTTTTTATTTTTCAGACAGTTTTGAACTATAGGAAATTATAACAAATAATGATGATTTTAATTCTCGCGATTTAATACAAAACATTGAAATCGCGGAATTAAGTATTTGCGTAAAATAAGGAATTTACAGTAATTGAATATTTTAAAAAAACAAAAAAACCTAACAATGGCTAACATAAAAAAAGGTTTACATTTCAACCTGACCAGGTGAAATCAACTAAACCAGAAATTAACAGAAAATGATTGGATATCTTTTCTTGATATAATGCAATAACAGGACGTTTCATGACACGTTTTACGCGGGAGTGACCGCCTTTTTCTTTATTCTTTCTTCAATCAATCAATACAATGACATACATTTAGATGTATTAAATGTTATATTCAGCTTTTAATCCCATCACAGTCTCGGCACATAACACAAGACAGTATATTAGGCATCGAATTCTGAAAAAGAAGGAAAAAAAAGCAGTTGAATTTGAATTTTTATACCCTAAATATAAACATTACAATTGTATCATACACGTGAACTGCATTTTCGATAATTCTCGTCAATTTCTACATTGTATCAAATTGAAAAACTAGCCATACTCACAAGCTGAAAAGGTTAGTTGATCCATACAACAATGTATGCTTTCAAATTTAGTTATATGGATAAATTGTCAGAGAATTAAAATTTAAAAAAGAGAAATATAACTCATAGTATCCCTTCTTATAAACAATTCATTTTATTATACTTTCATGTTAAATACTAAAATCTGATTGGTTTAGACGCAGTTGACAATCCGTTCTAATACCCTCCGCGTTAGCAACGCACTTGGCAACGGGCCGATAGAACGAATTGTTACATGCGCGTAAATTATGCGCGTACGGTTCGCCGTAGAACTCGCGTCTTTTCTGTATAAAAGCAGTAAAACTTGCTATAAAATTAAGACATTCAATATAATAAAATAAATAGTGCCTGTTTGTGAGGGTACCAGTTGAAATTGACACCCCTCGAAAACCATTGTCAACCTCCGCTTCGCGTCGGTTGACAATGGTTTTCTCAGAGTGTCAATTTCAACTGGTACCTCACAAACAGGCACTATTTATATAATGTTATCATTCTGATAAAAGCTTTTAGGATTTTTCGAAGTGAAATGTTACCTTCTTCATGCCTCTTTTGTGAAAAATTTACTCTGTTTTGTGATGTTGTATTGCTTACCTTAAAATCGAAACATTTTATATAAACATTTGTACATACGTAGGCTGTTTAATACTTATTAACAAGCAAGTCTTTTACATTATGAATGTATTAAAAGTTTTGTTTCCGCTGAAAACTGAGAAATGTTTGATGTGACGACTCGAGTTCTTTCAACTTTAGTTTGCACCACTCTACATTCCCTTGTGGGTCTCATCTCTCGGTATTTGTTTGCCTCAGACTGAAAATTTTGTATTATACCACCGCCACCTCCCTAAAACGAAGACCACTGCTTGGTTTTGCTATGCACAAACTGTTTTAATTACTAAATGAAAAATTAATTGCATTTCTGTAACATATTAATCTCTTATTGGTATACCTATCTGACTTCCTTTTTCTTTTCTTCGTGTAAAACTCCTTCTGATGAAAGTTTCAACTCAAGTGCTTCATTTCTGGAATCCGTTTGAAGGTGTGTAGCGGACCCTGATTGGGTGATAATTTTTCCGCCAACAATCTAAACAATCAGTGAAAACTGAATTCTTTCAAAGTAATTGGAACTTTTTCCAAATAAATTGTTATTAATTAAACACTTAAATATGACAATACCTGAGTTTCCATTGAAGAAAGGAATAATTCCCTCTCCATAACTGCATTAGTGCTCTCAGTTTCCTCTGTATGTAAGTGTATATCGGTCTCCGATACTTTATCGGGGTCTTTCTACAAATTTACCATCATATCTACATAACATCAACCAAGGTTGCTTAATTGAATTTCTGTATTATAGAATTGCACACCCATTCTTTATCTTTAAGACCGCGAATTTTAACTTTGTAATCTATGGAATTTGTACATAGGGAGTTTTTAACTAGTGCCGTCGTGTGTGTGTTGCTTGTAGAGTGGTCCGTTGTGGAAGATACCACGTGATCCACATCCTTGTCTCGTTTCTTTTTTAAAGAGGGGTGCTATGCTCTCATTGTCTTTTTTATCTAAATGTTAATTATGTATGTCAAACACAAACGTATTTGCAAAGTTTTACATCGTCGATTTTTAAACCACATAAGATGTTTTTTTCCCTTAACTTGTTGTTCATTAACACATGCGTGATGAAAATTAAAAGTCCCTTAAAAATAAAAATGTAGTGTTTTAGTGGTTACTAGGTTCATCCAATGAAACTGAACTTGGTAAAGAACATTATGCAAAGTGAAACACATACATGTTACATTTTGAACTGTCTGCAGTTTAAAATGAATTTTCAAGGGCATCAAAAGCAAATATTAAAATAAAGATTATGAAACAAGAAACATGTTCGTATAAAACAAAAATGCTTTAAATAGTCATCTGCATCTGGCGTCGAATCTTACTAGTATTGAATTTGCAATAGTAAATATATATTGAAACACAATGGCGTCTTCGTTGATAGCGAAGATTCCAAAAATCTACGTGACCCCAAGAACAGGAATCAGTGTGCACACGCTTTTTAAGGCATTTCTACAGTAACATTTTTTTTTAAAAAGAGGTAAGAATGAATTTTGATTAAATCGCATACAATTCACTTCAAATGTTGTAAAATAGACAGATAATTGAATAAAAGCGTAGTAGATTTGACTGGAATAAAAAAAAAAATAAAGCAAACAAAAGAGTATCCATTAGATATTATGTAAACAAAAATTGACTCTGAAGAGTTTATTATTAGACAACAGAAAAAAAACATCGCATATCCTATACTAGCAATCGATATCTGATTGAAGGTTGTTTAAGTCTCATTCATAAAAATTTCCTTCATCTGAAGCTTGATCTTGCCAGCATACATTTAGGAACTCTTTAATATAAAAGTATGAACCTCAAGTTCTTGGGTCGAGCGCTTCTCTTATTCAAACGGTCTTTTGCATCTAGGATTTTTTCTCTCCACATTTTACATACCTTGCTTTTTCTTTAAATTCTGCTTTCTTCATTTTAGTTGTTAAAAACATAACTCGAAGTAAGGAGATAAATGATACAATAGCTAACTTACCTACTGCAGACCCATCAATCCACTTTAGTCGTGACCGAGAATTAAAGTTTTTTGCGATATGCATAGCATAAAATAATACTGTAACCTTCATAAAGAAACAGGTCCTACGCCAAACATCATGAAGAAAGTTGTTAACAAGAAGAAATAAGGTAGAGCCGTGACGGCGATGCAAACAGCCTGTAGATGATAAAACATAATAATAATAATCATATGTTACGCTTTCATTCGTATAATTTAAGATATTTGAGTTTTTTTTAAATCTATATATATCAGTTTATACTGTTCATTGTCCATCTGTGAGTTCTTTGTTTGCTCAAATATTAACCGTTACGATATATATCTTTTTAAATTGATTAAAAAATGAGTTTTACATTTACTAAAGGGAAAGGTTGGTGCCTGATGTTAATGTGGTAAATGTCGTTTATTAATAAGACTTAACGGTCAAATTTGCCTCCACTAGAATCTTTCGCCGACTGGAACAGTTTTTGCATACTTTTCTTGTTGCATTTAACTTAACTAATTTGTTAGCGTAGGAGTCCTACCTCATTTTGTGCATTATCTACTCCGGTCAAAAACACAAAGTATCCAAGGAAGAGAGAAACGCACAGACAGATAATAAAAACATTCTGGTCGCTCTTGATCTTTCTGGAGGAAAAGAGAAATTAATAACAACATTTTGGATGTAGCTGCGGATTCATATTCCATTGTCCTTATCATTATTTCATCATTTATAAGAAATATTTACAGTCAGATTGGTCAATTCTTCATACGTCGTCTCATAATTTAAAACATTAACAACATTAGAGTACATAAATTATTTCTGTATACAAAAGATTCTTACTTCCACAGGTAAATATAGACGGCGACGGTCAGGGCGGCGAACAACATTGAAATAACAACACCAACAATTGAAATTATTACAAGCACCGAATCCTCTTTTTCCTGTTAAAAAAAAGAATTTTACTTAGCAACTCTATCAAACTATCTGTTTGCTGGAATATGTTATAATAAGTTGTAAATTTTAACAAAGATCACTTTTGAATGATTGAAACAGTTCCTTAATTGGAGTCAGATTTCGACAGTGAGGTATTCTTTTAGCTCAAATCAAGTATATAGGGGGGAAAACCCATGAAAAAAGTACCGGTGTGGAAGGTCTCATGAGAATAGCAAGTTGGTGGTATGGTTACACAGACAGACAGTGGCGCCACCCTCCGTAGAATTAGTTGAACATCCTTCTGAAGAACAGCCGCCTGTTCCGTTGCTGCAAAGTGTAACCACTGTATTTATACACTATGTCTAAGTGTAAACACTGTATATATACACTATGTCTAAGTGTAAACACTGTATATATACACTGTGTCTAAGTGTAAACACTGTATTTATACACTATGTCTAAGTGAAAACACTGTATTTATACACTGTGTCTAAGTGTAAACACTGTATTTATACACTATGTCTAAGTGAAAACACTGTATTTATACACTGTGTCTAAGTGTAAACACTGTATATATACACTATGTCTAAGTGAAAACACTGTATATATACACTGTGTCTAAGTGAAAACACTGTATTTATACACTATGTCTAAGTGAAAACACTGTATTTATACACTGTGTCTAAGTGAAAACACTGTATTTATACACTATGTCTACGTGTAAACACTGTATATATACACTTGTCTACAAGTGTACTGCTGTACTTCTACAACGTGTCCAAGTGAACAACTAACCGTATATACATGTACATCATGTTTTACCAAAAACAACTGAACTTAGACATTATGTCAAATTATACTTTTGTAGTTATCCACAACGTGTCAGTAATAACTAGTCTTATCCATAAAAAAACTACATTTAAACACAGAATATTAAGTAAAAGAACTGTACATACTCAACATTTGCATTAACTGCTTAATCAAAGTGTAATACTTTGCCTGAAAACATGTTTACCAAGATTTACAACTGTATAAAAAGCTGTTGGTATGACAGTCAATATATTGTTGATTTAAATACAAAGTACTTGTGTTATCGTGTATATAAATTCAAAATTGCATACAACAAAGCATAATCCCAGAAAACACAGTCTGCGTCTTCTTCTGCCATCCTTCTCTGAAGGGCAAAAAATAATATAAACTAGACAAAAATTGTTTAATGTATAATAGAAAACTTTTGACTTTTTCTTTTTTTTATATTTTTATATTAATTTTCTTTTGCTTTGCTTCTTGCTGTTTGGAGTTGTAAAATTTTATAGTAAAATAGAATATTTCTATCTAATGTTCATTCCAATAATCACTTCTATTTGATACTAACAAAAAAAGTATTTCAGAAAACAATTCAACTAAACCTACCCCTGCATTGTGCTGGAAGGTCAGAACGAGGGGTGGGGACAGTTGTTGGACGGGCTGGTTAAACGTCAGTGACATCACGGCAGAGTTAACCACAGAATTGGGCCCAGACCTATGTTAGTGTCCAATCAAGTTTGAAAATGGGAGTATATTATAAAGGTAAATATATATTTGTTTGTATTTTAAATGCACATTTGATTCAAAATAGCGTTGTGTAATTAAAGGGTAGGTGAAACTGCAAAGTTTTATGAAGTTTTATACAATTACCTTGAAGAGTTAGCTTTGGATGATAAAAATTGAGACATTGTCTTGTATAAAACCGCAGAATATTTTGACGCTTGAAGAAAAGAAATTACCAAAATTAATACATTCATAAATAAAACACAACAATTTGTAGTTAAGTACACAATCCATAAAAAAACTACAAAGCGGAGAGTTTTGTGTTTAATAAATGATATTGTGCATGTCATAACTTTAAACTGTCCCTCTTGCTTTGGGAGCACAATAAAAGTGTCATTTTCAAGAAACTGAATCCCCGAGTCGTGTATTGAAGTCTCACTAACGTTCACAATTACGAACATAATATAAAGGGAAATGGATAGTAAGTTGAATAATTATGATTCACATGTACATACTGTTTACAGATTGTAATTATTGTTTCTTTAAAAAAAATCAGTAAGACTTAACATCTGCAAAAGAAAGTTTGAACACAATTCTATTTGACTTAAAAATAATTTATTCCATGCTTATTTATCATTGCTTGGCTCTTAAAACGTGTTGTTTTTTACTGTTAGTAATAAAATTAAGCTATGATAAACAAATCAGTCTGTGCAAAAATTCTGACTGAATTTTTGTAATTGCTAAAGGTTAAGAAACTTGGTTACTGACCAATGTTGTTTCCTCTGAATTCTTTGACTCTAGAGTCCTTCATTACAAGAGAGATCGTCCTTTCCATCGCGTCCAGTATCGATGTAGGACCAGCCAATGTCTGACATAAATGAGGTAGGATCAATGTTAAGTGAGATTGTTTCCTATAAGTTGATAATTTTAATATATACATGTAGTTTTATTTTTAATTATCCAAACCATTTTTTTAAAAGCTATCATGTTTTGTTATTTTGGTGTTTTTTTTTTAGCAAATTCCAAAGTTGTAATACGATCATACCCGGCTCCACATTGCAGCAAATCTTTATATGTGGCGAAATCACTTGTTACACTGTTATGGAAAGTTTATTTTGAAAGCAGACTTGTACATATTTTTTTCTTAGCTATATCGCTTAAATATTTTGGAAAATTACTGAATTGTCTATAATTATACATTTACATTACAAAATCATCGGTT
>WFKH01011801.1:38929158-38959326 GCA_016163765.1 Magallana hongkongensis
GTGTGTGTGTGTGTGTGTGTGTGTGTGTGTGGATGGATGGATGGATGGATGACTTGGACGCTATAACAGGAATAAATTTTACTACCAATTCTATCTGAAAGTTCAAGAAATCGACATTTTTTTTTCAAAGTGCGTTGATATCGTAGATATTTATGCAGTTTGAACATTTTTTTCATTTTTTCAAAGTGCGTTAAGATGGTCCAAAATTTGACGCACTTTGAAAATTTTTGTCAAAGTGCGTAATTTTTCAAAGTGCGTTGTAACACACGTGACAAGAACGCGTTAGAATAATAATCTCGTTTTCTGGACAGAGCTGAATGAATACCGATGGCCATTCGGATTTAACGTTTATCTTTATGGTTTCGCGCCATGCATTGCTCTCTCTCTCTCTCTCTCTCTCTCTCTCTCTCTCTCTCTCTCTGCTTTTGTTTGATTGATTTTATTTCGTTGTATATATTTACTTCAGGAATAAGGAATCGTTCTTTGAGTATTATGAGGTGATAATTTTGGTCGGGGCGTGTTCAAATCCAATCAAAGTACCTGTGAAGTACTGACGGGAGTTGATTTTTAATATTGATTATTATTCATTTTAAAATCAACGATATGTAATTTTGCATCGCAAGTAGTTTCATAGCAATTTGAATAATTACGCACATTTTTTCTAATATGAATTCTCGGGCTTTTCCGACAAGAATTCCGAACTATTGACGGAAAACCCCATATGAATCATGTTGTGTAATATTTAAAGATAGAATAAACGCACCAGACTCTACGATGCATTATATATCAGTAATAGAAATATTTCTGAAAAATTTTATCTAAGCAATGTTTTAACAAACAAATAATAATAAAGTGTAGCCTACGCCAGTGCTGTTCCTAGCTTTAGATTGGATAGTCTGCCCTTGATTCCTAACGCTACCGCTGTAGAAATGGCGCTTAGTAGTCAATGACAGCGATGTCTCATTGAACTCTGGCGTAGGAATACATAAGACTACTAAAGTATCTAAATTGTTCGTACCATATAAAATCTGACTATTTTCAAGGTCAACTCCATTATAAGGGTATGTAGTCCCTATGCGGAAGCTTTTAAATTTCAAAGTAGTAATTTGGTCTCTATTTCTCCATGGAAAGTGTCAACTGTCAACCGTCGACCTGTCCCCCGGTCGACAGTAGATTGTGTTATGGAAAGTGTCTACTGTTGACTGAGGAACAGGTTGACGGTTGACAGTTGACACTTTCCATAACAGGTTGTCAAAAGTCGAACTGTCCCTCAGTCGACAATTAAATATGTTATGGAAAGTGTCAACTGTCAACCGTCAACCTGTCCCCAGGTTGACAGTAGATTATGTTATGGAAAGTGTCAACTGTCAACTGTCAACCGTCGACCCGTCCCCCGGTCGACAGTGGAGTATGTTATGTAAAGTGTCAACTGTCGACCTGTCCCTGGTCGACAGTAGATTATGTTATAGAAAGTGTCAACTGTCAACCGTCGACCTGTTTCCCAGTCGACATTAGAACATAAAGGATGACTGCACTTAACGCCGTATTTTGGGTCCTTTTTCGGTCACTATTGTTACGTTTATTCTTCGTTCAGTTTTACTTTAAGTCATTTTTTTAATAGAGTTTGGTCAATTTCAAATAGAATTTTATTGTCATAATTGTTTTAAACTGCGTTGCAATAAATAAATTCGTTGTTTTCTTACTCTTACTGCTCTGCAAATATCTGGAATTTAGACTTGTCTGCCCTGATTGAAGAGAAGATTCATAAATATGCATGGTGGGTGGAACCAATATTGTGAATTAGAATAGAGGTACTATGATTGAACACACCCTCTCTCTCTCTCTCTCTCTCTCTCTCTCTCTGCATGTTGCCATTTTTTAAAAGTTACAGAACAAAATATATAACATATAATATCCGCGGCCGGTATAAATACCCATTGATGATCGTAAACCAGTGGCTGGTGTCAAGAATTTACGTGTTCGAAAATGATTAACAAGTATATTAAACAGTAATGCACAGAACCGATAATCCGATAATATTGAGACCCGGGATCGAGTCCTTCAAACAAATAATATCGCCTAGCAGAATGCGTGCTACCTTACACGTCACGTGACGGATGTGTAGTATTCACAAAGTTACCTGGGGTTAGAAATCACGTGGTGAATTATAATATTCAACAGGTCAAAGAATACCGTTTACAACAGAGAACGCGAGCACAAGAAGAAGTTTTTTCTCTGTTTAACCATGAGCGCATGTTTGTCTGTATTGTATTGTTTATTTTTAAAATTTATATGAATTATAAGCAATGGTAAATAACATATGTACATAATTATTAATAATTGCATAAAGTTGGAGCTAAGACATTGATGATTCCTACAATTTAAAGAAATCTGCCATTTAAAAAAATTATTTTGTCGCAATTTTTAAATGTCCTTAAGTGAAGTCATCCTTTGGAAAGATCGTCGATAATTAACCATAAATCCATACGTGATGTAGGAATATCTCCATACAATACTTATAAGAGTACTACTTTGTCCTTATATTGGAGTTGAGCCTACGTTTCCTTGAAAAATAATGCTTCTGAATACAATATAAGTTTTGTCAGCGGTGTTGATTTGTGCTTAGGTCCAAACACTGTTTTACTTCCGTTTTGCCAGAGTAACTGCATAGGAGAGTTGGTTTACAATCAACTCCCAATAAATCCAATAAAGCTTTATGATAGATTTGAACACGCCCGACCGAAATGATCACTTCAAAATATTCAAAGAATGATTCCTTATTACTTATATTTATATAATTTTCTACAATTGTACGATTAAATATTAGAACATTGACATATTTATGTGATTTTCATTTCTTTTAATTATGCAAACCCTGCTTGCGCCTCAACAATACGTCATTTGAATTTATTGGACTGTACATTACAAAATCGATTCGTAGTGTTATCACAGACAAAGACACTAAAAAATGTAAATACCTGGTATATGTTTTTCAACACATTTTGTTAAAAGGATGACTGCACTTAAGGACATGCGATATTTGCGAGAAAATAAACTTTCAAAAGAAGAATTTTTCTTTCAATTGCAGAAATAGTCAACATCTAAACTGCAACTTTACGTAATTGCGTTAAATAAAAGTATGTTGTTACCAAGTACGAATTTGTTTTCATAGGCGGGGGTCATCACGATTTCTTGAATCTCCATACGATAATGAGGACGCCCACTTTTATACTGACTTCATGCATAGTCAGCGCATGTTTGTCTATTGTTCTCCGTTTAACAGTAGTTGTATATTTGCATTATCAAAGTTATGTCAAAGGGAGATTAATAGACAAACATGCGCTCATGGTTTAAATGAGAAAAAACTGCTTCTTCTTACTTTCGCTTTCCCTGTTGTAACCAAGGGTTGATGCATGTTGAATATTATAATTCACCACGTGATTTCTCACCTCAGGTAACTTTGTGAATACAAAATTCTATCACGTGACGTGTAAGGTAGCATGTTATGTGCCAACTAGGACAATGTTTTCGAACACGTTAAGTTGATACACATTGATTTAAAGTCTTCTGTACTTACATGGGCGTGGTCTAATTGTTGAAACCATAGTAAATAGTAGACTTGTACCATATAGAATAGAAAGAGCTATGGTGAAAATTTTTATACATGGCATTGTTATTCATGCTAGTCTAATTTTAGTACCATTCTGATAATGTCAGCTCCACCTCTCATGCATATTAATATCAATCTTATGTTTGATCAAGGGCAGATAAGCAAAAATTCTCCTTTTTCGAAAGTTGTAAGGAGGAAAACATAGAATGAGCTTATTGTATCACAGTATAAAATCTTAATTCATGTTGGAAACTGACTAGACTCTGTAAAAAATTTAACAAAAGTGATATTAGGTTAAGAAATAAACGCAACAGAAGCGACCGAAAAGGGCCCAAAACCCGGCGCTAAGTGCAGTCATCCTTTGTTTTACTGATAGAGAGTATCAAACAGGATTTTAAAAAGGTAACTACAATAATATCTCATTCTGTACCATCATCAATTAAATCTAATTTTAAATTTTAAGTTTGATTTAAGTTTAATTGTTTGAAGTAAATATCGGTTCTAGAAGTCCGAAAATAAATTAAATCACAATTTAACGAACATACTTGCTGTTGTCGTTGATACTGTAAATGTTGTCGTCGATGAAGTATTCTATTAAAGTGAAATTGATTTAAGTTTAAAAAAAAACCCGCCCAATTGTTTAAATTCAAAGTTAAAAATTAAATGGGTGAAAAAGTTTGAAAACAATGCAAACCAATGCCGGGAAACACTGACACGTTCCGTTTCTGCAGTCTGTATAGAGGTCGTATTGGGATTTGCATTCTAATCGGGTGATGTTCCCTATTTCAATCGCTGTGTTTGTCTCTGTGCATTCAGCCGCCGAACTACATGCTAGTAAATATACAACAGAATATCTAAACCCGAAACTCTTTTTTTTTCTTAAGAAGGCGAAAAAATTCCACAATAGGAACTCAAAAGGATTCAGCTGACATTGACAAACTTCATTGCTACAGATCTGGTAGCATAAACTGTCCGTTGCAGTTTAAAACAATCTTCAATTTTAAGTTTAAGTTAAATTCTTTGAAGCAAATATAGGTACTAGAAGTCGAAAAATGAATACCGGGTAAATGTGAAATAAACATCGCAATGAACAAATAAAACATTTATATGAATTTTCAAACAGTTTCTAAAGAATAATTACATGTATTGTTTTATCAATTTTTGGGGGTGGAAAGTCATTTTAACAAAAATACATGGAGTACAAAGTGCAACGTAAAGACTAAAGACCAGCAAATTGGCACCATATTGTATACAGGCAAGTGCACTTCTGTATAACTGTAATAAAATGTAATGAATAATAGTAAACTATGGTACAAGTCATATCGTTGAATATGTGCAGATATCCGGGTCGTGGTCATCATGACCACGCCAATCGGATATTTGCATATAACCAACAATATTATATGGGGGAAGTACTACGTATTGTTAAATTTTTTTCGGGGTTGGGGGTTGGAGGTTGGAAGTATGGCCCTCCGATGATGAAGCGGTCGTTTAACCGCCAGAGTTTCTTCGATTGTTTCTTAATTAATGTTTACCAGGTTTAAAAAAAATGCATCGACATACATGTTTGTTGTTGTGTTATGATACTTCTTGTTGTTGTTGGCTGTTGTGTTGTTGCTGTTGTTGTTGATACTGTAAATAGTGCAGTCGTCGTCGATGAAGTACTCTATTATAGTGAAATTGATTTAAGCTTCAAAAAACGCCCAATTGTTTAAATTCAAAGTTAAAAATTAAAAGGGCGAAAAAGTTTGAAAACAATGCGACCAATACCTGGAAACACTGACACCTTCCGTTTTCGCAGTCTGTAAAGAGGCCGTATTGAGATTTGCATTCTAATTGGGTATTGGCTCCGAATTCAATCGCCGTGTTTGTCTCTGTGCATTCAACCGACGAACTACATGCTGGTAATTATAAACAAGAGAAAATCTAAATCCAAAACTCGTTTTTTATCTTAAGAAGGGGAAAAATTACACCGTAGGAACTCACAAGGATTCAGCTGACATTGACATACTCCATTGCTACAGATCTGGTGCATGAACTGTCCGTTGCAGTTTAGATGTCGACAATTACTTGTGTCACTTCCTTGACAGGTGTCCACGACGACTGCGCATTGACATCGCGTGACGTTACAGAACGGGGATTCTCCTAAGTCTGCCTTGCAGGAATGGTTCGCACAGTCAGCGTTGTTTTGGTTGCAGTAATTGAGCGACTTGCAAGAGCAAAACCCGTGGTCGCAATATAGTTTTTCCTGCGAATTGCAATTTGTAATTTTACATGTTCTGACATCACTTCCGGAACAAGTTTCGTCTCGATGGACACAGGTACATGTATGGTTCCATATATTACAGTGTGGGATGAACCCTGTAGGTCAAGGAATTTTTGGACAATATCATTGTATTGTGATGCAATTATTGTCACTGATACATTTAGATCTGCAAAGGTTTGAAACACATTGAGGATTGGAATCGTAGACAACAAATAGCAAAACTTAAATTAATGATTGTTTCTGATACAAAAGTAACTATTTTTTTTTTTACAATAGTTTGTAATTGGATAAATTAATCGGATAAAAATAAGTGTAATTGCCTTCGAGAGAGAGATGTCAGACCCTGCTTACTGTATTTGTTCTCTTCTACCTTTATCGCTAGTAGCCAAAATTTTACACAAATAACAAAGAGTAAAATCATGGAAGTCTAATATTTTTTATAACTAAAATTATTGAAATAACATGTATCATATTTTCATAATTGTTTTGAGCGTAAAATGACATTGACCTTTGATTTATGAAAATGTTTCAAGGACATTGTAATCATCTTGTACCCCCTTCGATGTTGCCATAAGACGTTTACCTAGTGTGTGTAAAGGTGAAATTAAACTTCTACTATTATTTTATACATATGCATCCCTTGTACCTGGATGGTATTACAATTTACACACTTCTGCAAATCTGTAGAACACATACAAACAGCTGGGGAAAGGTTAGTTAAGTTTATGATTGACCTTCACTTAACAAGGTTGACAATCGGAGGATGGGATGGAAAAGCAGATTCCCAGATACTCCAAATTTGAAGTCAGTATTAGTCTAGATAATGAATGTGCAAATATCATAATGCAAATATTTTTTGGGGATAAGATTGTTAAAGTTGTACATTTATAAAAAATTATAAAGACAAATGTTCTTGTACATTAATGCAGTTACCAGAGTCTGGGCAAGGCAAGTTGTGACATGGATAGAATTCATCACAGTAGTCTTCCGGTTGACACGCACAGTCGTTGACATGTCCGTTGGGTATACCTTTTTCGTCGCCCCCACCTCCATTCACGATTGGATAGCATGTAAGTTTCGTCCTTGGTGGACAAGACATATGATTGCAGTGATGACATTTTATACCTATATAAAGAATTAAGCATTGTTTTTACATATATTGATGGTACATATGTCAGAGGCAACTCAGAACAGCTGATTTTAATCAGATTGGAGGAAACTAAAAAACGAAACTTTTTGTGCTTTGATGTAAATTGTATTTGAAAGCTATTTCACGTACATTGAAACGCCGCATAGCAGATTTGGTGTACATGTATGTCATTACTGTGTCCTCCAGCAGCAACATCGCCTGACGAAAAAGAACAAGTATAAAATGTATGTACGTGTTGTAATTTTGTAATGTTGCAGATACAGTTTATGCAAAGAAAAAAAGAGCTAGTACAGCTCAGCGCATCTTTCAGCGGTACGTGGTTAATGTAGAGCTGAGGTGATAATAAAGTACAGGAGTGTCGCATTTCCAATAAAATCAAAAGGGCGATTAAATGCAAGCTCCAGAGACAAAACAAATGATGAAGAATTCTGCATTCATAAACAAGTCTCAACGACGGCAACAGTTCAGTGAATCAACAAACATGGCATATCTGTGATTCTGAACACTAAAAAAAATATACATGACTATATCCGAGGACTAACAAAATGAATAAATAATTGATAGTGTCAACATATAAGAAAGCAACAGAATCAAACCCAATAAAATACCAGGGGTAAACAACGAGCAACGAAGGTTTTTTTTTTGGCACACGTTAAATGACATTATTTCTGCCTTGTTTATGCTTTGCAAATGAAAAATTAAAATAAGACCCAGACATACGGTAATTAATAAATATTGTTCCACAGTTGGCAAAAAGTAGTGTTGGGTATTGACTAAACGGTAAACGACCTTTAAATGCAGGTTAACGCATTACAGCCAGTACACTCTGTGCAAATTAGACTGCAATAACTAAACGATACACGTTGGGTTTAAAAATTCTAAATTAAAACTTAAGAAGATGAACAAATGCAAGGTTATACTTACAAGCGTTTCTTACCTAGAATAAAACACAGACCAAACAAAACCGTTGCAATCATTTCCGTAGTGGCTGTACTAACGAGACAAGAGTGGCGTAGTCTACGATAAGGTTACTACAAGGTCGTTCTATTAGAGACATGGAAATGTGAATGTCATCGCTGCATGGCTGTTTAATAAATGTCTTTAATATATGCATTTACAACAACACAAATTTGATGGATAAATTGATTGATTGATATATCGATTGAAAGCTGTTATAAACGTCTTTGCAACGTTTCCTCTGTGGTTTGAACATTAAACGTCATGCTAGTTTCCCTACATAATTTTCAGTAATTACGTAAGTATTTATAATCAAAGAGTAACCTGCGATTTGTTAACATTTCTTTTATATTACTCACATTATTTAGATGGCAAATATAATGTTCCACCAGACTCAAATAGATATGCTACAACACGTATGTGGATATAAAACACGGAAATGCATAGATAAAAGAATTGCATTTGTGACATTTTACTAAAATTAGGTCTACCAGGCGCGGGTCAGCGTTGACTGGCGAGAACATACTTTCATTGTATGTTCGACGGATAAGATAACAGCAAGTTGAATTGATCCATTTTTGTATTTACTGTTATTGAACCGTTGCAATAGTTAAGAACTTACTTTAGGAAGCAAACTAGTTTGACACATATAAATTAATGTTCATGTTAAACGAATTTCATGATTTTACACACAATAAGTGTTGAAATTTAGCAAAACTTTGTAATAATGCTAATTACTGATAGTATTTAAAACATTTATCAGAAAACGACCCAAACAAAATCGCATGCATCAATTTTGCTTTGTAATAAAGTTAACGCGTTTCCTTAAATATAGCGGTATAGAACATGTGTCACCTTCTATACGAGGAAGTGTAAAACTTTGTAACCCGAGATAATAAAGATGGTTGAAAGCAGAACAGTGTTGAAAGCATGTACAGTGTAGGATCTCATTCATTTTCTTTAAATATGCATGTGTATTCGGGAGATACGTATTGGTGACCCATAGGGCCAGACATAAACATTAGGAACATAGTACCGGTAATAGGGAATGGGTATACATTTTAATTTAAAAGGAAAACCCTCTAAATCAGTGTAGAGAGCATTTCTACTTTACAATATTTTTTTTTACAATAAATGAATTAAAAACAAACGAGATTACTGTTCCCACCTTTACTAGGTGTAAGTATTCTATGTGGATAAACTATATAAGAGGATTTCAAAGTCAGTTGATCGATAGAGATCAATTGTCAGGGAAAATCAACGAAAAGTTATAAAACGATTCAACGCCAAACAATAAAAACCGTGTGTGATACAAAGTGGTATATTTTTTAGAATTTTTTAATATGGGCAGGGGATGAAGACAAGGGGACCCTATTTCCCCATATATTTTTCTACTTTGTGCAGAGGTAATGGGCCTTATGATAAGAAACATTGAAGGAATTAGTGTAAAGAACAAAGAATATAAATTACTACAATATGCAGATGACACAGTGTTACTATTAAAAGGTTCCAAGGATTCACTCAAGTCAGCACTTTCTCTGGTTGTTGAATATGCAAAATACTCGGGACTAAAATCAAATTATGACAAAACTTAGTGTGTAAAAATAAGATCTTTATCAAACAAATCAAATGAACATTTCGAGGATTTTGAAAAACGTTTACTGGTCTCATGCAAGAAC
Source organism: Magallana hongkongensis (assembly GCA_016163765.1). Lineage (NCBI taxonomy): Eukaryota > Metazoa > Mollusca > Bivalvia > Ostreida > Ostreidae > Magallana > Magallana hongkongensis. The sequence goes on from WFKH01011801.1 coordinate 38,938,821, forward strand.
TATTTTCAGTTATAGGCATTACATACTGTGTAAACTTAGATATTACATATATGTACGAGTTGAACTTTACACCAAAAATCATGGAAATGAAATTATTAATAAGCGCATGGTCTAGAAGAATGTTATCCACAGCAGGACGTATCACAGTAATTAAAACTTTGATTCTTCCAAAAATCACACATCTTTTATAAAGTCTTCCTAATCCTCCAAGAAAACATATAAAGGAAATTGAAACAATTTTTAATAATTACATATAGAATTCATAAACATCAAGATTACCAAAAGTAACATCATTCAGAGTTATGAAAAGGGCGGACTACGAATGATATGTCTTGATTCTTTTTGCAAAAGCTTGAAAATCACTTGGATACGTAGATTTTTTAATAATGCTTGTCAGTCAAGCTGGAAAGACTTGTTAATAAGTATTTTTCCAAATATTTTAAATATGACAATTGTTGGAAGACAATTACTATATCAATTGTCAAAAACTTGTAAAAAACCTATTTTGGAAAGATGGGGTTTTTTTTTGTCATTCTTTGAACTTTGAAATTGTACTGACGGTGAACAATCTCTTTTAAGCCCGATATGGTTTAATGAGTCTATATGTATTAATAACAAATATGTCTTTTATAAGCAATGGTTTTTTAAAAGGTGTTCATCAAATACTAAATTTTTTCAACAATGATGGTACATTAATGAAATATGAACAATTTTGTAACCAATCTGATATTAAACCTCAATTTACATATTTTTTTCGGAATTGTAGATTGTATTAAAAAGTTACGGATAAACTATGATACAGGAATTTTTTTTTCAAAATATTCCATATTATCCAGAATTTTTACGGGGAATTAGGAAAAATAAGCAAGGCTCAAGAGACTTTTATGACATTTTTATTGATGAGAAATGGAAAAAACCAAAATCTGAATTGAAGTGGGTAACTAGACATGAATGTAAATAACATATGGTGGAAAAAACAAAACTTATTATATTTTTAAAATAACTAACGACGTACAATGATGGTTTCAATACAGGATTGTACATCGAATTCTTGCGACTAATACTTACTTACGTATGATAGGAATATTGACTCAGATTTATGTACATTTTGTAGATGTAATGCAGAAACTCTTTGTCATCTTTTTGGGGAATGTGAATATGTAAGTAAAATCTGGGATAATTCAACTTACTAGTTTGGATAAAGGAAGAATTTGAATTAGATACATGTATACCATTGAACAGAATTGATGTTATATTTGGTAGATACTTCAAATATTATATTATTTTCAATATAATAATATGTATTGTAAAGAGACATATATATATGTAGAAAAAGGAGTAGAAAAGAATTACCCTCCTTTATTGGACTCAAACGTGAAATAGTTTATTATTACAAATGTGAAAAATTTTTTTACATGAAAAATTGTGAATTAGAGAAATTTCATGGAAGATTGGCGAGGCTGTCCTTTAAAAATCATAGTTGATTTTCAGCCTTCTGTCCCTAAGATCTTAGATATTACAAAGTACTTTATTTTTGTCTCATTGTAAAATGCTGCTTTTTTGTACTTGATTATGATGTAGAATAATGTGCATATACATGCAACTGAATAAGTGGTGGTATGAATGATGTTATTTGCAATAATACCCCGTATCAAAATATATTCTGTATATATAATCATGTCAACATATAGATTCCAAGGCTCTCCAACCTCGGCTATAGGAATACCTTTACATGTTCTGGGGTAATAAAAACAGTTGTAAAAAAAAAAACAACTTTAATTGCAGGCAATACTTATTGTCAATGTGAAAGCACACTCGGATATACATTTTAAAGCATGAAGAAACATCTACATTTGTTCTACATGGAGCCAAAAATATCATTAATGAACAAATAACCATTTTTGTTATTATGTCGTTTATTAGTTGATATAAATCAAGTTAATCAAGAGGCTCTTGGTACTAGCATATCGTACATCTGATACTAGCATTAAAAACTGTACGAAAGAACAATTACATCGTGTAAAACTCTTTATCACGGAAAAAATGTGCATTTAAATGTCTTGTTTCAACGAAACATTGTATGGTAATAATAACAAATATCAAAACCTTAAACATGTATAAATAACAAGGAAAGACAAATGGTTAATTATAATTCACTCTTCCCTTTAGAGAATAACCCCACAGGACAAGAGACCCCTGTACCCCCAAGTCCACAATAGCCATCAGGATTCTTGTGTAAATACTGCTGGTGGTAGTCCTCAGCATAATAAAACTCTGGCACAGGAATGATCTCAGTGGTTATCTTCCCTAGTCCTTTATCATCCAGTTTCTTCTGGTACACATCTCTGGAGGCATCTGCCAGTCTTTTTTGTTCCTCGTTGTAATAGTAAATCCCAGATCTGTACTGAGTCCCAATATCATTTCCTTGACGCATACCTTGAGTGGGATTGTGATTTTCCCAAAAGACCTAGAAATATTTCAAAATTTAACTCCAATCTACCTTAATGACGTATTTAATCTAAGGAAACAAGAGAACAAGTGAATGCTACACACCTGTAATAAATCTGCATAATTGGTCTTGGTTGTGTCGTAAACCACTCGCACAACTTCATTGTGTCCTGTGGACCCAGTGCAAACTTCTTTATAGGTTGGATTAGGTGTAAAACCAGCAGCATACCCAACCTTCAATGTGATTCAGATATTATAACCCAGTTGTGAATTGATAATTGATCAAACATCAGATCAAGCATAAAATTTACAGCATACAGTTGAACTTCGATATCTCGAATACTGATATCTCGAATACAATGGATATGTCGAAGGGATTTGTAAGTCCCAAACACTTCTTTTTTAAGTATTTTACCCTCAATATCTCGAATACTTGGATATCTCAAAGTTTTTAAACAGTCCCATCTAGTCCGAGATAACGAAGTTTGACTGTATTTAAATAAGCACTGGTATGTATACCTGTGTAGAGTAAACTCCATCTGTTTTCCAGAACTTTCTCTCTGCACCCCAAAAACAACCCATTCCTTAGTACAATGGAAAAAAAATTATAATACATATGGGATTTTAAAAAAGGCAATAAAGTTTTGTATGATTAATTATCTGCTGATATGTTGAATCCAAACAATTATGATATAATTCCATGATATACAGAGATTTTATTTTATTTGGAAAATTGATTGTTTGTTTTCCCTTTGATGCCAATGATTTTTTATTCCTTAGCTTGAACGTCACTTACCAAACATTGCCATTTTTGTGTTTTCTGGGAATGGGGGGATAGTTCTGTGGCCGTTTGCAGCGTGTTTGTCTGATACAATCATTTTTTCATCTCTACCTATATTATATAATTGAAAAAAAAAATATGCAGTCTTGCTGTCTGACTTAGATAAAGATGTAAAGTTTCACATACTTTAAAAGTGATTCTTTACACTGGTGTTAAAGTATACGTTTTCTGGAGTCAAACAATACGTGTGGGTATTAAATATGTGGATGCGTGACTTACCACACGCAAGTTTTGATTTTTTTTACCATACACAAGGCTTATCGCCTAAGTAGTGTGAAATTCCCCAATGCGTAATAACCACTTTTACAGTATTATAAAATTTGATATTATCTTATAAAAATACTGAGTGAATAATATAATTACTTACATAAAAATAAACAACAAGTGTATACTGAGTATAATCTTTCTAGAAAACAATCAGCAGTGATATACATCATTATGTTATTTTCCTATAGAAGTGGGTCATTCTTTTAAACTTTAACATATTTTATTTGCTGTGTTCTATCCACTATCAAAAGTATTTAAAAAAAAACCCAAATATATTCAAATTAAATCTGTTTACTTTCAATGTTATAATAGCAAAATAGAGATTAAAAGATATTCATGGTTTAAAATCAGGTTTTACTTAATTAATATGTAACTTGTCTGAAATGTGGAGAACTGAGGAAGAATAGATTGAAAGAAAGACGAAACATTATATACTAGGCAATACTGTATTATTGCAAAATGCAACTCTTAATGTGTTAAAAGAGTTAATAACAACATCGTTCATGAATTACCTTTTAATGCATCTTGTGGAGTAGGCATAGTTGTTTTAGACATCTCGTCGCCCATGGAGAAAAAGTTTGCAGATGGATGAAGTCTGGGCAAGATGTTGAATAAAAATAACAATCTGGAATTCTTCTGTAACAACCTTAAATAAATAAAAATTTAACGCCATCAACAAATTATCAAAATCTACAGAACAACAATTTAAAAAGTAACAGGAATATGGGAATGTTCTCGGCAAACCTCAGGTCAGATGTCTGATTTAACACGAAGTGCTACAAAATTATAATAAAATTTCTACCAGATTTGACAATGTTTACTTCCTTTGCCCAACTCACATATGTTACATATAAATCGTTCCTTGGCAATTATACAAATTCATCACTGAATCATCTTCCGATGAGTGTAATATTCTAAATTTTGCCGTCAAGTGACTGATGTGTGAACTTACATAATGAAAAAAAATATTGCAGGAAACAAGCATCGGTCGATAAAAATAAAACCACGAACAGTTCCGTAGTAGACATTTCCGGAAAACGATATTCACGCTCACGGCCGTTTATTAGAAGTAACGTCGGAGGCCCTAAATTTGGTACGGTCCTAGAGTCCTGTCCCTTTTGTTTTCCTCGCGTATCTCGCGTAATTTAGTCCGAGGTTGGTGGAAAAATTATGAATATAATGTAAAGTCATACGAAGAAATAGAAGTCCTTTACATGTATGTTATTATTAATCAGTTTAGTGTAACAAGTTTAACTAAGCGCCTAATGTGGCACAAATTCTTATGGTAACGACCCATGGGCCTCCGAATATATAATGTTTCTTTTTCTGAACAAAGAAGTCTTTGGCGAATTTTAACTATATATCATGTGGACATACATCTCACTTCTGTATGTAAATAAATGCCAGAGCTTTTTTCAGCTATTCAGTAAGTGTAGCCGTCCAATATTGTACTATAACCATCTTAGTGAACACCTCATAACTGAATATTTATTAAGCTTCTATATGACTTAATTTGTACAGAACTATCCAGATATTAACTATATTTGATCAGTATTCAATACGGGTATCAAATAAACAAATAAATCAAATAACCAGTTATATATATTTTTTTTCAAATTGGGGGGGGGGAGGTGTTTCAATGAATATGAATTGCATTTCTTTTTGTAATTTTAGGTTTATAATTGTAAAGGAAAATGCAAATGCGCAAATAAAATAAAATTAAGGTCCAAATTCGCGAATATAGATCGAGTTAAGTCGACAGGTAGATAACAGACAAGGTAGACATGGTATTAGTAAACCTTATTTTCTCGTTATACGGTACATTCACCTTGACCTCGAAATCCAGAGATTATATATAGGCCATCTACGCACAAGCGTTTTCATGTGAGAACATATGCACCCACAAAAAACCAAAAAATTTAATATGTTCTTCATCGATGTTAATATGCACATACACATGTACAGACAATTAAAGTACATATAGGCCTTCATGTATATAAAACTATAAGTACTAGTATATGACTAACGTGGCATAAACAATAATACAATGACGTCGTCTTAATTAATACTAGTATATTGATAAGAGGCAATGTTTAACAGACTTACCAAAAAATCCATGGCATCATTTTCAATATTTTTTCCTCTATATCAGTGAGTAAACTTGTCAACTACTTTTCTTTGTTGAAGCAGATCAGCAGGTGACGATTTCCCATTGTTTCACAGTTGTTCTCAAAACCACGGTATGCTGGAAAAATAGCGTTTGTTGAGTTTGTTGTGACCTTCTTTTCGATATATATACAGTATTCAGATTAACTGAATAATTTTAAGCAAAACTGATCCACCATGGTTAAATGATTTGAAATATCAAATATTGCCATGATATTCTGTACTGGCTAAAATGTTGTGCATAATTTGGGAACAAGAACAATCAGTTTATGCAGGTACTGAGTTCCGTAAAGAGCATGCCTATGTTTACATCCAGTGATCGACTTGACCACGGCTCTTAATGTTTTATCCCCAGTTGGAACTGCATCATATATTGACATAACAACTTTTAAAATATATAAATTTAAGGTATATTGTGTGTTCCACAAACAAAGCGTTTATATACTTATATTTTAACGGTTTTTAACTTAAGGTCACATTAAAGGCCGATCGCCTTCGCGGCTGATCATTCGGATATCTTTCAAGGACTCACTTTCCGTTAATTTAAAATATTTGTTCAATCAGACTATTCACTTAATAATCTAATAAATAGTGAACACATAAATGAATTAATATATTCAATATGCATGCGCAAACTTTTTCAGATTCGTGGATCGCCCATCACCTGTACGGTGCGCCGTTCGGGATGGAAGACGATGATTTTATTTACCCGCCCGATCTACTAGGATCCATAGACTTTGAGAAGGAACATGTAGCTACATATGACCCCCAACTGTCCTTGCCGAACCCTGGACCAAACCTGGTGGTACGACCACTTCGGCGATCGGACTATAACAAGGGTAGATATGTACATGTATTTGTTAAACCCTCAGAAATATTCTTTATTATACTAGTAGTTCTTACTAACAAAAAGTCCAACAAAACGAATGTTAGACTACTCTATCCAATTTGACGTTGACCGATCTGCCGGTCCAACATAAAACTTGTTAGACCGCTATGTCACAGCTTATTAATATTTGTCCGATGATGGCGGAACGGAAATAACCGAAGAGCTGTGTGACATTAATGGCTGGTTGCTACTTGAAATTATACTTACATCTGTATTGACGGGTATAAAAAACCAGTTTTTTAGTGGGATTCGGGCAATATGTGATTTGTTGGACCTCCACTCAGAAATGTTGTCCTCGGCCTTCGGCCTTTGGCAACATTTGTGTCTTCGGTCCGACAAATTATACGTTGCCCTCATGCTCGGTCAATAACTGTATAATACTTATAGTATCTGGTTAGTTGATGCTTTACTTAAAAATATTTACTTATCACCTAAATACACAACATATGATACATTTTACTGTACATGTGAGGGCCAATACTTCAATTTTTTTGTAGGCGACTCTATTTTGCATAGAATTTTAACACCCAGTGGAGTAAATACATTTGTGATGTTCTGTCGGAAAGATCCGAAAGACTGTCGTTTCATATTAAATATTCGTTGAACATCAATTTCTGTAGATTTTGTTGCAATACTATTAAATCAAATACATGTACTCCTTGAATTAATTAACTGGTCCTTGCCATTGGTTTGTTTAAACATATTTTATAGTATGTATGGATTTGAACACAATATCTAACAACTTGCCACGTTCTATGAAATATATATTTCAATTTCAATTTTAATATACAGGCTATATGGACCTACTGCTCTCGGCTCTTTATGTTCGGGATCAAGGAATTACCCAACAAGAATTTGAAGGTTTGACAGCAAATCTTATATATGTTTTTGAGACAATGCGTTGATGATTGTTAGCTTTGTTTTCAAATCACTGTGTAAAATTTACAATGTTATTAAAATGAAAATTTTTAAAAAAGTGCCAAATGATGATGCTTATTAGGATTATTTTGTTGTAAACGATAGTAGTACATCTATAAGCTGCAGCACCCAAGTGAGACACAGGAAAATCACTCAATATACCTCTATAATGTGGGTCATGTATAACTGAAGTGAATTAAACAATTTTGATTGATTTAAACCACGTGTGTATTGAATAAGTCTTTTAAAGTTATTATGAGGCTGACATAAACCAAATTCAGGAGACTGTATGTAGTCAATTAAATGACCTCTTTACACTTGAAAGTTTTTTAAAAGAGTCGTCTGTCTTTCATTAAAAATAGGAAAATTTCATTTTCTCGAAATATTTATATATATATATACGGCAGTTACGAATTTTTCGGCTTTTTTAAAAGTACTTTTCCCATAGACTTCAATATATTAACTTCAAAAGGTGATATATTTGTTACTATTCATAAAAATTCCAAAAGTAAATCTTTATTATTTGATAAACCCTTTAAAATCATAGCAAGATTCTAGTAATCAACATACAATCTATTAGATATGGAATATAATACTCTGGAATGACCTTGACAGTGATGAAGTAGAATACTAGTATGAATGGACTACCTTAAGTAAATAGTACAAAATACAACTTTTTGACATCCCCTCAATTTTATTGTTATACAATATACTTAATAAGTACATCTTTATCATTTCTTTAGATGACAATTCACGCGATGTATTTTCAAATTTTGAAAATTCATTTTGAAAGATAGATTCAACAAAATGAAGGCCAGTGGCGGATCCTACATCATTACTGTTATTGAGGACACATCCACAAAGAAGATCGTGGGTAATGCTGTCTTACACGTGGAGCTGAAGTTTCTACAACCCAGTGTGAAGGTTGTCCATATTCATGAATAATTTAAGTAATCAAATTACCGATAAGATAATGGCACTGCGTCTGCCCATGGGTTTTTGACGATGGCAGAACGAATTAAAAAAAACTACATGGAATTCAAGTCCTTAATTTTATCCAAATACACTCGTGCAAAGTTACTTAATGTTTAGAGCAAATCCTTTATCCATGTTAAAAATCTTATGATCGTATTCTTTTTTAATACATTAAAGAGAGGCCGTTTAGAAGACATCGCAGTTTTAGAAGGATACAGAGGACAGCAGCTAGGAAAACTGTTAAGTCCACCTCTCTCTCTCTCTCTCTCTCTCTCTCTCTCTCTCTCAGCGTAATACTAAATTCATGTATTATCACGTAAATTTTAATCATCTACTGTTACTTTTTATAGTTTGATGGATGTGACGACCATTCTGTGTAAAAAGGTTGGCTGCTTTCGGGTTTCATTACACTGCAAAGACAAGTTTGTCCCACTCTACCAGAAGTTTGGGTTCTACATAGACGAACCAGAGAACATCATGTGGCTGGATAAGAGCTACCTACAATCATAGGGAACCGTTGTTACCTATCCAATACCATCCATGGTGTATGAACATTTGTATGCTGTACGAAAAATTATTCATAATTCCTGTAGACCCTCTTTAAAAAAATAAAATTTTAACATGATTTATGCTTTGATGAACTCCTTTCCAAACTAAATCTATCTTCCATCAGTAAGAAATATGCGAAAGCCTGTAAGTATCATTTATGTACTGAAAAATAAAATAAAATTATAACACCTTTTGGAATAGCGTTATAACGCGAAATGCGTTATAACGCCTTTCCAAAAGGCGTTATAAAGCCTTTATTCGCGTTATAACGCCTTTTGAAAAGGCGTTATTACGCCTTTTATTTTAGTATTCAGTACATAAATGATACTAAAAGGGCCTTCGTAATAAATTATTATTTAGTAAAGAAAAAATCCTAATATTTTACTACCTATATATGTTTTGTTTATACGCCTTTTGGAAAAGCATTTTTTAAATGTCTCTTAGAAAGGCGTTATAACGCTTTATTCGCGTTATTACGCCTTTTGGAAAGGCGTTATTACGCCTTTTGAAAAGGATTTATAATGCCTTTTTTCGCGTTAAACGCCTTTAAGAAAGGCGTTATAACGCCTTTATTCGCGTTATTACGCCTTTTAGAAAAGAGTTAGACGCCTTAATTCGGGTTATTACGCCTTTTGGAAACTACATGTATTTTCAATTTTAAGTTAATCCTTATCTGGTTCACCAAAATTGTCGTGTCTTAGAAATTTCATGTTTTTCTCGGAAGTTTATGACAAGAAAAGGGGTTAGAGATTTTCGATAGGACGTAACTATCTATTTCATGCATCAAAACAAGTTAAAAATAAAGCTGGTTTCGAGTATGGATAGATTGCGTAGCCTTAGCTCAAACGCCAAATAAATCTTTTTGATTTCTTAAAAGAGCCATGACTGAGTGGCCAACAATGAAATAGACAGGCCTACGTCACATTGCTTTCTGACAGAACTACCCAGAGTCCAAGCTTTTGTTCTTTCTGAAGAACAAATTTTTACGAAATCGGCTGAAATTCTGCTACATTTTCGGCAGGAAAGCCATGACTCGATTGGATTTTTTTTAACTTTACTTGAAAGCTCCATTTTTCCTGTCCAAAAATTTGTAGTTTTCTACAAGTGTTGTGATATTTTACATTTATAGAATGTTTATCCTCTAACCCTTTGATACAACGTAACTGTCTCCAGGTAATCTTTTTTTTTTTAATGTTTAAGTATTTTTACCCTCAAAAATTTCCTTTAAACACTGCAAATTGTTAATTTCCATGGTAACGCGAACGCCATTTTAGAAGTTAGAAAGTTTAGTTTTGCTATAAAAGTCGCTGAAACTAAGGAGCTTACGCAACGGCTTAGCATACGTCTTACCCCAGATCCCTTGCCCTTTGTAATTATTTTAAGGTATCTCACTCCTCACGTTTTGATTTCATTGCGCAGGTGTTCAATATATTTTAAAGGAATATGATTTATTTATTTAATACTCACAGAAAGATCATCATTTCATAATTACACAACATTAATAAAGAAAATCCATTTGAATTAAAGAAACAAACAGGTTTTGGGGGGAACTGTTTTCTTGTGCGGAAGGTTTTTTAGTCGAAAATGACAGAAACAAGCAATTTTATGAATTTTCAATATACTTTTCTTTTTATTATACTTTATTCATTATTCACATTTTTAACATTTGATAGGTTTGTGACATGTTCTATAAGTCCTGTGTGACTTGTACAAAACTAAATTTTGAGAGAGTGATAGACGTTTAGCATAAAATCATGCAAATATGTAGAAAATGTCTGAATTTGAACGAGTTTTGAAGCCAAATTTTGCGAGAATTTTACCTTTGAAGCCATATATCTAAAATTTGACATCACTGACCCCCATGTTTTATTATGTCAAAATTATATTGAATACATATCTGGGCAAACTGGATTAATCTTATAAAATTCTTGATATTCAAAATGTTTTTATTTCAAATCAAAGTGTAACTATTATAGAAATTGTCTATTTTAAGTGCAAAAAGGTCACACAAAAGTTTATGCAGCTTCGAACAATTTTTTTCGTAATCCCTCTATTCAGTGTGACCATTGTGCATAATTAAAAACAATATTTCAAGAAAATATTTTGCTTAATCAAAATTACTGACAACAAATCCTATATATATATAGATCAGGCTGAAGTCGCATTTTAGGTGCAAAAAGGTCAAATTAAATTGGCCATAACTCAGAGGGATAAACACTGACCTCCCATTATCTTTGTATTTTTTAAGTGTGTTTTGTCTACAGATTTCAATGATGTACTTCTCAAGAAATTCTTGATGCAAGAACATTGAGGAGTGGGATACCTTAAAATTAGAGTAGTTGCCCCTTGAATCGACGTCACATTGTTGTGTCTGGAGCAGAACAAAATGCTCAAATCTCTGCAGAGGGAAGGAGGAAAACGTTAAAATTGAATAGCAACAAAATATTGTAAGTAAACACGGATGAAGCGAAGAATTTCAGAGAGTATTTAAAAGGTGAGATTGATAATTTTGAAGAGTTTAAATGAGTTAAATTGGATTATGGCTTCGCCTCGCCATCTATGAGATTGATCAACCCCATATATTTCTGTAGTCAGTCAGTAACAAACCTAATAAGTAATAATATTGTATCATATTATATAATACAATGTTGTATCATGTTTATTGTACCATATGATACAATATCATATGATATATCATATATGATACAAAATAATATGATATAATATCATATCATATAATACAATATCATGATACAATATCATATCATAAAATAGGATATCATAGTATATGGTACAATATCATATCATATGTGACAATATTGTAATGCATCATGTGATACGATATTGTATCATATGATACTATATTGTGTCATATAACATGATACAATATTATATCATATGATAGATTTAAATATTGTATAACATGATTTAATATCACCTAAAATGATACAACATCATATATTGATACACTGTCATATCATATGATACAGTATCATATTAAATCATGGTATTATACAGTATTATAATGTATCATATGACACAATATTGTATAGCATCGTATATTGTATAGTATTGTATTGTATGTATAGGATACAATATCATATTTTATAGTAGTGTATTGATAAACATTGTATCATACAATACAGTATGAAATTTACCTATAATATGATTATCATACATTATTGTATCATATGATATTAAATATTGTGTCAAACCAATATTTTATTAAAGATCATTAACAATGATTTTCATATAATATGATAAAGGTGGTCTGATAAAGGTGATGCCTCGTCTCGGTGAGCTTTGTAATCTGTCCTATTGATGTTTTATCTGACCAGAAAAAGATATGGCTGGTATTTTTGGTGAATTTTTCTCCTTAATGTCATTCCTTAAGTCAAACAGGTAGTTATAAATCATTTTGGCCCAGGTGCAAATTATGAATTTCCCGCAACACAGCTGTAAAGGGGGGGTACCCCCACCCCACAATTAAAACTGTCCCTTGCCACCTTCAAGCACAGGTCAAAGTTATGAATTCCCTTAAAACTTTATTTTCGTGACATATCTAAATTGCATAATATACCGTCCGTTCAAATTGGCCAGATTTTATCGCTGTTGTATCTGTTTACACTAATTTTGGCTTTGTAGCCAAGGAAAGATAACTCTAATATTTGGCTACGAATAGGCAGTGGTTATTAAGCCTGGTGAATAGCACCATGGATGAACCTGCAAACACTGGGGCTCTTGGTAAGAATATTTTCTTCTATTATTTCTTTCTTATATTAATTAAGCTATCTATTACTGTAAACCAACTTTTATTCGCGTGCGAGAAATTTTCATGAGGTTCACAAAACCCTCGCCGTCGCGAATATTTCTCACCGCGAACCAGTCCTTAACCTCAACCGACCTTGTTAGCTATGAGAGATGACGAAGACCCAGTGCCATTAGTAGAGGTATGTACAGCGGAGTGACACAGTGCAGTAAAGTTTCTGGCCCAAGTTGTATTCTTTGGTGCGTATAGATAAAGACTGTCTGATGGACACTCTTGCACTTATTAGAAGTTGAGAGTCGGCAGATTTTTGATAGGTTTTGGTCCAGAATTTGTTTCTTGATGACCCTCTGTATGCTGAAAATGTCTTCAGGTTCCAGGTCCAGGTGCCTTCCATAATGTAGAAATTTGGCGCTGTAAGTAGGTAGGTGGGCATTGTAAACGACATTCTCCGACAGTGGTCATGGACTCCGGAAAAGCATGGCTGAATGTTGGAAATGGCCCTCTCAGCCTTCTGTATGAAAAGTTCATTAGACTTGCACAGTTTTCTGATGTGCACCAGTTCATATCTAACTCGTGCATGCACACATGTTGCTAGTCTTTGAACAAAAGCATCACTGTTGCTACCGGGCGGGAGGGAGGACTTCAGTTTTAGGCTCCTGATGTTTTTCTGTAGATTCCTAAGTTTATGAATAAAGCACTTGTTTTGTATGATTTCAGTGCCAGTCGCCTTAGAGTAGTCTCTAAGTGTCTTATCCAGTTGAGCGGAGGAGTCACTGGTAACTTTAAGTATGTTCTCATTGCACAGGGACTATAAATTTCTTCTCACCAGTGTCGCCTCACTTGATGCAATTGTCTCATCATTTCCATGATTTTTCTTACAGTTTTGGTGGTCGCAGCTTCTTTTACTCCAGAGCTTGTTAGCAGTCTGCAGCACCAGTACCAGCTTTCGGGGAGTATTATTTTCGACAAGGGTTGAAAAGCTCTTGGTCCCAGCCTCGAAGCCTGCCTGTGGTCTGTTGTCATATGACGTATCCGTCTCAAGGTCCATATCCATCTCTTCCCTTCCAGCCAAGCGGTTTACTCTTCTAACGTAACGTTGATTTTCTATCATGCTTTCAGTGTTGATTTCTTCTACTTGGTCGCAGAGAGTTCAGTTTCTGTTTTGCTGTTTGCCATCCAGAACAATTTTAAACAACTCCTTCTTGAAAACAACATGGCAAATTAATTGTCACTCGGCAATATTGAATTAAATATGTGTTCTATTTTAGGAAATCTACTTTAATATCCTGTGCATTGTATACTTGTAGAAACAAGCTGTATGCTTTTTGTGTGCATTGTAAATGTACAGAATATTATTAAAGAATGACTATTAAAGGCCTGCAGGTCTTTTATTTCCAAAAGTTTACAATTTTAGGCCTCTGGAGCTAAGGAATAGATAATTCGAGATTCCTCTGACTCTTGTAACACCCCCCCCCCCCCCCCACACACACATTTTCATGAATTAATGATTTTCAAACATCAAATAAAAAAAGTGGGGTAACAGACAGAGGAGTCTCAGATTAGGGTTTAGACTTCAAAATGAAGCTTAAAAAGCAAACATGAGACTCTGACATGTCAAACTAAGGGCTATGGCACTCAGGTGACCGTCAAGGCCTGTTGGTCTCTTGTTTTCTCTCTTCTGGAAGGGGGGGGGGGGTGATTGTTTGGTTCTTATTAAGGTGATTGGTGTTTGGTGGTATTATTACCTAATTGACTACCGGGTAAACAGATTTAAATTTTACGAAAGACGTTCACTTGTTGGTGACGACAATGGGTGGTTGCCGTTTTTGTCGTGTTATTTACCACGGGCCGTTACCGGTTCCCTGTTACATCCGGTCCTTTATCACTAAACACTTACGTCAGAGTTCTGTTTACGATCTCAAATGAATATTTTAACATGTAGTTTTAACATCGGAATTTTAATGGATTCTAATAACTGTGCAAAAAATAATGTCTGTATCTGTTTCAACAGGAAAAGTGTAGAATCTTGTCACGGATGGTGCGTACTGTCATCCAATTTAATTTCCAATCACCGACTTCCTTTAAATGTTCAACAACTTTATTATCAAAAATGGTTTAAAATATCGAACGACAAATTTCAGTTTGATTTAATAAAAAATAACCAAACTATCTTTATGCATCTACTCTATTCAGTGTTCATTAATTTTTTTAAAGATAAATCATCAACTCTTTTTATTGTTCAAAATTTTTTTTAAAGATAAATCATCAACGGTTGATGTTTCCAACAATTTTTCTTCGGTGAAATTTATTCAAATGTCAATAAAACTAGACTTTATATCATAAATTGGAATTGATATACACTGTGGGTAAATTATTGTTGATTTTAAGAATAAACTTTATCCTCTAGAAAAGCCCTACCCTATCTCTAACCCGTTCCACGTAGAGAATCACTTCTCGGTGATTTTTAATACATGTACGTGTACCTTTTCGCAATACCTACTTATATACACATGGTACATGCGTATCTTCTTATCATTTATAGTTGAACTACGATTTATGCGCTACATTAAATTGATATTAACTGAGTGATGTAGTCATGAAAATTAAAAGTTA
Organism: Magallana hongkongensis; assembly: GCA_016163765.1. Lineage (NCBI taxonomy): Eukaryota > Metazoa > Mollusca > Bivalvia > Ostreida > Ostreidae > Magallana > Magallana hongkongensis. The sequence goes on from WFKH01011801.1 coordinate 38,954,256, forward strand.
ATTGTAGATTTAATCGAGCAATAATAATTATAAATGTAAAAAAAAAATGAAAAGGAAAAAAGGGTTGGAGTTAGGTTTTATTAGGGACCTTTTCACATTTAATTACATGTTCCAAAGAGTTCTAAATCCCTTGCTCTTTATTTGCAAGTAAAGGAACTGCAATCTAATAGCATTGAATTTCTCGGCATTTAATAATGAAGTTTGATTTCACAGCTACAGAATTACTGATTGAAGTCTTACAATTACGACTCTCATATCTAAATGTGTATTGAAATGCATAACTGTAAGATTTCACACACGCGCTATCACGCTGATTGTAAAATGAAGGTGCTCTTGAGTAGCAGAATTTATTTTCAATGAACCCTAAGTCCCGATTCACACATTATTTTATCGTTTCTAATGATATAAAATAATCGAAATCCTCAGGGTTTCGGAATAAATTGAGAATACCCGACAATACATCAAATCATTAGTCTGAATAATCACGGCAGGGGTTTTAATAGGGACTCTTTCGGTTTTACATTTTTTTTAAAAATAAGTCAGGCCTCTCTATTCTTCCTAAGGAAAACGTTTTCTATTATTCAACAAATGTGTTTGCTTTCAGCTTTTCGCTCCCTGTTGAGTTTTTGAAGGATAAGTGAACAGCGGTTGAGCAATTCCTTCTGTTCATAAATAGATTCTTTCATATCGCATATTCTGCCAACATCATGTCAAGCAATCTTTAGCCATCGTTGTGTAATACGATTTGTGATCAAATAATGTGGAGTCCCGAGCGATCTTCAGAAATTTTTGTCTGCAACGAATAAAGAGTACATAGAATGAATTGTGTCTGGAAATAATATAACGAGTTTTGACCGCTTGTATAACAGTTATTTTTGGGAAAACGCCAAAAATCATCCATATACCACTATTGGTTCACGTGCTCTGAGCTAAACAAGCATCTTTGATCTACTTTTGATAAAAGTACGACAATCTCGACTATAAAATGTTATCAACACTAGGGGTGGGTGGAAGTATGCAAGTTTGAGTGGAGTATCCCCCACACCAACGTTTGATCAACCATATGAGTAAAACTTTCGCATTGTCAGGACAGTGTATGGCTATTCATTGAACATTTTTGATATGTTCTTTTTTTATTATCATCACTATTGTATGAGTAACTTTTTTTTAATTTACAGAAATTAAACTATCAAAACAAGAATAGTGCTAATAAATTAAGTTTCGGTCGAAAAACAAAATTGCGTGTATATCGTGATCGTTTACCGCGAAATTGGCATACCAGATTTAATTTGATTCCGCGCACTAACGGGACAAAGTAGCTGTATTAAAACTAATAAATACTGTTTGTCATCTGTATTGAATTCATTGAATTTGAACTTTAGGTTTCATACAGGTAAAAAGCTGAAAGAAAATTCACACAAACATCATTTATGGTCTTAAGTATTATCGTTTATCCCTTTTGTTAAAGCGTAGAGAATGAAAATAGCGGGTGAATAATCGGGTAATTTTGCGGTATGGATAGGAAATTTCTTTTTATGAACCGATAGCTGGAAGTATTTAAATACATTATAGATAGTTTTGATTGAGTGTATAGTGCATTCATGAGGTTTAAATACGCGTGTACTGTATTACGAGTGAAATCTCGATCATTTTTGACGAAAGATGTTTAAAGTGGATGTATGAGTTTTTAAACGGTAAAGCTCGTGAATATGAATTTCTCAAATTTTTGGTTTATATCGCTCTTTTTCTCATTTTGGAACGTCAGAACTATCGGTAAGTTAAATTAATATCTCTTAATTTATCTGTGTATTTTTTCATGATAAAAATTTGGGACCTTTGATCTACTGTTGATGTACAGAGCTTTGTGAAATCTGTGTTTAAAATTCTTACACAAAATGTACCAGTATATTTAAAATTAAATAATTTGTACCGGTACATATGACAATAATAGATTATTTAGTATTATGATAGCTTATAAACAAGTTTCACAATGTCTAGTAAATTAAATCTCGGCAGTAAGGGAGGTTGTGTGACGTCAACGTATCATTTAAAACAATGACGTATGTATAGACGTGACACTTTTATTCAAGGAATGAATTTAAGGTCAAGATCACAGGCACCTGACGTCATATATTTTTCTCATAATAAAAAAATACTCCGCTTACCTAATAAATGACAATGTACCCATCCCCGCCATCTTTGATTTTTTTTTAAACTGGTACATCAGCTGGAAGTTTTGCTTGAAACTCATCGGTAAAAATTATTTTGCAATCCTCTCCGTCTCCCGATCGGTCATTCAACATCTAAGCTTACAACCAATTCAACCAAAACGGTGCATTACACCTGTCATTAATAAAAATAACCACTCGATCTGCATATACTGCCTTGGATATGCGATAAATGTCTAAAGGGTGGACGGAAGTTGTCACCAATATGTAAATGAGATTTCCCTGCAACGTGTGTTTGTTTCGATATTTCAAAATATATGCATTTATAAACATGTTTATATAAACTTTGTGTAACAAAAGTTATAATTGATTGTTTATAGTATCCCTTTTCTTAATTTTAACTCGTATGTTGATCGAATTCAAAATTGACGCCTTTTGAATATTCGTATCAGTTCTATATTTGGAAGGGATTACCCATATTATGACGCGATTTATGTCAACTTCCGTCCACCCTTTAGCTTTTTGTCGCAAATCAGCAGCAGAAGATGCAGAATGAGGAGATATTTTTAATAATAAACGATGTTATGGGCCGTTTTGGTTGAACCAGCAGTAAGCTAAGATATTGAATGACCGATCGGACGGCGGAGGTGATCGCAGAAAAATGTTACCGCTGAGTTATAAGCGAAAATTCTCGGCGATGTGACAGTTTAAAAAAAATCCAAGATGGCGGGGATGGGTACCTTGTCAATTATTAGGTAAGCGGAATTTTTTTTTATTATGAGAAAAATATATGACGTCAGGTGCCTGTGGTCAAGATCTAGTAAATGAAAGGTGCCTGCAGGTTTAAAATATTCAAGATATAAATTCTTTCAATGATGCTTTATAACAATAGCATTTTTAGGGTCTGTCGGGGCATAAAATTTTAGTAAACACAATGAAAAATTATGTTTTAAACTGTCATTTTCTACAAATAATAAAGGAAATGAGTAACCCATTTCAGAGTTTTGTCCATTTTTGACTAATGAAATATATCTAGAATGCCTACATTCTCTCCAAAAACGGAAGTTAACAAGCTCTTGATCTCATCTTTAAAATGATGTAAAATTAAATATAGGAATCAGGATTACTTTTCCCATGATTTAATATAGAATATTAAGAAATTGTTTCATTTTTTACATATTTTTTTTTCCAAGCACCAAAAATACACTCTGGAATCATTTACTAGATCTTGACCTTAATTTCTACCTATTTGATACGATATAACATGGGGCAGTTTACGCTTTATCAACCGCGAAGCGATTTATAAAAAAGCGTAAATTGTCCCAAGTTATGTTATACTCGTATAACATAGGTAGAAATTAAATTTATTCATTATAATTTAATTTTCTACAACTAAAATCAGAAAAAAGGCTTATTATTTAAAAAAAAATGGCGTTAATTTCTACAAAAAACTGTAACGGCAAGAGGATTAATACGTTTTGCACGCGCATCGTATTGTGACGTAGGCAAGTTATGTGATACAATATAAATGCATTTGTTTTAAGGAATGAATTCAATAGCTACCCATATTTATACAATTATAATTTAATTCTGGTTGTAACGCGGCATTTGATTGGATAGAAAAATTTAGTTAAATTTGTAGAACCCGGTTTGCACGTCACAAGACACGTCACAATGTACCAACGTCAAAAACGTACTAATCCGCTTGACGTTACGTTTGAGTTTTGAACAGAGTAATATCATTTTTAGAAGTTTAAACGCACTCATTTGTACAGTTAATTACAGAAAATTAAATTATAAGGAATGAACTCAATATCTACCCAAGTTATACTCGTATAACCTGGGTTGGAGCAATTTACGCTTTTTTATAATCCGCTGATTTTTTTTTTTTTACCGTTTTTTAGCTCACCTGAACCGAAGGTTCAAGTGAGCTTTTCTGATTACCCGTTTTCCGTCGTCCGTCTGTCCGTCCGTCCGTCTGTCCGTCTGTAAACTTTTCACATTTTTGACTTCTTCTCTAAAACCACTCAACCAAATTTAACCAAACTTAGTACAATGCATCCTTATGGGAAGGGGATTATAAATTGCTAAAATAAAGGGTTAATCTTTTTTTAAAAGGGAGATAATTGCGAAACAGTGAGTATAGGGTGCGTGTCTTTAAAAATCTTCTTCTCAAGAACCACTGCACCAGAAATGCAAATATTTACACAAAAGCTTGTATATATAGTGAAGATTCTAAATTGCAAAAACCGTGACCCCCGGACCAAAACTGGGGCCCCAGGCGGGGTTCAAAGTTTAACATAGAAGTGCATAGGAAAAATGTTTTAAAATCTTCTTCTCAAGACCCACTGCACCAGAAATGCCAATATTTACACAAAAGCTTGTCTATATAGTGAAGATTATAAATTGTAAGAATCGTGACCCCCAGACCAAAACTGGGGCCCCAGGCGGGGTTCAAAGTTTAACATATATAGAAAAATGTTTTAAAATCTTCTTCTCAAGAACTACAATGCAACAGTTTGGAATATTACTATGCATACATCCTTGGCAATTGTAGATTCTAAATTGTTAAAATCGTGACCCCCGGACTAATACTGGGACAACAAGAGGGGTTCAAAGTTTAACATAGAAATATATTGGAAACATGTTTAAAAATCTTCTTCTCGAGAGCTACAATGTTACAGTTTGTGAGATGACTATGCAAGGATCCTCAAAAAGTGAAAATTCTAAATTGTAAAAGCCGTGACCCCCGGACCAACACTGGGGCCCCAGAAGGGGTTTTAAGTTTAACATAGAAGTATATAGGGAAAGTGTTTAAAAATCTTCTTCTCAAGAACTACAATGCAACATTTTGTGGGATTACTATGCAAGCATCCTCAAATTGTCAAGATTCTAATTTGTGG
>WFKH01011801.1:38959426-38993498 GCA_016163765.1 Magallana hongkongensis
ATTTGATCACGTGACCAACCAACTTCATATCCCGGTGAACTTTTTAACATTGCTGTTTATTTCTTAATAAAACTAATAAATATTGTATTCATTCCTTAAGGTAGCTCGCGGGTTTACTGCTTGTGAGAAAACCTACCCTGAAAATTTATTTGAGATTCGTCTGCGTAGTAATAATGTTATCGTGATTCAAACACAGTGTTGCTGATAAAATCAAGTAACGTCATTTCAATGAAATATATAGTAAATTGCATATCTTAGTCGAAAACCGCATTTCAAAACTCAGCTCCAAACTTTTAAACGATCTGGACGAACTTAATTTTACTCAACACAATAACAGAAGAGATAATTTTGAATCAATTCATAAAAAATAATCAATATGTGTTCTCGACCAATTTTTCGCAAAACAACTTTAAAGATTTAGAAGATTTCACAAAATCCTTTATTTTCATCACGACGTTAGCCCGACGTCTTTTGTCCGAGAACCAAAAATGAAAATGCGCTGGTTGACAAGACTAGCTGATTAACACATATTAGAACATGCAAATCAAATTAACATTATTATGAATGTTTTCGAATGCAATTGATGTAAGGTTGTGAAGAGAAGAAACATGGCTACTTTTCTTTTCATGAAACCGAATGAGGCAATCATTCACTGCAAAAATAATTACCATACAACTATTGACATATTAATAAGTTTGTAATCGTATACGATAACTAGCTAAAGCCAAAATAATTTTAATAGTTAGATCGGTATTTGAAAATACAGAATTTATAATTGTAAAACGAGCGAAGTTAATGCATACGGTTCAATTTATTTACAATGTACTTGTCTAAACATGATTTTAGATTAAAGAGTTCCAACGCACACTTATACCTTATAGAACTAAATGCGACAATGTATGTCACGCCTTTAAATTTTTAGCACTTGATAATTATAAATGTTTGTATAAACTGCAATATAGCTTTTTGAAATATTTCATTTTGTTTCTAAAGATCATTTGTTATTTTTAAAAGAAATGTATGAGTTTGCTATGACGGTCAACTCTTTACGTCGAATCCTATTGTGACGTCCGCAAACCCGTGAGCACAATAATAGTCAATAATTGAAATAATTGTTCGTCCGAAAAATATTGACCGGTCAATATTTTTTTAATATTGACCGGCTAGGAATAATATCGAGAAAATATTGCCACCATTTTAATAAATCGTTCCCTGATTCGTCGATTTGCTGACGGAGACGTAAATAAACATTTGCGACTCCAAAACAAGGTGACGTCATAATAGGCAATCAGTCAAGCCAAGTATAAACAACGGGCGCGCAATAATATTAATGCGGCGGTTAGCAGGCATAACAGATACAAGGAATTGCGAATTATAAGGGAGTAAAATAGGTAGAATATATATAGCATAATTCCTTAAGGCGATGGAATATTACCAGAGATCGTTTAATGCCGAGGATATTTAGGAAATGGATTTTGCGCAAAATTGAACTGTTGATTTGTACGTTGAGCTGAGGAAATTATCGCGATTTGTTTTCAAACCCTTTCTTGATTTTTGGTTTGGGTTTTTTTTTTATATATATAATAATACAAATGTTGGACGGGGGTTCGGGCAACATTGATTATATTAGCCCCCTTGGGACGAATATATTGCCCTCCGCTTTGCGTCGGGCAATATTTCGTTCCCCGGGGGCTAATTTAATAAATTTTACCCTCAGCCCTAGTCAATATTTTTATAATACATGTATTGAATTCGTGTGACAAGATTTGTTTCCATTGTTATTTTTATGTCCCCGAAGATTTTATGACTAGTCTGTCTTTTATTAAAAAAAAACAACTTTCAAAAGTCTAATGCTTTAACAAATATGCTGCTTTAAGATCTGATGACCGGCTGTTTAAAAATTTACTGTCATGTTTAAATTTGATTTTAAAGATTCAAAATATTTGCACAGGACAGGTTATCGTGTCGAAGATTTTACTCGTATTTAGTTTCTTTGTGCTCGTCGTTTTGACGAACAATTTTCCCAGGGATTGCATATGATTATTGTTTACGAACGCTTTTGTTAGGTTCAAGTGTTGTTTAATCTTTTATATTTTTTTCCTTTGATTTCCTGTGAAAGGCCGCTCAAAGTTAAGTCTACGTTTAACGGCACATTAAAAATACCACACAAGAAATCAAACAAAAACTATAAAAAGTTAACCAACACTTGAACCTAACAAAAGCGTTCCTAAACAATAATCATATGCAATTCCTGGGAAAATTGTTGGTAAAAACGGCGCTCTAATTTATATGACACAAAGAACAAAATATCAAATATTCGACCAATAACCTGTCCTTTTGCAAATATTTTGATTCTTTAAAATCAAATTTTACACATGACAGTAAATATCAAACAGTCGGTCATCTTCAAAAGTAGTAAATTAGTGGCCTACGCGTAGCTTGAAAACTAACTGTATATGTACTAATGTAAATGAATAAAAATAATTTGTTTTAAAATTTCAGTGTGAAAGGCCGCCCAAAGTTAATTTTACGTTTAACGTCACCTTAAAAATACCAAACCTACGAGGAAGGGCAATGAACATTTAAACAAATTAAATTTTAAAAGAAATTATTTTTATCTATTTACATTAATACATATACAGTTAACGTCAGTTTTCAAGCTACACTTAGGCCACCTCTTTAATGATATTTCCTTTCAGGTATAAAGACAATCCCAATTAGTATCTGTTTTATATATTAGTAATCCATAATGTGCTCAAAACAATTAGAATTTGTACAGATTGAAGTAATTAGTAGCAAAAAGTAAAATCAGACCGGAAAAGATAAAATTGAAAATAGGGGTTAGTTTGGGTTTTGTTTAAATACACATTTTTTCCTAAGCCTACGCGCGCGGGTGACGTTATTCATAGAATTAACTTTGGACAGCAAGTATCGTCGGGTTTAAGACAACCTGTCATTTTCATTCAATTTTTCATTCAATCTTTATTCACTTTAGGCTTTACATCCAATCAGTATTCATATAGATATAATACAAATTCTATACAATTCTATATCCTATACATATTCTATAAGCAAATAGAGCAGGAGAATAGACAACTGTAATTTAAGGTAACGGCTCCTCATTCTCCTCGTGCCGTTATCTCCCCCTTCGGACGCTCTGCGCCCCATCATGCTGTTTTCGTGTTCTTGATGTCAAAATTACTTATGGGCATAATATACAGTTTAAAGTGGAATTGATTGGTTGGGTAAATTATTAAGGAGTTTACTCAAATGCCACGGCCAGATCTATTCATTACTTCTATATAAAGCATTTTGATATATAAATAATTCTAGTCATTTTACACTGTTACATAATTTTTGTTTTAGGAACTTCGAAACTATGGGTCAATATTCAATAATCAAGGCAAACACTTTGATATTGACCTCGGATTTCTCTCTCTCTCTCTCTCTCTCTCTCTCTCTCTCTCTCTCTCTCTCTTACTTGTATTGCGTGGTAAAATCGTGAAATCGGATTTTCAATCAGATGGCATCGTCGGAAACCCATTGCCAGTCTTGCATAACGCATTGAACTTTTCTCGTTATCAAGAATAATTCATGCCATATTTCTTTTGGCTTCTTCATACTTTAAATCTCACCAACAAGCTGTTTTCAAAACAAGAGATCCCAATCGCGATTTCCTTAGACCTTTCCGGCAGAACTCGAATGTGTTTACTCACCGGATGTTATTCCTCCACATCATTAACACATACTTTTTGCATATCAACCTAATAATGTAAAAACAATGGAAAAGATAACTTACTAATCTTATATATATTCTTTAAGTTTTTACATGACTATTGTAGTCGGACAATGTGCAGCTGGTACCACAACAGGAAAGAACCCCTCTGTAGATACCAACGAAGACACTCTGACGGGTTGGTTCTCTAAAGTCTGTCTGTCTGTCCGTCCGTCTGTCCGTTTGTCTCTGTCTTTCTGTCTGTATGTCAGTCCGTCTGTCTATATGTCTGTTTGTCTGTCTGTCTGTCTGTCTGTCTCTCTCTCTCTGATGAAAGATATTAGATGAACAACCTTCCATTTTCAGGTGCAACTTTTTTGCTGAAGTCTAATGACAATACGTACAAAATCTTGTGTTGTGGCTTTGTGACACAGTGGGATATCAATATCGGGACTGGCAGATCCGGGACCTTGTACGCCGAGGTTTGGCGGGATGACTCTGGTACATGGAAGCTGGTTGGTGTGAACACGATTACTGTCAACGGTTTGTGGATTTTGTGGATACATTAATACAATTGTTTATCTCTTTTTAGAACTTACAGTACTGTCATGAATTCGAAGAGTATTTTGATTCGTTGTTTCCTTTTTTAGCCGGAGAAACCTTCAAAACAGTCACTGTTAATGCCGCTGACCAAATAGCCGTTCAGAATGGAGACTATCTGGGATTGTAAGCTCATGAATATTAATATCAATTAATGAAAATTCTACCACAATGAATTTGATATAATGTCTTTAAAATATAACTTCTTAAAAAGTTACAAATTGATTAACAGTAAAAATTTCCAGATTTACAAATTGCATGAAGGGAACGAACCATCTTAAAAAGGTAATCATCCAATCTCAGATTGGGGAGGGGGGGTCAGGATTATGCTATTTGTTTGATCTTTTAGCAATAAAATGTAGAATGAACCATTGTTAATTTATCATAATTATTATGATCATAGATTTTATTATTAATATTTTGCTAAATATTAACGCGGCTGTAGCAACGGAACTGAGAATGCAACAACAAACAAGTCCTGGAATGGAGTCCACCTCCCCATCCACCTAAACCCGGGTGTTGTTTTCATGAAAATTTCAATGCCTTTACCTCATAACCTCATAGGTTTACTATTTAGCTTTGATAACTATGCAAATTCAAGAAGAGGAAAGGGGGGGGGGGGTGTTGGACCCACATGTGCCGTCCCTACTTATATATTCGCGACTAGCGCTAGGTCAATAATCCAATAATCGTTTTCAGAATTTTTTTAAAGCGAGCAAATTAGTTGTGTTCTCATTTGTGTTCTGTAGTTCGTGTGCATACTCTGACATTTGTTGACAAATACTGTTAAATTCTAAAACGTTGGATTAAAAGACCTTGGTTTGTATACGAAAAAATATTTATTAAGAATCGTTGATTGAAATGAAAAGAACTTGACATTACCTATGGGTACTGCAAACTATATAATTTTTCGCAAATGTTGAAACCTTTTGTTTTCTTAAAAGAAAACAAAGACTTTTTAAAGACTCCATCTATTCTATACAGAAGAGCAAGGTTTTAGAACCATTTTCACAAGACCTTGGACTTTCGGAAGGATGTAACAATCTTTTTCTTGCGTCGAAACAAGTCAAAAGTGACGCTGGTTTCAAGTGAAATATACACAGATTTCGTAGTCTTAGCTCAAAAGCCAGATAAATCGTGTTGATTTCAAAGAGCCATGGCTGAGTGGCCAGCAATGAAATATACAGGCCTACGTCACATTGCTGTTTGACACAACTACCCAAAGTCCAAGCTCTTGTTAAAATGGTTCTAATTCGGCGGAATCTTTTCAATGTCTAACATGCTCTTTTCAGGGTACTTCACACGATGATACACTGATATATATCTACATGTAATTATAAAAATAAACAATTTTACGTTCTTAAATAGTTGTTATTTACTTACGGAAAAATATCTACATATACAAAGATTTGTCTTTAAGGTCAAAATCTAGTAAATGAAAGGTGCCTACAGGTTTATGTATTCTTTTAATGATGCTTTATAACAATAGCTTTGTTTGAAAGGGTGTACAAGGGCTTTAATTTTTGGTAAACACAATGAAATATCACATTTTGTGTCACTTTCTATAAAATATGAAGGAAATAAGTAACAAATCTCGGAGATTTTTTTTTCATTTTTGACTAATGAAATATATCTTGAATGCGTACAGTCTCTCGAAAAACGACATTAAACAAGCTCTTGACCTCCACTTCAAAATGATTTCAAATTGAATAAAGTTAGCGGGATTACTTTCCCATGATTTGATATAGAATGTCAAGAAATTGTTTCATTTTTTACATTATTTTAAAGCCGTCAGGTATACGGGAAAAAAATTTCTTCAAATCAGTTCTGACGTCATAATGGTTCTAGCACCAAAAATACACTCTGGAAATAATTTACTAGATCTTGACCTTAATTAAATAATTTTGATGACTACTCACCAAAGACTTATATTTTTCACAAATAACTTATTTATCCATTCAAATAAACTTTGTCAAAAGCCAAATAACTCTTATTATGACTTTCTTTCTGTTATACATGTGCATGTCTAAAATAAAATACTATGATTTCTCCGACATCCACAATTGATTTATATTTTACATTACACAATATATTTAAATAATTGTAGGTTTTTGAAACAGTCTAAACAATAAAATTATAGTACCCTGATGCTTTTAGACAAAATTGTACAAAATCTGATGCTGAAAAAAGTGTTTCAGTTTATGTCTAGGCCACATAAAATTAATATTTAGATTCTCATCCCGATGTGCAAAAAATATGGGGCGGGTGGCAGATTTTATTTTTTATTTATTTTATAAACATCTTTTCCACTGTTCATGTTCTAGAAATAACAACTCCTCTATTTTTTTTAAATTGTTAATGCTAACATGTTTGATCTTTTTCTTCGTGTTTGTTCAACTTTTCAAACCGACTACATTTTGAAATTTTGCTTTTGAATAATTTCATTATGATAATAAAGCACTTTTGGTGGTAAATATGTTACTATTCACAAAGTAAATTTACCAAAAATTGGCCTCGGACCCCCCTGGCAAACACAATTATCCCTCGGAGCCCCTCCCCTTCGAAAAATTTTCTAGATCCGCGCATTTAGGCATTTGCGCCATCTTATTCGCTCTTGTTCTTGTAGAAATTATTTGTAGTGGTATGCAAATAGGAGAATATACAAAGAAGGAAATCTGTAAATGTTTTATTACTTCTATATAAAGCATTTTGATATATAAATAAACCAATCTCTATTCCTAAGGTCAAGTACAAAAGTTATGTTTTTTAAAAACACAAAATTCATGTAGCAAATAAAAATAGAAAATGTAATATACACGTACATCTAATCTTGATTGACTTTTTATATGCCAAATATGACATAATTGTTCACTAGTCATAATATGTTAGATAACACGCCTATTGTTCTCATGTGCAAAAATTGTTAGCTGGCAATTTGTAATAATACATTGTCTGTATTCTTACATGTATATAGCTTTTACTTACTCTGAAGTTTTAGATGGCGTTTTGTTTACTGTAATTTATTATCTATTGTAATAAAAGACAGTGGCGTAGCTAGACCAGAAACGAAGTGCATGCTTAAAATGGCAGGGGGTCTGGGGGCGTCATGACGCCCCCAGTGGGTCCAGGGCGAAGCCTGGTGGGGGCCAAGGGGGCGAAGGCCCCGGAAGCTCATGGATTCTGACGATTTTTAACACTAAAAATCATCGCAGAAATTGAAAGGAATGCTCATTATTTAAGCATATTTTTAGGCAGTTAAAATTGTTTTGGTTATAGTTTAGGCATAAAATAAAATCACAAAACTTATTAAAAGCTAAAAGAAGAAAAAACTTTTGACGTTTGTTTTTGACCCACTCAAAGCTTTTATTCTTAAGTTCATTTTCACCTAGTTTATGGTAATGAATATCTCAATAAAGCTGTGATATTCTATGGGGGAAATTTAAAATGATGTGTAAAACTAAGTATTAGTTCAAATGCAAAATAAATCTTTGCTTTATTAGGTACATGCATTGTGTACTGTTTCTTTAATATGGTACTGTAAGACCACATTGCGTGTCTATATTTGGTACTTAAGACGTCTTTGTTTAGCATTGATAAATTTGTCGATGACCGCTGGGATGACCCACAAAGATTCCGGATAAGGTAGGACCGGGTGACGGAAACGGGTTGATGGAATAACTAAGTATGGACCTTAATACTTGAATTCTTTTTTAAATTTTTTTTTTCTTTATTTTTTTACTGAGTATCTTCCTTTTCCCAAATGATGTGCATGCTCAGGCATATAAGCATACATGGTAGCTACGCCACTGAAAGATCTATTCTACTCTTTAAAGGGTGTTATTGTTTTATGTGGTGAAGGCAGACAGGTATAAAGAGGGAAGGTTAGACAACTCTCCTCCCCTCCCCGTACCATACTCAACCAATGTCTTGTATTGTAGCAAGTCCTCCGGGCAAACGATCGTTAGATACTACAAAACCAACAATGGGATGGGCAGCAGCAATGAGATTGTGCAGGTCTCGTCCTCGGCCGGGCATACGAAATCCGACACCGCCACATTTTCCGATTTCGGCGGAGAAAGGAACCTCGAATTCGGTCTAAAGGCAACTCTGGGGCCAGGTTGGTTGCCAAAGGCTTTTCATATTCCTCCATATCAATATTTACAAAATGACATTTTTATGTGTGCGGCAGAATGAAGACACTTTAGCTTGTCGCTTTCAATGGTTGTAGGGGCGACCCCCCAGTTTACTGCAGGCCTAGCTACCACTAGCACCGTAACAGACGACACGGAAGTAGGTACCACACTACTCACCGTGGCAGCCACGGACCCTGGGGACACCGTCACCCTCACACTGCAATCCACAACCCCCGCCTCTGCAGCCTTTAACTTTGACCCGGTATCAGGTATTAGTCTATCTCTCAATTTATCTCAATCTTTCTGTCGATCTATTTAACGAGATCAATCCATCCATCCATCCATCTTTTTTCTCCATCCATCTTTTCATCCACCCATATTTACAATCCATCCATCCATCCATCCATCCATCCATCCATCCATCCATCCAGTTTTTTTCTCATTTTCAATGATTCCAATTACTAGAATTATAATCGTGAAACCATGCTCCAAACATTTTCTTCTTTAGGCCTTCTTACGTCGGTATCTAATCTGCCGGTTGGGACTACTACGTTTGTTTTCCGGGCGACGGATTTGTGTCTGAATACTGTTGACCATACGTTCACTCTAACTGTCACCAACTATGTATGTTACCTAGTATAACTTAATTTCTTGTATATCAATAAATCAAATCTTCAACATTCATTTGATTTAAAGAGGCTGGGTGGTCAACAAATTAACCATCAGATCTTCCTTTGTTTTTTTGGATATGATTTGTTTATCTTTAAACTATCATATAATAAAGAAGAAGTCCAAGTATTGCAGTAAATTTAACTATTTTGCTACATATCTTAATTTATACAGAGCTCTTCTTTTAAAGAAGATCCATATAGTCTAAAGATTGCAACTACCATCCAGCTCTCTTAAAAACAGTTCGTACTCATGGCTGAATCTGTCATTTTACCGCATCCGACACAAAGTAAATTCGTGTTAGATTTTAAATTCTAAAAAGCCTATAAAGCCATAGGTACACCACACTATGATATTTGGATGTATATGCGGATATAAATACGGGTTGGTCACGTGGTCAAATCTCATAAAACCCGAAGGGCGATTTTAGTAAATTAATGTTTTATACGAGTGAAAATTTGCAATTGTAAAAATAATTATAAATTTTAATATAAACACCCAACAAACCATACTTTTACGACTCCTCTCAGCTGATACAAACCTTATAATTCAGGTGATGTACTGTGGGTAACACAATTACAATTTGTTGTTGATGACCAAAAAGTGAGAAAAAATAACAAAATCTTAAGAAAGAATTTTTGATCTGGTCTTTCTTTGTAAGTTGTATACAGCAATGTTTTGACTGCCACTACCCCATTCTCACAAAAAAACAGAAATTGTTTAAAGAAATTGGAACATAATTAAAGCAAAGTAATAACAGGAACCTTATACATGTAGTTACTCAATATTAATACATGTAATATCTGATCTTAATTTCCATCACCCTACCAGAAGTATAAAAGATTTTTTTCCCAATATAGATTTTGGATCAAAACTCAATACATGTACCTAACTACTAGTCAGTATGTGCATGTTATACCAGGAAGATTGATTTTTTACTAGGATATGTTTATTACTTAATTAAGCCGCCGGTCATAGAAAACCTGCCAGCTTCTACTGAGATTAGCGAAGATGTGAATGTGGAGACCCAGCTCTACGTCCTTACCGTTACTGATGCCTCATTGGCTGACACGGTCACGTGTTCAATCACGAACGTCAGTCCAGCGTTAGCGGCCCTGTATCTTAGATATGCAACAGGGACTTCAAGTACGTGTTTTATAAGGACCCTTTGGACAAGTATAGCTTTGGGAAAAGCTGTCCTTTGAAAACAATTTTACACTGACAGTAATTTGACAATAACCAAATCGAACACTCGGTTAGCAAACTAACCATGGCTCTATCGATTTCCTGTGCATAAAACTAACCCTGATATTGAGTTTTCCTAACTTTGTTTAGACTATGCGATCAACTTACGTGCGGGCGCTGGTCTGAACTACGACACCATAAGGACTTACACCGTGACGGTGCAGTGTGACGACACCAAGGACACGACCACTGGGACGTTCACCCTGTACATACTGAGGAACCAGGCCCCCGTCATCACCAACCTACAGACAAGTAAGGGAAGCTAATCGTACCAGTGGTGTATTACTTTAACATCTCTCAGCAGTGTTTTCTATCATTTTAAACCTTAAATTCACAGATTTTTCTTAAATAGAAGACTTTGTTTCGGCAGAAAGCAGTGTTTCTGTACATTGCATGCCTAATTATGTGTATTGTTATGGTTCCAGCATCAAACTCGATTGACGTTGCATCGTCCGGTGTCTCCATAGGAACCAACGTTTACACCGTGACCTCCACTGACCTGGAGAACGACCAGCTGTATTATAACATGACGTGTATCCCCGTCACCTGTCCATTCAAAATCTACGACTGTGAGCACTACTATATCCAAATAAATATATATGTAGTTAATTAATGACTTAATTTACATCAAAATACTTCATAGTCAAATCGGTTCATTAGAAAATCGCATGTACTAAAGCAAAGATGTGAACCTGTATCTTGCACAATTTATATTTTGCATGTACATGTAATAATAGTTTATGGCGTTTATTTAGTGAAAGACTTATACATTAATGAAAAGGTTTTTTATGGATTAAGACTCATTTACCGGTATATTATATGATTCTTAATAAAATTTGTGACATGTCCAAAGTACAAAATTTCGCCAATCTGAATCACGTGACGATCTGTATTTTTGCTTTCATCTTCTTCTTCTTTTGAAGTTAATATCACAATCCTGTGTATTGTGGAATTTTGTAATCATCCAGCATTTCGCCTGTCTGTCAGTTGTTGACTCAAGGACTATCAAAAACAAAATGAGACTTTAAAGGCAACAATAGTACACCCCATCTGTGTTTCTCTTGGGTGATTTCTATTTCAGCTACCGTAATGCTAGTGTACATGTATAACCTTTGTTCTAAAAGTGTAGGCGAATATTCTCTATGCCCTACTTCATTTTTTCTATCTATATAGCTGGAGCGATTTTGGCGGACAAGAGTCTGTCCGGATTGACGGACACCGCCTACGATTTGTTTATCTACGTCTATGATGGCCACACTCTGGTAGGACCTCGAAGCTTAACCATTAGAATCTCAGGTAAACCTATAAGTGGCCTTAGGAGTAATGATATGACTGTCATTTATTTCTTGTGTCACAACAATAAAAAATCATATGGCTTTAATTTTGTTTTCGTTGTGTAAGCTTTCTTATGTGTTAGAATGAAAAGTTGTTATACCCATTGACTTAAACGTTTGAAAAAGCAATGACACTTGCACTTTGTTGTTTAATTAAATCTGTGTTTTGCTTTTGTTGCTTCGTTTGAACCTTACCGTAACATATCATACAAATATTGAAAGACAATATAATATATGTCAACCTAATGATATAAAGTAAAACTGACAACAGATAATCAATAATTACTATGAATTCTGACAGACATAAACACCGCCCCAGTGATCACCAACCTACCCACCACCGTGTCTGTGGCGGAGAACACCGTGGCCACCACCGACGTGTTCACGGTCACCAAGACTGACGTCAACTCATTGGATACACACACGTGGACGTCCACCATCTCTCCGGCCAGTGGCTCCCTCTATTTTACCATGGATTCCACCTGTGAGTTTGTCTTCAAACTCTAATCGCAAATATTAAATATTGAATATTTTTAAAGTTTATATGAATACTCTTACAAGTGGTTTATTTAAAAGATTCAATATCAAGTAAACTATAACTGTCTCCAGAGCTTTGCTTCAGCGATTTTCTTCAGCATTACGTGCCTTTTCATTAAAACAAACATTTTAACTATCGTCGTTTGAGCATTTTAAAATACCTCTTAGATGGAATCAGTCTTTCAAGGATTGTAAGAGAAAAACTTTCCAAAAATGCTTTGTACATATCTTTCAGCTGGCACCATAAAAACAACGTCTACGAATATTGATTACGAGACAATCGGCACTACGTCATTTCTATTGACCGCCTACGTGTCCGATGGCAAAGCCTCAGCCAGCGGAACGTTGACCATCTCAATTACAAACAAAAACGAGGCTCCGCGGTTTCTCCTGTCTACCTATACCCTCACTGGCAACGAGGGCTCGGTGAGATTTTTTCTGCTCATTAGCTTGCAAGATCTTTTTAAAAATCTATGATTTTATTTATTTATGATGTAGTTTTCACTAGTCTTGCTAGTCTTCTTTACGGAAAATTTACAGGCAGGGACCACTATTGGCACTCCATCTTTTTCGGTGAGTGATCCAGACGCAGGAACCACCCTAACGTACACGCAGAGTTGTCCTGAACTCACTATGGATCCAACTACAAAACTTGTGACGTTAAGCACAAACTATGACGTTGATACCGGAAGTGCTACGTCACTGTCCTGCACGGTTACGGTGTCTGATGGGGAACTAACCGACACCGCCACCCTGAACGTTATAATCAACAACATTAACGACAACACCCCAACATTTACCGCCAGTTCGTACTCGTTCTACGCGTCCTCTACTGCTGACGTTGGCACAATCATCGCAAGCCTTCCCGCCACGGATGGAGATATAGGAACTTTTGGTAGGCGTTTAAATTTCCTAATTTTTTTTTTTATAAAATGTAACTTTTTTGAAAAGTTTTTATGTTTGTACACTGTAATTGAAGTTGCATCCTTTGCTGTCTTTTAGGTGATGTAACCTACAGTATCGACCCTACCTCTACTGGTGCCAACTACTTCGGGATCTCCAGCACCGGTGACCTGTTTGTGGCGTCCAGCTTGTCCGGGTTCTACTCAGGACAGACCCTGGCGGTTTCTCTAACAGCCACAGACGGCGGTGGTCTCAAAGACACTGCCACCGTCACGCTGATCATCCCTGCGGTCGCCACAACCACCACCATTACTACCACCGACCGCTACTTGACCTTTTTTGAGGACACGCGGAATGTGGCGTGGTTTGTGTTTGTCCTACTGATGACCTTGGGGCTGATCGTGCTCAACACTTACTTCATCGTCAGATATGTGGACTTTCATAGTATCAAGAGGGCGTGTGAAAGGATGTGCAGAAGGAAGAGGAAATGGAAACCGTAAATACAATCTTATCAAAATTATTAAACATAATAGTCATGACATTTCAGAAAAAAATGTTTCAAAGCATCAAATTCTTGTATACTGGTATCTAATGGCAGACGATTTCCATATTTATTTTGTTTAAATCTGAAGTCAGTGAAGCATTTTCCAAAATCTTGTCGATACATGAAGTTTAAATCTATGTATTACATGTATTTAGTAAATTTATATAAAGACCATGCTTCTTCTTAACTCCCGTATCAAGTCGCCATATAGATTATCTGAAATAAACTTTTAAAACCAAAACTAGCTTAATATTCAAAGGATCTCTCGTTGTGTGTCTGCTTCAATGTTTAACGGGAAACACAACAAAATTTCGATTAAAATTGATCTGACGAGAGTCATGGGCTCAAACCAAATGAATGGTGGCTATAACACAATTATATTCTCTAGCTCCTGATACTAATCCGATTGGGAGCAAGCTGTTCATATGAGACAGAGGAAACTGATTGTCGAATATGAAAAAATATTACACCAAATTCATTATATCGGGGATCCTTTCAAGACCCATGTACATAAGTACATATATGAAGAGACATCGCATATTAATATTACATATGCTACACCGTATATTACACATGCACTGATGAATCAGTTGAAATGATTCTAATTAAAAATAGAAGCGTTGTCTTTAGAAATTTGAATTCATAAATTGCAATTTATTGTACAACAATAACGCTGTCTTTTAACACTGATGGGGTGTTTGAATTGTTTTCCAGGAAAAGGCAGATCATATCCAGGTCACCTACCCCAATCCCATGTAAGTAGCATAGACCAAGTTTAATTCTACTCACAGGCACTCGAACACTTGCTAGTGGTTAGATTTCTTATTTAAGCTTCTCAATATGTATTTCAGTAACAAATCAATATTACTTTTGTAAAGAATTATTGTTTACAATTTTGATCTTGCTAGTGTGCAATTTCGTTCTATCTAAATATTGTGGATGTTGTTGACACTATGGCAAACCTTTTCTTCGTTTTTGAATTTTCTCTAGATGTTAGAACTCCGGCCAACTTTGAAACGTGGAATGCATGGAGAATACCTGACAGTTTCAACCCAGAATAACAATAACAAACCAAATACGAATCGCCAAACATGATGGAGTCTTTTGACTTTCGGAAGTAAAAGATCGAAAATTTCTATTAATCAGAGAGAGAGAGAGAGAGAGAGAGAGAGAGAGAGAGAGAGAGAGAGGAGGTTTTTTTTTTAAAAATTATTCAGATATTGGCGATGTAAAAAAATTTCATTTCATCCTTATAACTTTACACAGTCAATGCTCAACTTACAAGTATTTTTTGGGATGTTCTCCATAATTATATATCTAAATTATTAAAATATTGTATCACGCTGTACATGCCATGTTATTTATTATTGTTACTTAAAATATTTTTTTTACTCTGTTGAGATTTATTTTATTAAATAATCAGTTGTTGCATATATGTATTCCAATTTTTTTCTTTGATGCATCATGATTTGAAACTTTATTTGATATGAAAACAACATTGATTAAATTATCAAGCACGACGTTGAATTGTTTCTTTGACTGTGTCCTACACTTCCTGCATTCAATTGTAGTCAAACCCAATGCTACCATGCATCTGTGAAAAAAATGAACATTAAATGCCAATACTTAGAAGGTGCATATATCATTTTAAAGTCAATTTAATCAATTAATTATAGAGATTTGAAACATAGCCACATGGCTTTGACAAAACATATAGATGAACAATGAAATGATCTTACCCCGCCTGATGGATTTTCATGTTAATCAAACGAATGGATAAATGGTTCCATTTGTGAGGCGTTCCCATTCCCATCAGACAAATTCTAAACCAGTAAACCGGTCTCTCGGCTGAGAGATCCCATTCCAATGGCTAGATTTCTTGTAGTTGTTGAATCAAAACCATGCAGGCTATTGGCTGAGAGCTTAATGGTCAAAGTTCCATCCAGTAGGTTGTTTTGTTGTTAGACCCAAAACCAGGCTCTTGGCTGATGATAGTTAATGGTTCTAAGCTTCACCAAACGGTTCAGAGAGTTGGTTATTGGGTCCAAAAAGAGTGTCCTTTACTAATTTTCAATCTAGAGTTAAAAATTATTACATGACAAATTATCAATTATACATATAATTTATTTGAAATACTTTTATTTAAAAATCTGTTATAACTTTAATAAATGTAGTTTTAGTGATCAATTTTGATTTTCATTTAATTAATTTGGACTTAACGTAACTAAATAAATTAAGAGATTACCGAAAAAACAATACTAGTAAGTATTTTCTCATGACAGTAGATTTTGTTTTCAGTTTGGCTGTTTTATTTCTGTTCGAGTTTACATGTATCACTCTGACTAGTTCTTATTCGTGATCAGTGAATTGGGGGGAAAACCCCCCTGATGAGATCCGGTATTCTACAGACATATTCTAAATGAACTGCCTATAGATGTTGTTTACTTTGTGGTGATTTATGGCTTATATCAAACATGCAGTTAACAATAAAATACTCTCTTTATCTGTTTATTTGTTTTTACTGAATAGGGTTTCAACCATCGCAGTAAAACTCTATTAGCTGCATACTTATGCGGGGTATGCATCTCTATCGTCGGAAACCCACGGTTGGTTACGCTTCGTTTCTCTTTCCATCACGAGAAAGATGAACGCTTTCTCCATCAAATTAAATTGTTGAATGGGCTACATAATTATACGTTTCAGGCATTTAATTTAATTTTAAAGACATGTAATAAACACCAACCAAATTCTTCTCTTTTTCACTTAATGCCTGCTGAAAATTTGATCTCTAATTGATCTATATTTTATTATCTGGAGGTTTTTTTTTTGGTCAAAGAATCAATGGAGATCGAAAGCAGTGTGATACAAGGACATCATCATCTGGTTCTGTATGCATTAATTAGAGTTAGGTTTGCGATAGAAATATCGGTGATTATATTATAAAAACAGGCATACACGGTGATACATAAACATATTTTATGGTAAGATTCCTAATTTTCGTAACTACAGAACTGTGTCATTACAAGTAAACGACCCCCTCCTTCATTTTATTACAAACAATTACCCCGATTATTGTGTGCGTTCACATGGAAGGTGATTTCCCAAGACTTTTGTATTGATGATAATGTACATTGATTCGATCGACCTCGGTATAGAATTAAAGGTATATGTGGCGTATTTTTAGTGAATAACAATAATGAAATCTGATTATTTGCTTCATTTCTTTACTTAAAGATAGGACTTTCACACAAATTTCGCTTTATAAGTCAATCGCATAACAAAGATACAAGAAATCAAAAAAATATTTTTTATTTTTTACCGGCACGGTAAAAAATACAAAAGATTTGAATAACCCCGCCTTAAATGGGTCACGTGCCATCCATCTTGGCCTATCAACAAGAATGGCGACGACGAGAATGATAGGTATACCGTTAAGTTTGACAGATTTGGCAATGAAAGAAAAAAAAGACAGACTGACAAGGATAGGAACAAAGGGAAGATTGTCATCGGAGACCATGTAGATTGATGGAACAGGAATTAAAGCCGAATTAAACTTAAGTTTCCATAATGAAGTTGTTGGGGTTTTGCTAGTCAGGTTCGTGCTCCATGTGTTCCGTGTCTTTACTTTATGAGTTTTAAACCACAAGTGGATTTTCGTTTAGAGGAATTTTTGAATAAAGAATAAATAAACGCTCTCAGTACATACATCCCTCAGGGAGAGGGGTATTTACTCCGTTTACCGTGTCGATGATGCTAAAATCGTGTTTCGTCTTTATTACACATAATTAACAATTTATATCGTTCTACATTAATGAATATCGGAATAATAATGCTTCGAGTATCATCTGATATAAGAATTATCTAATTTAAGACATGAAAAACGTGATTCTAATTTGTAAACAAAGTCTTCTTCCATCGTGTTTTCAATGCTAGGTTTTCCCGCACTCATGCGCAGTGGCGTTACAAATGGCGGATCACATTAATATTCATCAGACGTGTAGCAAAGTTTAGAGACAAATAACTGAAGACAGAACATGTTTTATGGGCTTAGAGTTTGTGAAACGTCTAATTATAAGAAGCATGATGTATATTTTTACTCAAACTCATGTCAAAAATTTTACTCTAAATACGCCACATATACCTTTAAAGGTAAAGGTAGGGGTTTTATAGTCTTGCTCGCAAAGTAAATTGCCTCGCACCTCGCACGACTTCTACATATTACACCCTGGCGAGACCCGTACAATCCATAGCATCCTCAACTCCATGGGGAGCATACAAGCAGAGCTGCCAATTTACGGCGCTAATGCTTTTCATTCACATAGCCAGCTCGTCTCATGTGCCAGCTTAATCTCAGCGAGATTCGTCGAGACTGAAAAATTTTTGACGGACGTCTCTTCCGAATCTCAGACCAGTGCCACATAAAGTGATTCGGGAAAATTTGCCCCAACTTCGGCCGGTTTTTACGATAAAAATACGCTGAATTAAATCATCTGCTCGCTTCAACTTTTTACTTTGAACATCCCTTAAGCTCCCTATCAACATAAAATGTTAGGTTCCTACCGTTAAAAGATTTATATCCCACAAAATATGAACTTGTTTATTTTTCAATTCATTTCCACACTCATTCACATCTCCAATGCTGAAGAGTTCCAGTCAAGGTCACAAATAGCCTGTTTCAGAATATGTCGTACTCAAAGATTACAACCTTATTATTTTATGAATATTACATTATAAAATTAAAAGGTTTAGTTATTAATTCCGATATTTCCTTTTTATTTATTATAAATTCCATATTTTATTGTTTTGGCAAAAAACTTGACATCTAAATGCATTTATAAAGTTTCTGTCTGTCCTATTATAGTTTTCTATGTAAAACTACGAATACGACATATTTTGAAACAGTCTATTTATGACCTTGACTGGAACTCTTCAGCATTGGAGGTGTAAATGAATGTGGAAATGAATTGAAAAATAAACGAGTTCATATTTTGTGGGAAATAAATCTTTTAACGGTAGGAAACTAACATTTTATATTGATAGGGAGTTAAAAGGATGTTAAAGGTAAAATGTTGAAGCGGGCAGTTGATTAAATTCAGCGTATTTCTATCGTAACAATCGGCCGAAGTTGGGGCAAATTTTCCCGAATCACTTTGTGTGGCACTAGTCTGAGATTCGGAAGAGACGTCCGTCAAAAATTTTTCAGTCTCGACGAATCTCGCTGAGATTAGTGCCAGCTAGGTACCCATTTTAACCCCTGGGTGAAGAGAGTGCACTAGTAGAGTAAAGTAACTTGCCCAAGGTCACAATGTTACCGCGATAGCGACAGACCAGACTCGAACCCGGTGCTACCGTGTCCAAATCGGTCGACGCTATCAAATGCGCTAACACCTCTATAATTAAAAATTGATTAATCGCAAGCTTTTTTCTATTGAAAACCGTGAAAAGTTATTCATATTAAGAGGATTTGATACCCCTACCTATTATGTAGTCCGAATTGAAAAATAATTTGTTATAGTCCTAGAAAAGCGGTAAAAGAATCTATAAATTCCAGAAAACATTTCGTTATCGCAAAAAGCTCACATAATTGATTTTAGATTTAATTATTTTAAATTAATTACTTCGTATTTGGTGTCATGAATAATTCCGTCAAAAAAAAAATCGAGTAAAAGGCAATTTATCAGTAAGTTGCAATTTTAGCGCAGAAAGACCATACATATACGATGCTCCATTGTGCCGAAATAAGCATATTGTACTGACCTCCAATTTTTGTTTTAAGCTGCGTGTGTGAGGTTAGATATAAATAATAAAAAATTAAGACTCCAACTCCCTTTATACAAATATTCACAACAAGCTTACTAACTGCTTTCCGGTACTTTTAGTACTTTGATTCTTTTCATTCGTTGATCATTCGAAATATTTGTAGTACGCATTACCTTTAGCTTATTTTCCAAAACATCACGTGACTAAATTTGTTTTCATCTCCCGCCGATTGTCACACGTGTTTCTAGTAAAAGGTGCAGAATCTGATTATAATCCTTATTTAATGTATTTTTTTTTAAATCATGAAATATTATTGAAGTCAAAGATATCGTGCATATCTTGCAATGTATATAACAGATCATGACTGAAAGTTTTCTATGTCAGATCATTGCATTGAGAAATGACTTTATGAGCATCATAGACATTATTTGTTTCTGCAGCTGTGCATACAGTTGTACTTCAAGGCAAGATTGTATTTTATTCAAATTGACATTCCTATATCATATTTATCAGTGCTAAAGTTTATCAATCACTGCATGTTTACCTGTTTACAATTCAGATTTATATAGAGATGTCTGCAAAGTTAAAGAAAACAATAAAGGAGAAGATCCAGGATATCAAAGACCAGAGAGACGTTATTGTTGCATTTTTAAATGAATTTGTCTCTGAGGTAAAATCTTTGATAGCAATATAATTGCATTATGACAATACACAAAGTATTTCTGCTCACAATGTGTTTTTTTTTTTCAACAAACCCTTCTTTTTACTTTTGAAGTAGCTGCAGGTCTGTAGCTCCCGGCCGGTCTGAAAAAAAATTGATTGGATGACTTGTGAGCTACAGTTTCTTGCGTGTTAAAAAGTTGCAATTTACAGGGCACAAAAATAGTTTTGGACTGATTAATCTAATATTTCTGAACACATTCTGTACAAGTATACGATTCAAAAAATCCTCGGACATTTCACTACAGATATTGTCACTTTACTTGCCTCTGATATTTTTTAAAACACCATAACCAGCCCCCTAAAGTAAAGTAGTGTAGTTTGTTTACATGTAAAATGGCGACTGTCAAAATGGCGACTCTCAATCTGCATGTGAATTTATCATACTTTATTTTCTGAGGTCAGGTAGCATATATAAAGACCGAGAAAATAAGTACCACCTTCAAATTTACCTGGTCAGTGTACTCCTGTCAATCAACTGAATTGAGGCCCCAGATTGGATGTTAGATAATGATTGACATTTGTTTACTCATCTTGTGTTTACCATGTCTGGCACTCGCAACGACAGTGCAATTAACTTTTGTCTTTTGATGCATACCGTGTTAAAACGCCATGTCTATTAGCACTATAATCAAAAGAAACTATACTGTCGACAAAGATTAAATTTTCTACTCTGAAAGATAAGAAATGAAAATTTACTCGTACTTAGTTTATGTACCACACCAAAAGCGCTGATCACCTAGTCTATCAAAATCATGTGGCGCCGAACGTCCATGAAAAAGTCCTTTAATTAATAAAGATGTTTATTTTTGAATAATTGAGAATAATTAATTAAATTAAACCAATTAAATCAAATCTTGTGTCCATGATTTACAGGTATCGCATTTCTTTTAGAAAGTTCACGAGCCGATACCGGAAGAGAAACATGTACAGACAACTCTGGTACATGCGCAGCTCGTAGAACTATATTGTGCACATTAGCAGCTGATTGCATGAATTTTCCATTAGTATTAGAGTACGGTACGATGATCGTATAATGCATAAAACATTGCGTTTCAACACTTAGTCAATCCCCTCGGAAACTTGTTTAGACAAAAGACAGATTTTGCATATGTCGCATGCAGTAATAATGCTTTAATTCATTTCAACGATCGACAATTTTTTTTCTCAATCTAGAACATATATAAATATTACAAATTTTTCTAGATCATAGGAAAAAATATGTTGACAGCATTTTAACACCCCGTGTATAGAAACAGATTTGGATTTCAGTGTTAACTCTTGTTTTGGATTTCACAGGCAGAAAGTAAAGCAGATGAATTGCTTGCCACCAAAGATGCTGGTCATTTCAATAACTACTATATTGAGGTCATGCAGCACCTGGACAGGTGTTATAACACCTTTGTTTTGCTGTCAGCAGAGGCAGAGGAAAAAATAAGTAAGCAAGGTCTTGAATAAGTGTTGCTCATGTTTTCTATTGATAATAACAACAATTTTATTATTTCTTTATGCCACATATTAAAGGAGAATTTTTGTATTGCTTATATTTTGCACCAATTTATCACTAAATGATTTATTATGATGAGAAAAATGAAAAATCAATTTTGTTCTTAAAAAACTATAAAAGTTAAGCGTCATATGTATTAGCATTATTGGTAAACATTTTCACAGATGGTGGAAGCATCTCAAAGGGAGATGATGACAGTTTCAGTGAGGGAGCTGAGGACACTGTGATGGGTGCCACTGCAGGGGCAAACTCAATCGGGGATCTTTGCTCATCTTCCACAGACATTCGCCATGATTCAACAAAAGATAACCAAAGTCTCTCAAATTCTAGGGCCAGTAATTTTCCACGTACTACAGTAGACCCTTTTGATGATAGAGCAAGTGATCATTGTCAATCGGCGAAGCCAGATTCGTTTAATGTTGCAGCTACAGTTGTTAATGTGAATACTCTGGATTGTGAAAACAGAAACTCTGACATTAAGTTGTGTACAAATGCAGACTCTAAATGTAACATTGTTCAAAGCTCGGGCATGGTTTGTGACGATGTGAATTTGAACAAGCAAACAAACAAACCTACTGCAGTGAAAGGCGTACTCGGTGTATTGAGGCCAGTACAAGGGGAAGTGGATGAGGAGAATCACAAAGAAGAATCAATACAAGAAACACAATCCGATGAGCAACAGAAAAAGCAGGTACATGAAAATGTGGTGAAGAAGGACCAGGAAAATACAGAGATTATCCATAATATCCATCCAGAACAAGAAAGTTGTATTTTAGAACTTATAAAAGTGGAAGAAATCCAGCCTGCAGAGGGTAAGCTTAAGGATGTAGAAAAGGATCACAGCAAGAAAAGTTCTAAAAAAGAAGGTACATGTTCATTATACATTTGATACTTTTGTGATACCAGTATACTGTATTACATATAGGTTGTTCATGTCATCAAACAAATTAAAGTTGAGTCTGGAATGTTCTAATTGCTTTAAGACTTTATAGAACAGCTTTCATTATTTTCACCAAGAGACTACTAGAAAAGTTTGATAGAAAAAGGAATCAATTGAAATAAATCTGATTTGCAAATGCCAAAAATCTTTTTTTATAGCAGGTATTCAGCTAAGCCCAGCTACATGTATTTTAAAAGAGCCATCAACACAGGTAAATTATGTCTTACTTATTCAATCTTGTATATTTTAACCTCTTTGCAATTGCTCCATCCATAAGCCAAATAAGTTACCAAAGAAACCAAAGCTATATATGATCAGTGTCCCAAATGAATATATCTTAGTGCATGTATCCATTGGTCAAATGTATTGTGACGCTGTCTATATGGGAATATTTACACTATTATGTCGTGGTTTCATCTGATCAGTTGTGAACCTGTGTTGCAGGATAATAAAATAGATGATAACTGTCTTGGAATATAAGAAATATTTGGGCTTTTGTTGGAAATGTGAAGAAGGCTCTTCAAGCCTTGTCCTCTCATTTTTAGCTCACCTGAGCTGAAAGCTCAAGTGAGCTATTTGTCCGTTGTCTATCGGCGTTGGCGTTGTTGTTGTTGTAAACTTTTCACATTTTCATCTTCTTCTCCAGAACCACTTAGCTGCAATAATGTAGCCCTCTCCGATTTTTTATATCTGATGTTTACTGGAGAGGGCTACAATTCCATAGGATCTCCGTAATGGTGCAAAAATTAATTTTTTAATGCGTCTGACTTCGGTCTGAAAAGATCGTTTTTATAATTGACTTCCTTTAGATAAAATGATTTTTTAATTCAGGTTGAACAAACTAACCGTATCTAAATCAAAACCAGATAAAACACATTAGCATGTTTACCAGTCGTCCTTTTCAGTAGCCATGACAGTTCTCGCGTGATTTTGTGGGATTTACGCTTGAAGTTTTGATGGGCTTGATAAAGTGAAATTCAGAGTAAATAAGCGATCTTACCACGTTCTATCACTTAAACATCATTTAAGAAAATTGTATATAATGAGAAATTCATATTTACCGCGTTAATTATGTTTAAAATTGGGGAAATCCTATATTCAGTTCAAGATCCGCTCCTGAATTATCATTGGCTGTCCCAAAATAAAACCGGTCAAGGTCAGTAAACATGGCGGACAAATTCAACTTGCGATGCTGACATACACGAAAAATAGCCGATTTATGGACTATACTTGATATTTTTGGATTAATTTATGCAATACACATCTACAATGTTTGAGTTCAGGTAAGAAATGCAAATGTTATTGTCAATTATATACGATTTGAGACAAAATCGTTGCGGGAGTGAATCACTCCCGCACTTGCACCATTACGGAGATCCTATGGAGTTGTAGCCCTCTCCCAAATAAAAAAAAAGAAAAAAATTGGGAGAGGGCTACATTATTGCAGCTAGAACCACTGGGCAGATTTCAACCAAACTTGGCACAAAGCATCTCTGGGTGAAGGGGATTCAAGTTTGTTCAAATGAAGGGCCACACTCTCTTTAAAAGGGAGATAATTAAGAATTATTGAAAATTTGTTGGTATTTTTAAAAAATCTTCTTCTCAAAAAGTTTTGGGCCAGAAAAGCTGTAACTTGTATGGAAGCATCCTCAGGTAGTGTAGATTCAAGTTTGTTCAAATCATGGTCCCCGGGGGTAGGGTGGGGCCACAGTGGGGGGATGGATTTTTACATAAGAATGTAGGGTGGGGCCACAATGGGGGCCCGGGGGATGAATTTTAACATAGGAATATATAGAGAAAATCTATAAAAATCTTCTTCTTAAAAACTATTAGGCCAGAAAAGCTAAAACTTGTGTGGAGGCATCCTCAGGTAGTGTAGATTCAAGTTTGTTTAAATCATGGTCGCCAGGGGTAGGGTGGGGCTACAGTGGGGGAATGATTTTTTACATAGGAATATATAGAGAAAATCTTTGAAAATCTTCTTCTCAAAAGCTATTAGGCCAGAAAAGCTCAAATTGGAGTGGAAGCATCCTCAGATAGTGTAGATTCAAGTTTTTTTAAATCATGGTCGCCAGGGGTAGGGTGGGGCTACAATGGGGGGATGAATTTTTACATAGGAATATATAGAGAAAATCTCTGAAAATATTCTGGGAAAGTTTTCAGTCCAAAAAGCAGTAACTTGTGTGAAAGCACGGGTTGTGCAGATTAAAGTTTGATCAAACCATGATTCCCTAGAGAAAAGTGGGGCCACAAAGTGGGGGTGGGGGGGGGAGTTATATATATAGGAATAGAGAAAAATCTTTATACAGGTACAACAAAAGGGGCTTGGTATTTACCATAAAAATATGTGGATAAAAATCTGCAGCTTTTTAAAATTTTTACTGTACTTAGTTGTCAAGATATTTTGATTTTGATACTGTAATGCTAATTTGATCAGAGTTGAGGCTATTGTTGCTCAGGTGAGCGATGTGGCCCCTTGCTCAAATATCACAGATATTTCAAGACAGAAGCCATGTATTCTAAATATATCTGTATTTAGTATTCATTACTAATCATACTAATGGAGATATATTTAGGGTCTTCCGTTTCAAACGGAAGACCCTCTTGTTATTCTATTGTTTCTTTTCCTTATTATTATTTTATTTTTAATTTTTTTTCTGACTTTTTTCGAACGCTATTTCTCGTGAACTACTCGACCGATTTGCATGAAATTTTCAGGATGTATTGAGCATCAAACGTACTTGATATTATAAAATGTTTGGCTGATGACGTCACTTCCGGTTTGAGGTTTTGAGAATTTAGTGAATTTTTAAGGACCATTTTGTCCACGTAACTTCTCAAAAACTAATTGTGATAGAAACGTCCAACTTTCAGGAATAGTAGATGAATGTCTGAAGATGATCCTATTTGTTTGATATTTTGAAAAATGCGCAAGGCGCCGATGCTCGCCCGAGGTCAAAAATTGGCACCAATTTTTTTCACGAAATTTTCGCACATTTTCAGCCCTAGCTTTTAATGTGTAAATATTTTGTTAAGACATGTAATGCAAAAGTTGTTCAGATTAACAAGGACTTTTGTTTAATATCAAAAAAAAGGGGCTGGCCCCTCAAATAAGGGGCCAAGAGGGCTCTAAGTATTTTTGCAATAACTTTTTACTGAACAATAATTTGTTATCAATTATAGAAGCAAAAATGTTCATTGTACATCTGTTTATCTATAAAGTACCATACCTAAGTCATATGTTACGTAATTAGGGGTTTCAAGGGGCCAAAAGCCCAAAACTTTGATCTTTAATATCTAGAAAAGGAGAAATATTTTGAAAAGCATTGTAGAAGAAAAGTTGCTCAAAATAATGTTCTTAACAATATGGTACCTAAAAATTTTTTGTTGGTGGCCCTTGTAAGGAGTTTAAGGGTCGGCCCCTAAAACACATTTGTTCAGATATCTTTAAAACAATCAACAATTTCTAAACACATGTTGAACAAAATGTGTTTATATTTGCAAGATCTTTTATTTGATATAAAGAAATAAGGGCTGGCCCCTCAAATAAGGGGCCAAGAGGGCTCTGAAGTCTTTTTATAATAACCCTTTACTGAAAAAAATTTTGTTATTTATTATAGAAGCAAAAATGTTCATTGTACAGTTGTTTATCTATACGGTACCATACCTAAGTCATATGTTACGTAATTAGGGGTTTCAAGGGGCCAAAAGCCCAAAACTTTGATCTTTTATATCTAGAAAAGGAGAAATATTTTGAAAAGCATTGTAGAAGATTAATTGCTCAAAATAATGTTCGTAACAATATGGCACCTAAAATTTATTTGTTGGTGGTCCCGGTAAGGAGTTTAAGGGTCGGCCCCTAAAACACAGTTGTTCGGATATCTCTAGAACGGTTAACAATTCATGAATACTTGTTGAACAAAATATGTTTATATTTTCTAGACCTTTCATTTCATATCAAGAAAAAGGGGCTGACCCCTCAAATGAGGGGCCGGAAGGGTTACAAAGTCTTTATATAATAACTTATTTTTTAGCGACAATTTGTTATTAATCATAAAGCAAAAAAAAAGAGCTTATTAATCTTAATTTAAAACTGAAATCCGTTTAAAAATCGGACAATGCATTACAGAGATATAGGGTTTTAAAATTTTGATTTTCCGGAAATTTTGATTCCACATTCTTGGTTAAGAAAATAGTTTTATGGAAAGAGTGAAATCAACTCGTACCTAAAATTATTCGATAAATTTAAAATCGTACTTTTACACATTCGGATTTGTATTTGCTAAGTTGTTCTTGAAATCGACAGGGTTTTTGTCAATTCGTACTTAGAATCATTCGGATTTTGTTAACTCGTACCAAGAATAATTCGATTTTTTTCTTTTTGTATTAGTTTCTTTTGTTTATTGGATTAAAAGCTATGCTTCTTACAAGAACTTCTAGCTTTACTTTCGACATTAAAGGAAGACCCACTCGTTGCTTTGCAACGAGCTTTGCTCTAGTTGTATATATGTTTATTTTTTAATGATATCCAGATGCTTTGAATGCATTGTTTTTGGGGTTTTTTTGCAGTCTTTAGAGGATAATAGCCTTTCCCTGTCCAAGGATTCTCACTCTTATGTAGGATTTGGAAATTCCTGTCAGCCAAAGCTGGACATTGATGTGGCTAAGCGCTTTCTAAGGGGGGTTATTCAGCAAGCTAATGAGGACAAAATGAAGCTTAACAATGGTATAAGGTCTTTAAAGAATAGTTTTTTTTGTTGTAATGAATTTTTATTTTTATTACTTTGATGACCTTGCCGGCTTAACTATGTTGAAAAAATATTGTTCTGTGAAATATTTAAATTCACTTGCCTTGTTATAAATGAAATGATGTAAACAGAGAATAGCTCTTTTTAAGAAAAACAAGAGAGGAAGAAAAATGCAAAAGGAAGGGAGAAAGACTTAGTTACAGAGAAATTACAGAAAAGCAGAAATACGTCAAGAGATGATTCAGGCATTGTGTCAGAAACAAAGCCTACTGACAGTAAGACAGGAACTCAAAATAATGAAGAGAAACAAATTCAAAATGAGGCAGGTACTTGTGAAAGTGAGGCTGTTCCATATGAACACAAGGAAAGAGGAGATAAAAGTGAAACAGAAGTTATAGATACTACGAAAGAGACCAAAGAATTAGTTGTCAATTCAGAATGTAAGGGACATGTTTCTTCTAAATATGTAAAGGATGTGGTAGCGGAAAACAATTTGAATCAGCAAGATGGCAAAGCATTGAGTGAAACAGTGCAAAATGATCAACTATTAGTAAATCAAGAAACAGAGAGGAGTCAAGTCAGGAAAGGTGCTGTGACTGATTCAGATGACTGTGTGAAATGTGTGGAAGTCAAAACAGGAACTGACTCCAAAGAACAGCAACCATTTTGTGTCGTAAAAGACAGTGTTGAAACAAGTGATCTTACAGAGACTGCAACGGAACGATCTTCATCTAAGAATACTGACGATCTTGGAGGTCTTAAGAATGATGACCAAACATCAAACATTGCTGAAAAAGATGACTATGGGAAGGGGCCTGGTCTGCATTATGAGGTGTTGGAGAACAGTAAGATACACAGTGTTATTGTGAGTGAAGCCAACAGTCCCTGGATGTTCTATGTGCAGAAATTCACCACAGACTTGGAAGAAATGATGAATGATCTAAGGTAAGTTCCAGTGACTGTGTAGATTTAAGATTAATAGCTGTGCTATGCACTTTTTTCCATAAATTTTTCCATATCATCTTCTTATTTATAACTCATGGAAAATGAATATAATTTGAAATAAATCTTAACATCTCCTGAATTTCAATGTAAACGAAATCAACTATATCTGATATGGAAATGTCTGAAACAGAAATGCTTGTACTGTGAACATTTTCTGGTGAATCTGCTTTCAGAACAGTGACAGATTTGGAGCCTATAATTTCACCCAAAGAAGGAATGCTTTGTTTGGCACAGTTTTCCAAAGATGGCAGTTTTTATAGAGCTAAAGTAGTAGAGCTTTGTTCAAAAGGTAAATATAAAATGAAATCAAAAAAAGTTGTTTACCAGAGTCATAAATCTTTATGTTTGTAAAAAGGTCAGTGGTTTGATGAAAAGGGTATATGTACATGATTAGAATCCGGGAAAATTTGTTTTACTTTTGCTCCATTCATCTTCACTGTCAGTGTGCAAATTAAGCTTAGGTCTAATTTCAATGTATGATATAAATTTTTAGTTAAATTTTACTTTGTATGGACAAAGATTGGACAAAATCTTTAAAACATGATTGGATGGAAATAAAATTAGTGAAAACAATCCTGTACTTGGGCTGGGACAATACTGTACCTATATCACAATACATGAGATGCGATACGATTCATATCACGATACATTGCAACTCAATGAAAATTAAAAATTTATTCAATTTGTCGATCGATATGTTACCGCATGTCCATAGTGATTTCATTATATTTATGCCCCCCTTTGAAGAAGGGACGGCATATTGCTTTGCTGCTCTCTGTCTGTCTGTCGGTAGGTCCACCAACAGTTTCTGTTCATTTTCTCTACAGAGGTTGCACATACTGAAATGAAATTTAGTATACAGATTCATCATAAGAATATCTTGGTCAAGTTATGTTTTGGGTATGATCAAGCAATTTTTGACAGAGTTATGCCCCTTGGACTTAAAAAAATTCAATTATTTGCTTTCCCAAAGGTTGAACAAATTAATTACTGATATATCATGAAAAACATGTTTTTGCCAAAGATGTGATGTAGAGATTTGTGCAACCTATAATTCTAAAAAAATTTAGCTTAGACACGTCATACTTGATTGTTGATGCATCTCAGATAGTACTGGTAGATGTCCCCGATTGATTTTAAGTTCAAAATGTCAATTTCATTTTTATGTATACTGCCCAAAATGTATACTGCCCATAATAAAGGCTTGTGCACCCTATAATGTGTGTCCAAGGGAGGGGGGCATAAGTGTTTCACAAACATCTCTTGTTCAAAGAGCATTGCACAATTTACAAATTAATCGAGTATTATCTGTGG
Organism: Magallana hongkongensis; assembly: GCA_016163765.1. Lineage (NCBI taxonomy): Eukaryota > Metazoa > Mollusca > Bivalvia > Ostreida > Ostreidae > Magallana > Magallana hongkongensis. The sequence continues at coordinate 38,989,101 of WFKH01011801.1, forward strand.
TGTGTACAATATTTTTGTCATAAACATGCTGGTAATCCGTAAGTTTTCCACACTCCAGATTAGCTTCATAACAGTTTTGACAACATTACATAGTCTTTTGCCATCTTTGTACTGTCATATTAGGCGCGCGGACTAAAAGTAGCCGATTTATATCGGCTCTGGCATTGTTGGAAAATTTAATAAAACATAGTAATGTTAAGTGTATCGATCCATAGATCGGCAAAATTAATACTGTGGTGCATTGGCGAATCATCCCATCCCTATCCTGTACACAGTAGCACTTTTGTTGAATTCACTGTGAACCTGGTGATTATGGAGAGTCAATCATTTTTAACCAGTTACAATGTTCTACTTTGCATGTGGTGTTAGAGATTTCATTTCTTTCATTTGTTTACCCTAGTAGTCAGATTGATTATGATGTGGCTGTTGTGTCATATTCTTCAGGAAAAGATACCTTGGTAGAGGTCCTTTTCTTGGATTATGGTAATGGTGAATCCAGAAAACCCTCCCATCTTAGAAAGTTACCACGGAAGTATGCCAGTCTACCTGCCCAGGGAATTCTGTGTGCACTATCTCAGGTATGTAAAGGGAATCCTTTTGATCAAATTAAATGAAATCAATTGTCTCATTTCAGGAAAAACTTATATCAGATTAAGTTTTAGGAGTGTCAATTCCCAGAGGTCTGGAGGTGTGTGCTTTTGGTCTACAGCTGTGGCCTTCCTCAATACTTTTGAACTAATAACTTGTAGATCCGAATGACAGACTTGAAGGCCATTAATTAAATCAAAGTGAAGTAGATTTTATCTTTTCAACTGAGGCCGTGTTTGTGGACATTAATAAACAGTACATGAATTATTAACCTCGCCGAGATGGTACTGTCTTGTTGTCTCCAGTTGTTATGATGAAGAATCATAATAAGTAATGGTAATTCATTTTAGGTGGCTCCTAACAATAAGTATGGAATATGGACAGAGGATCAGATCACTCTATTTACACAGATTGTTTCAGGGAGACACTTTAACTGTATGCTGTATCATGTCTCCAGCAAACCAGATCTGCCCTCCATAGTGGGTCTCTTCTTTAACATCCCTGAACAAGTCATTAAAGATGGAAACATTATTATGCAGCCTGGACCAAAACAAATCAGTATCCATGAGTACCTAATAGAAAAGGTGGGTCAGTAAAATGGTGCAGTGATCTTCTCTGTCAGTTGCCTTATGGTTCCATCATTTCTATTTTAGAACTACTGGATGAGATGATTAATACTATGCATAACTTTTACTGTTTCTATGTCTGATTATATTTAATATTTAATCATCGTGTTAAAGCTTTCTGAAGATTTAAGTTTATTTTCATCATGTGGCTTTATTCTGATAATCATATGATTGGGTTTTGCATTTATTAAATAATTATTTAGGAGGTGTCTTGGTTGAAAATATTTTTGAAAATGAATTCTTTTAATCTCTAAGGAAATGTTTGTGGTAAGAGTATATTCAAATTGACTGTTACAGGGATTAGCCAAGTCAGTAACAGTAGAGGAGCAGCTGCAGTTACTTCATACTCTTCAATATCAGAAAGAACCAGCTGATCAAGTGGACAAAAGTCCAGCACTGGCTGACCAAGCACTGGCTGACCAGGGAGATAAAAAGACACGAAACGTAGACCGCAAGGGATCAATTCAGAGTCAGTCCACAGTGAACCTGGGTAGTAGCATGGAGACCCTGTCTGACAGCCTACACAGCCTTCCACGACTTCCTAAGTCCACCACCAGGGAGGAGAGGGAGAGAAAAGCCTTGGAGGAGAAAGACAAAAGAGAGGCAAAGCAGAGAGAGAAGAGTGGCAGGCCTACAAAACACTCAAAAACGGAGGCAAGAAGTGTAAAAGACAGCTTGAAATCAAAAGGTGTGAAGACAAAGAGTGCTAAAGACAGCCCTAGATCAAAGGTAAAGAAGTGTGATGACAAAGTACAAACAGAAGATGATACTGATTCAGCCCAACCTGTTTGTTCCACTCCTGTTGAGGGCCATGGAATACACAATAACCTTAACATTGAGAAGTCACTGGATACTGTCTCCGAGCAGGGAGTGGAAAACCACAATTGTGTTCAGAACATCACGGAGATCAAGATCAAGAATGTGGCTGAAGACTTGGTGTCTGTTCGATCCTCAGACAAGGAGAGCCTTCATTACGCTGAAGACAGATCTGTCGGTCTACCGACCAACATTGATGTGGACATCCCAGGTCTGAAAGTCATGCTGTCTCATGTAGAATCTCCATCTGATTTCTATGTTCACCTCGTGTCCGAGGTATCTGCAAAAACTATTGATCATATGCACATTAGCTTGAATAAGACAATGGAGGAAACATCTAAGAAACAGCTGCAGAAGATGAGCAAGTCATACAAACCATCGGTGGGAGATTTGTGCTGCGTGCTGTTTTCTTATGATAACCAGTATTACAGAGGACTTGTTATGGGGCTGGAGTTGGCATCACCCACTAAAGGGTCTGGAAGTAAAGATTCTAGTTCAGAAAATGTTGGGAAGGTGTCTGTGTTTTACTTAGACTTTGGTAATCATGAAGTGGTTCCCAAGAGAAGAGTGTTCCCCCTGCCTCCCCAGTATGCAGATCTTCCAGGATTGGCCCTGCATGTCTGTCTGGCCTACATCCAGCCAAGTGTCACCAGGGGCTCTCCTAAAAAGGAGGTCAAGTGGACAGACGAGGCCACCAAAAAGTTCATCTCTGTAACAGGATTTGATTCTGCACTGAGTATGATTATTGTGGATGGGGATATTAAAATGATGCTTGAAAAGTAAGTCAGTGTTGTCCAAATACCGTATATCAGGTTTTTTCCCCAAGCAGAACCTAGAACGGTATATAAAATTTACGCGAATCAAATTTTCACTATTTCAAAGTCATAGTGAAAATATAATTCACAATTGTTTAAACCTGTAAAGTAAGAGGGAAAAAAGTATCAAAATTGTCACTCTTAATAATGAAAAATTCAGACAGTAAAACCATTTACACAATTTCTTAATGTGAAATAATTACCGATAATTATTTTCAGGGACGCAAACAGTCATACATCAATATATCATATACCGTTACATATACCAGTAGCTCAGGTGTAATTAGACGTCATCAGTTTACGCAAGGAAAGTGACCGTTTTAATTAGCATGTCAATGGATTATTAAATAAACAACGAGGCTTACATACCTGTTATCTGGTGCTTGTCCTCCGATCCCGCTATATCTACCTCTAACTAAACAAACTAAACACAGTTCACCGTACTGTAACTTACCTGTTTACTTTATAAGGAAAGAAAAAACTCTATTACAAGAACAAAACTTTGTATCAAATTTACGCTGATTTATTTTCTGTGATTCGGAAATCGTCGCGAACAAAGCAGAAATTGGATACACGCGGAAAAAACCTGATATACGGTATACCTCATCTTTTCACATTACTTAACTTGGAAACTGTTATCGCACATTAACTTTGGATTTTTGTTTAGACATCCAAATGAAGTAGTGAAGATGGATCCTTTGCAAGTGCTTTTGGTAGACAACACTAAAGAAGAGGAGGATGTTTGTGTGAACATGGACCTCATCAGACTAGGACTGGCCAGGCTGTGTGCCTCGGAAAACTCTTCTAAAGAACCACCAAACAGTCTTCAACAAACAGGTGAAATATAAACAGCACATACTATGCATAGCAGGATGTTTGAAATGAACATAGTGTAGTGGTCTTAGTGAAGCTAGATAGGAATTGTCTAGGTGCTGCCTTGACCGACTTCCATGTGCGGTGACATATGCATTGCATCTCTTTTTTCTGTTACTGGTCTTTGATGAGTGCAGATGGCCACTAGTATCAGTGAGTTGTTGACCATTGTATTTACCTGTCTTATCTTCAGTAAAGTGGCGGTAGTGCCCAACACCTTGAGATAGCAGATCTCTATCGGTTTGTCACAGTGTTATTATTGTTAGTATAGAGAGAAATGCTATAGTGATTTCAAAATCTATCATGGAAATGACTTACAAGTCACATCATACTTTCATGAATGATGCACATTATGTCTTGTCCTTGTGTTTTATTTTGTGTGACATAAATTTCAGAAGAACAGTTGGTGATAGTCAACAATGTCTGCATTTATACAGTAACAAAATACCACCTGTATAAAGATTTGTAGTAAAATACTGTACTTTAATGTATGGTGTTGCTGTTGAATGGTATATATACTGTACGTGTATATCTATGATATGTGTTACACAGTGACTTCCCCTGATCAGATGAAGGACTGGAACCCCATGATGGAGGATTACATGGATGCTCGGAACTCCTACAAAGTGGACGTGGATGATGCGGGAGTGGCTACCGTAGGCTATAGTAAGTACAGCCCT
>WFKH01011801.1:39000099-39010387 GCA_016163765.1 Magallana hongkongensis
ACCTCAGGGGAGGACGATATCAGCATCGCGGGGTCACTGATTGAGAGGGGGCTGGCCCAGGAGTCAACCGTACTTTCCAGCACCACCAGTGGGCGGGGCAGTAACACCTCCAGTCGCGTGTCTAGTCAGGAGTCCTTGGTCCTAATCCCTGGATAGGTAGTCATCCAATCAGTGTACAGGGATTTGTGGTTCCATGGACTGATGTCTACATTGAATTGACATTTTAATTTTGTCAGGTTTTTTTGAAGGAATTATTTTTTCCATTTATCAAAGGCTCAAGAAGTCCATTTTAATTTGCTTGAATATAAATTTATGTGAAGATAATGTCATGTGTTTAATGCAGTGTTGCACAAGTAAGAGTCAATTGATATTCTTGTTAGGAAGGTCAGTAATTCATATTATGTTCATAATTTGATGTATCAGAGGTGGCAATATACATTTATAGGTTTCTAAACCTGATATTCATGCAAGTATATGGTGTTATAAGGAATTATGTAATATATTGTACTCTTACAATAATTGATACTTTTTCTCACAAATTATAAGGGTAAAACAACACTTTCAATTTCATATATTCATAGTGGGTCATTAAAAAGCATTTTTCTTTATTCTTATTACATGTTCAATTTTTGATGTTTTTTTTTTGTAAGAAGTTATTAAACTGTGTTCCTTTTGATATAAAATAAATGTTTTATTTTTTAACTTGCAGTATTATGTAATATGTATTTTGTCCAAATAGACAAAGCAAATTGTGCCAAAATGTGTTTTAAAAATGCAAGAAGAGCAATAAAGCTGTTATTAATTCTCACAGACTTGGGTTAATATTTATCCCCTTGGAAATAGAGTTGTATCATTTGTGTGCATGCATATTGCTTGCAATGTGAAATGAAAGAATGTCATGTTCAGGTTGTGAAAATTATGACTTTTACAATTTTTTTTTTATTTCAAACAATGCAACTCTCCGTTCCTGGACTCGAGAGTTAATATATTACGAAGGGGTTGAGATATTTTGCTCAGGTGAGCCATGTGGCCTAAAGGCCTCTTAGACTGATGTGTAAAAACTCACTCTTAAAAAAATCCTTAGAACTGTTATATTCTTAATTCCTTGTACATGTATCTGTATAAATGAATGCATAATACATGTAGTTTTTGCAACAGAGATGTACAACATTTTCCAGATTCTGGAAAATACTATTTTTAGCTTTGAAGGATTTAATTATGAAAAATTAGGTCAATTTTTTGGGATTTTAAAATATATTTTTTATAAGATGTAAATTGCATTATTCTTTACTTTCAATGCAATCCTGATGAAATCAGCTGATATATTCATTTGGAAATTAAATTTCATTTCCATTTATCAATAAAATTCCAATTAAAATATTTACATCGCTGTATGTTTCATATGTTATTTTTGAAACAACGAAATTAAATCCATACACAACTATTCTACATAAATGTCACAAAACAACATGTACCTATAAAAATTCAGAATCTATAGCATTAAAACCTTGCAGCATTCTTTAAATGTAGAAAGGGAAAATGAAAACAAGATTTTTATTTGAATTTTTTAATCGAGCACCACTTTCCACAGTTTAACATCTCCATCGTCACTGCCTGATGCTAGTAGGCAGGGCTCCTTAGGGTTCCAGGCTACAGAGTTCACATCCTGTGAGTGGGCTCTATTCTGAGTGCACACCAGGCTAAACGAGGGCTGATTCTTGTCCGATATCTCTTCTTCTCTAAAAACTCTAATACAGTCATCGCCACAAGCTGACACAATTAAACCGTTGGTGCGACTCCAGTCCACATCGTAGATAACTCGGTTGTGATATCCGGAGAGGGTGCACACACATTTCCATGTTGACTCTTTACCTGTAGTATCAATTCCTTCTGGATTTCCCGGTAAATATTCCTGCCAAATTTTCAATGTCTTGTCATCACTACATGATACAATTCTGTGACCTGTCTGGTCAAAGCTTATTTTCCACACAGTAGAGGTGTGGGATTCTAATGTGTTACAGCATGTCCAATCATCTATCTCCTCTTTAAATAGTTTGATTGTGTTGTCATAGCTACATGATGCAAGCATTTCCCTGGTTGGATGCCACACTACATACTTAACATCCTGGGTGTGGCTGGAGATCACACTTGCACATTCATATTCTTCATCTTCTGTTACTGTAAAATGGTGCAATATACATTAATATGTAATATTGTAAAAAAGTGTAAATTCTATATCTAGCTCATGTACATATTCAGATATGTACCGTTTAAAGCAATATGTCTTCCAATTTTCATGTCCAAATTTTCTATTGTATAATTGTAGTTTTCAGCTAAAATTACTAAAACAATTACCATTTAAAAACTTTTGCAAGTCTTTATTTTATTAGAAGTTTTGCAGAGACCCTGATTAAAGCAAAATTACAATATTATCAATACTATTTATCTTAAAAGGATCATTTAGCTACTGTTACTCTTTCGGGGCATAGGCCGATATTTTTTCTCTGATGAGCGAGTTTCGGCTTATCCCCTGTATCGTCTTATCGTAGGCTCAAAGTTGAAAAAATTAAAGAGTAAAATACAAAATCCACTGCTTTTATCCATTGTAACAGTTTATTATGAGAGGTTGGATTTTTTTTTCATCCGTCAGACCAAGCATTCCTGTATAAACCCAGGAAAACTATTGTGCAATAAAAAAGAAAACGAAACCTTGTAGCATGCAATCTGACGAAATTTTTGTGATTAGTTCATGGAAATCAGTGGTCTTAAGTGTAGAATAAATTAAATGCTTTGTTGTTTACAATTAATTTCTTGTTAGTTGAAACAACCAGCTGATAACGGTATTCCAGTGTCGTGTGCAGGGACGTAGCCTCGGGGTGGGGGGTGGGGGGGGTTTGGGGGGGCCTGGCCCCCCTACTTTTTCTCGCAGCAAACATTTTTAAAAAAATTTACATACCAGTATAAAAAAGTAAATTAAAATGGAGTTGCCCCCCCCCCCTACTATTTTGGTAGCATGTTAAAATATTGAATTGAAAGGAAGGAAATTAACAGTAAAATTGATGTGATATGAAGTTATAGTTACGCTATGCGATTATGGGGGATAACTCTATTTGAACAGGTCTAGGCAACCTCCGTTTTTGGAGGATAGCTCAATTTCAAGATGGCAGTCAATTTTTACCATATATGGAAAGATGCATTGCATTGTGGGTGAAATTATCCTCCATTTTTGGAGGATATCAGGGGTACATTTCAAAGGCTTCGTGCATATCTTTAATGAAAAAATGCAAGCACCAGACCACATGAAAATTAAAGTTAAGGAAATAAACTAATGATTGTATGCGGCGATTTGAAATTCTATGTGTAGTATTTTCACAATATGCTTTTAAAGTTTGTACTTCCTGTGCTTAGTTTACTATTTTCAACTGTTTCATATAATAAATATAACAAAATGGTGATGTTTATTCCACTTTCAAACATAATTGAATTAATTTAGACATGCATAAACGATAATTATCTTGATCTGCTTGGTACATGTACAAAGTAATGTGTGCATATCTTAGGAACTTTAATGTTACTTTAATTTCCTAAATTAATACACAGGTTATTTATTATTATGAAAAACTAATCCCTCAGTACAAAAATACGTTAATCATCAATCATTATAAATATCAATTATACTGTTTGTTTAAGGTTTCTCCACCCTTGATGTTTTTATGGTTTAATCCACGTAATTTTTGTTTAAATTTGAAGATTAATATGTAAACATTCAAATTGAACTTAAATATTGGTATGTTGCAAATATTTGATTCATGCTGTAGGAGCTAACACAGGTACACTATCGGGGCAATTATGGCAACGACTCCTCTCCAATCCAACATCATATTTATTTTTACTGATTTCGATATAATAAAGCAATTTTTTAAAGATATTAATCGCAATCCTTTATTTTATGTATTTTAACATTTTAAGGCCATTTAAACTTGCCGTATGAAAGCTATCACATTTACAGTGCATTTGATACAATTTTTTAACCATGAATAAGTACAGTTTAACAACATAAAACATCTATAACTCTTGAAACAATGGTTCAAACTCACTGAAAGTTGGTACATTTGTAATTCATTATATATCCTATCGAAATCTGCAAAGAAATGTTCACCTTGCCAGGTAAAAAATTATGAATTGTAGTCTCTGTCAAGTTTGCCTATGTACAGTTTTATCAGTTTTTCATTGAATTCAGCGATTTCAACTCAAACTACTCTCTATAAATTGCTAAACATTAGTGTCGTTTCACTTTATATCGCTTAAAATGTGTTGAACACAAGTACAAATCAAGAAATATTGGCAAAACCATGTATCACATAACACTAATATTATAACCGATATCGGTAAAATATTCTGGAATGCTCACGATGACGTCATGTGACAATCGAAAGACCTTAAAAAAAATGTGAGTCTTTGCCTGAAAAATATTTTTTCTTTAAAATCAGCCCTACAATTATTTAAACTTTTAAATTAATATTTATCAAATATCATCAATAATTATAATTAATGACAGCTAAATAAGGTGATTTTTTAATTGTCTGATAATTATATTTTAGGTCATAGTTAACTCCCTTTGTATAAACAGAGTTAATTGCCCTTCATTTGAAAAAATCCACCAGGGGGCGCAAGCATCTATCCTCCAATTTTGGAGGATAAAATCTATCCTCCCAAAACGGAGGTTGCCTGGACCTGTTGAATATGAAAACACGTGTTGAGCTAATGGAAGCCATACCCCATACTTACAAGTAGCTTTCAAAGTATAACTCGATCAAATGAAATTTAGCAATAAGGTATTAATGAAATATAAAATTTTTGGTAAAATATAATACTTAGTCTATCAGACAAAACCACAGAGGTTGGTGTTGCAATAAAATTACACTATGTGAAATTACCATACGTATATACCAACGAATACGGAAGAGATCTATCATCCACAAAACACAGAGCCAGATATATTTTTGAAATTTGCTTAAAATATATATGTTTAGTCAAATAATTTTAATTACTCTTTTAGCTTTCTACATCGATATTCCTGAAAGTATATACGATGACTTCCTATTTAATCATCAGTCACACTAAATCAGCTTATCATCCATATCGGCTAGCCTAGTCTAAGGATTTTTTCTGAAATTTGTCTCAAAATGAGCAATTCGGCTTATGCCCCACATCGACATATGCCCCAACAAGAGGCCCATGGCCCATATCGCTCACCTGAGCAATAATAGCCATAATAAAATCAGCTTTATGGAGTCATATACAAAATATCTGGACAATGTAGTTTAATATATTCTGTATAAAAAAGTTCAAATTTTTTCCTCTGGATATTCTAATGTTTATCATTAAGCCCCTTTTGTAACAGGGTTATTTTATAGTCATATCACATATTGAGCATTGCAGTTCTCATGAAGATCTTAAACAAATGTTTATATATAAGATATAAACCTATTAATCAAACTTTGAACCCCTTGTGAGGCCAAGGAATTGTCCAGGGGCCAAAGTCGTAAAAATGTTAAAGATTTAACAATTTGTCAAAATGCTTGCTTATAAGTAAAACCATACATTAAAACATTTGAGTTTTTTTTAATAATTTAAAATGTTTTCCTTTGTAAAATTGGACCCCCCAATAGGGCCCAATCCTACCCTTGTGAATCATGATTTGAACAAATTTGAATCTACCTTACCTGAGGATGCTTCCACACAAGTTTCAGCTTTTCTGGTCAAATTGTTTTTAGAAAGAAGATTTTTAAAGATTTACTCTATATATTCCTTTGTAAAAAATTGGACCCCCTACTGTGGCCCCACCATACTCCCGAGGATCATGATTTGAACAAACTTGAATCTACACTACCTGAGGATGCTTCCACACAAGTTTCAGCTTTTCTGGTCAAATGGTTTTTGAAAAGAAGATTTTTGTAAAATATCAACAAATTTTCAATTATTCCTAATTATCTCCCCTTGAAAGAGGGCGTGGTCCTTCATTTTAACAAACTTGAATCTCCTTCACCCAATAATGCTTTGTGCCAAGTTTGGTTGAAATTGGCCCAGTGGTTCTGGAGAAGAAGTCAAAAATGTAAAAAGTTTACAGACGGACAGACAGACAGACAGCGGACAAAAAGTGATCAGAAAAACTCACTTGAGCTTTCAGCTCAGGTGAGCTAAAAATACTGTATTATTATAAAAGTATATATATATAATAATGTAGATGTGAAAAAGAGAAATAATCACCTTCCCAAATCCATACACTTTTGTCTCTACTGCATGTTGCCAGTAATAAACCAGTTGGAGCCCACGATACAGCTTTCACTTCATTCTCATGGCCCTCCAGAGATGCAATGCATTCAAACTCTCCTTCTTTCCTGCTCCAGATATTGGTAGTAGCATCAAAGCTGGCACTAGCCAAGTAATTACCGCAGGGAGACCAGCCAACACTGCGAATTGTTCTCTGATGGCCTTCTGCAAGGATGCTTTTGCAAACCTGAAGAATAGATGTGATGACCTTAAAATATCATTTCTTTATTTTTGAACTAACTTTTAAAGAAAAAAATATTTATATATATGCATCAAGGAAAGACATTCCCCAAGGCTTTTTAATTTGTTGGAACAAAGCTTAACAATGTGACATCAAAGTAAAAGTTTAGTGCTCATTGTATTTTGCAGAATTTAATAAATAAGTGAATAAATGATCAGTATTACTTTGTAATGGCCACCAGTAGGTGTCATAAATTGCCAGTTTCATATTCCTCTCCGTTTTATAGTTAACCAACCCCTCAGTTTATGTATTAATCAATCATTAAATTCACTTACTAAGACAAGATGGACAACACATTTTCCAAAATATTGGACAGTGATTGCTTTAGCAGAAGTAAGTACTGTAAACATTATGACAGCAAGAGAAGCCATCTATATATGGACCAATCAGGAACATATATACCTCCCTGGGACCAATGGATATGTAATGGAATGGAAGAAATAATGAGGGACCAGACTGGGATTTGAACCTGAGCTCCCTGAATCTCTACTCAGGTGCTCTACCAACTGAGAAACATATATCTGGCACTGATGAACGAATCGTTTTGTCCCACATGTTTTGATTATACATGCATAATAATAATAATAATTATTAATAAATAGATTTTAAATTCTTTGACATAAACAATATGCAAAGGGTGGAAATTTTCCAGACTATATCTAATTTGAATGCACTTGCTCTTAAGATAGCACTGTACTACATATACAGTAGTTTGACCAGTTCCGAATTTTAATGAAATAAAAGATGGAGAAAAAAATTAATACCTTTAATATAAACATGTAATAATGCTTGTTTAAATTCTGCAGTGGTTTCATTTTTTGCGGTCATATATGTATCGGTCTTAGAATAGTCAACCAAGTTTTGCTTTGTAATAAATCCAGGTCATTGCAACGCTAATATGTGCATAAAATTGTCTGTTGGAGCCTTAAATTTTCACTTGTAACAAGATTTCTTTTATTAAACGTAGGTTTAGTATGTTTTCTAACATACCCAAAGAGCATACAGGATATAAAATAAAAACACGCAAGAAGGTGCAGAATTTATCATTCTGTCATTTTACGAGTTCCGAATACCCAATTTGTTTTCCTCTGTTTTAAGATTAAATGAAGGGATGGATTAAAACAAATAGTAACTTCTAGAATTCATTAAATGTCTTACTAAGTCTTAAATAAATCATATTGTACCACAATAATGATAAGTGGAGGCGCTGCGACTGTATTCTGACAGGATGTTAGAAACTAGTCTAAAATATTGTTATGGTGATTTTGTCTGTTATTTCCGTGCAAATCAAGCTGTATATGTTAAGAGAATACCAATAAACTGGGTGATATGCATTAAACTTGTTATTCAACAGGTTTAATCAATGGTGTTTAGGGCCGAAACTTTTTTATCTACATCCGATTTGAATGGTTTGGGGCTTAATTGACCCTTTTTGGTACAGGGTCCTGTACCTTTTCAGTTGGGAATTTTTCGTTGACAAATTGCTCTTTAGAGCATAATAGTTTAACAAATATGACTCAACACAAGTTAACAAAAAAAAAATTCTATACAGTTTTCTTGGTTTTCATTTGCATATTACACATACAATCATTAATGTTTCCATCAAAATAAACCCTACTTAACAGAACACTCAGATATTTTGATTGACATTCTTAAGGATGTCTCGTTTAGCATAGTTACAAGATCAGCATCCTATCTTTGATATTTTGTAATACAATATGACACAGTTTTTTGGGGAATTTTTAAATTAGATTTTGGGAAAAAACAGTCAATTTTCAATTGGAAATGGGTCCTTTTACAGGACCCGCATGCAAGGGATATTATGCCATGTGGCTTATTTGCAACTAGTAAAATGGTTTCCCACGTAATTTGTTAGAATAAAATTATTTCAAAAAAAATTAAATACACCAATATTGCATTAAAATCAGCAGGGATATAGTATACATCGGTGTAAATTTAGATCTCAAAATAACACACGGGAACATTTACAGAACCCCGAAATCTGTACCCTATTCGGAACTGGTCAAACGACTGTATTTATTCATACTTATTCAATTAATTATTTTTTTCATGGACATAAAGATAATGTACCCATTTGTCGCCTTCCTTTCCCCAAATCCGAATTGTTTTGTCTCCCCCACAAGAGGCCAGCAATGTTCCTGTGGGATTCCATGCAACGCACCAAACTCGGTCCTGATGTCCAGACAGGTTCACTAACTCTTGTATTTTAGCCATTACTTTTTTTTTGTCACCTGCAGCCCAAAAGATGACACATTGTAATGATAAAATGCTTGCTCTTCACATTAAACATGTTAATAAATATGACAATAAATCATCTACAACCTTTCAGTAACACAAAAAAATATCAGAGAGAAACATACCCACCAATAAATTTAGTCTACATTCATAAAGTTGTCATAGTTTACTGTGAATTTCAGAAGAAGTCAGGAAAAATTACACTTCATGGGCGCATCCATATTGAAAATAGTCCATGTATTGTTACGCTATGCTTTTAGTCACCCCGCCATAAAATCCAGTTTAAAAGTACAATCATGTTTTATATACATATACATAATTATTATACATAATATTGATAAAATGACACCAAATATTCTTGCAAAAAAAGAACTATTTTTAAATGCGTATAAATGGGGTTTGATTTGGTGACAGGGGATAGTTTCGAACGAAAGACCCGGATCAATAGTGACAGGAGATAGTTTCGAACGAAAGACCCGTCAAAATTTTGAAATAAAGGGAGAACCTGAGGTTTGGCTGGTTATTTTAGGGGTATAAATTGCTGTGGAATGAAAATGCGAAACTGTGGCCAAAGTTTTCACTTTCGGTTTTGTGTTAGGAAAGTAGGGTGGGTTCAGAACACGAAATGTCACTCGAAAAGAAGGTGACTGACCCCCCCCCCCCCATTAATTGGTGATTATTTGCATGGGTAGACGTTAAGCTACAAATCCTATGGTAGTTTATGGCAGTTGCTCGGGTCTGGAGCGTGGTGCTGGACCCTTGAAAATGTGAAAAAAGGGCAATTTTTCAGAAAATTTTGAGACCGTCCCTGGCTATTCTATATTGTGCTATATGTAAGTTGTACCTGTTTTATTCTGAAATGTTTAAAAATTCTCAAGAGTCAGGACCATGTGTCCCCTGCATGCAAACCAATTTTAGCAAATTTAAAAATCCACTGAAAAATTAGATCACATATATGAGCACTATCTGCTTCACATTTCCTCGACAAAAAAACCCCAAACTATCCCGTTAGGATTTACAGTAAAGTCGTACACAGACCAACTCGTAAGTTATATGTTATATGGATAATATATGCTCCGATTTTTTTTCCCACAAAAGTCTCCTCATTTACATGTATTTCTAATTAATGCGTTTCCCCCTGGAATATTTTATGTCGCGAGGGGAATGCTCCGCTTTGCGGTGCCCTTGTATTTATTAGATTGGGAATTGATTTTACTATATATTACTATATAGCTTTCATTAAATTAATTAATGAACTCTTAGTATTATATTTCATATATAATATTTACTATCATTATAATTTTTCTAATTTTCATTTGTTTATATGACCTTTATTTTTGTTATTTTATTTTTCTTTCCTTTTTTTTTGTTTCCTATTTTTCTTTCTCTGTTCCTAATCCAAAAGAATTCCAACTTATTTAATGCTGCAATAATATGCTTCATATTATATTATGAACT
>WFKH01011801.1:39036067-39046564 GCA_016163765.1 Magallana hongkongensis
GTGTGTGTGTGTGTGTGTGTGTGTGTGTGTGAGTGAGAGAGAGAGAGAGAGAGAGAGACAAGTTAAGGAGCGAGGACGGGAGGAAGGACAAAATACATGCATAATATCAGAATGAATATGTCAACTAAATGTCTATACTTGAAGTGCAAAGTTTCAGATACTGCGGAGAGAAAGAAATAATTAGGAGAGAGAGAGAGAGAGAGGAATGAAATATGAGAAAGAAAATTTTCTAAATATTTGTATTACATTTATATTGTTGAAAATGGAGACTTTTAATTGTAATTTGTTATTTAAGTTGAAGTCCAATTTAGCTCTAAAACGTAGTTTTAAAAACTTTTGTCATATGAACAAAGCATTTTTCTTTTTATTTCTCTCTTTGTATCTCTATGTGTCTCACTCTGTCTCTCTTTCATTCTCTCTCTCTCTCTCTCTCTCTCTCCATCGTCTGAATTTTTTTTATATCACTCGGTGTTACACAGTTATTTAATTAAACGTTTTCGTAATCTATAGCTTTATATTTACATCTACCGAGTATAATTCAGTTTATTTCTTACTGAAACTTTAGATATTCATAGCTTTATAGAAACTATCAGGACTGATATCGACACGCCCCGTTTATTGATTAGTTAAAAAAAAATCACGGACTGCACGAGATTATCATGATGATGTCAGACTCAAATTCCCATAGAAGACGATTTGGCTGTTTCTTTTATCTTACGTACTGATGTGCATTACCAATAACTTAGTTAATTTAACTTACATTTTACAATCAATATATTAATTTGTTTAAAGAAAGATTGTAATATATAAACAATAAAATGCTTTCTTTGATAATTTATGCGGGTTATGAAGGTAGCGATCAATACAGAAAAATTACATAATGTCGCCACATTCATAGCCCCCTTGAATCACCAAAGAAAGCATTTTCTTGTTCAATTGAAGTAAACGTGTTCATGGCTATACTGAAAGTCATCCTTGTGATAACAATTCATTAAATCACATTTAATTATTTCGATCAGTGTGATCTCGTACATGTTCTGAAAAGTTTTTTTTTACTTATAGCTGTTCACATGTTGTGTTTATGCGATATTGAAAATTTGCATATTGTGATTATCTGGCAAACGTTTGCTAAACGTTTGGGCGAGACTAAAATTAGATTTGAATTGCAATTCTGGGTCAAATATTTTTTTTCCGGAATATTTTTAATTTCTTTCAGAATAAACGCCGGCAGAAAAATCAATGTACTTTCCACCAAATATCTTTCAGAAAAAGAGTGAGAAGAGACACAGTACGGTTTTGAAAAAAAAAAAAAGAAAGAAGAGAGAGAGAGAGAGAGAGAGAGAGAGAGAGAGAGAGAGAGAGAGAGAGAGAGCATGTGAGAAAGACATGTCGAGATGACAAAACACCTATAAAATTTTAATGAAGAAAATTTCAATAAAATATGTATTACAAAAGTAAATATTAGTGTAAAATTTTGACAAATTCAATTTGTTTATTTTATTTGTAAACCTTTTTTCAGATTTGTGTAATACTTACAATGCAAAATCTAGATGCTTGGTAAAGAAAAGAAAAAATGAGAGAGAGAGAGAGAGAGGGGGGGGGGGAAACAGTGTGTGTGTAAACGCTAAGGATTTTCTTGAAATAAAGAAAACATTGATTAGCTTGATGAGTATACTTATCGTTGTCTTACTATTCTTTCTACTTGTTTCTTTGTTTTTCTAACGAGTTTGTATCTATAGTTTAGAACTTATATTAAAAAATTATCATTGTTTCATTTCTTTTTCGTTTTCATTAATAGCAATAAGAAAAACTTTGATAGAAAGATAAGAAAGAAGAGTGCTATAAGTAGAGAGAGGGTGACAACAAGGAGCAAAATATCAGGTAGGATATAAGAAAAAAAAATGTCAAATAGATGTTTACTATCTAAATAAACAATGTATGGAAATATCTATGGATTCTACAAAGGTTGCAGAATTTAAAAGGCTACAGAGAGGGTGTGTCTGTGTGTGAGAGAGAGAGAGAGAGAGAGAGAGAGAGAAAGAGAGAGAGAGAGAGAGAGAGAGAGATGAGTTAGGGAGCGAGGGCGGGAGAAAGGACAAAATACATGCATAATATCAGAATGAATATGTCAACTGAATGTCTATGCTTGAAGTGCAAAGTTTCAGATACTGCGGAGAGAAAGAAATAATTAGGAGAGAGAGAGAGAAAGAGAGAGAGAGAGAGAGAGAGAGAGAGAGAGAGAGAGAGAGAGAGAGAGAGAGAGAGAGAAAAAGAGAGAGAAAAGAGAGGGGGGAAATGAAATATGAGGAAGAAAATTTTCTAAATATTTGTATTATGTTATATTGTTACAAATGGAGACTTTTAATTGAAATTTGATATTTAAGTTGAAGTCCAATTTAGCTCTAAAACCTATTTTGAAAAACTTTTGTCCTTTGAACCAAGCATCTTTCTTTTTATTTCTATCTTTGTATCTCTATGTATCTCACTTAGTCTCTCTTTCATTTCACTCTCTCTCTCTTTCTTTCTCTCTCTCTTCATCGTCTGAATTTTTTTATATCACTCGGTGTTACAGTTATTTAATTAAACGTTTTCGTAAACTATAGTTTTATATATTTACATCTACCGAGTATAATTCAGTTTACTGCTTACTGAAACTTTAGTTAATTCATAGCTTTAAAGAAACTAACAGGACTGATATCGACACGCCCCGTTTATTGATTAGTTTTAAAAAAATCACGGACTGCACGAGATTATCATGATGATGTCAGACTCAAATTCCCATAGAAGACGATTTGGCTGTTTCTTTTATCTAGCGTACTAATGTACATTACCAATTTAGTTAATTTAACTTACATTTTACAACCAATATATTAATTTGTTTAAAGAAAGATGTAGTATATAAACAATAAAATGCTTTCTTTGATAATTCATGCGCGTAATGAAGGTAGCGACCATTACAGGAAAAATTACATAATGTCGCCACATTCATAGCCCCCTTGAATCACCAAAGAAAGCATTTTCTTGTTCACTTGAAATAAATGTTTTCATGGCTATACTGAAAGTCATCCTTGTGATAACAATTCATTAAATCACATTTAAATAACTATACCAGTGTGATCTCGTACATGTTCTGAAAAGATTTTGTTACTTATAGCTGTTCACATGTTGTGTTTATGCGATATTGAAAATTTGCATATTGTGATATCTGGCAAACGTTTGCTAAACGTTTGGGCGAGAGTAAAATTAGATTTGAATTGCAATTCTGGGTCAAATATTTTTTTCCGGAATAATTTTTAATTTCTTTCAGAATAAACGCCGGCAGAGAAATCCATGTACTTTTTACCAATTATCTTCTTTCAGAGCAAAAGAAAAGATGACAGAACAGAGAGAGAGAGAGAGAGAGAGAGAGAGAGAGAGAGAGAGAGAGAGAGAGAGAGAGAGAGATCAGTGTGCGTGATTTTACCATATACCGGCAATGTTAACAGAATGACTTTATGAAATTTACTTACTTAGAAAATCGATATAAAATTCAATACACAATAATATTCCACTTAATTTTTCTGGCTCTGCATACTAACTTTAGTTTGTAGCGAAATTCTTGATATAGTGTAAAGGACGAAATTCAACCACACAAGTTTGGAAATTTGAGAGCTTACCCATTTAATAAAATGTATTGCCCCCTGAGTTTGAACAGTGAAACCAGCTATTTGTCAGTGATCTACTGAAAGGTTTTTTTCCCTCAAAAGTTGAATTTGTTAAGAAAGTAAATGCGTTAAATTCTCTGTAGTTTGTTTCATAATGCATGTTTTTTGGTTTACGATAAATATTTTGAAAGCAGTGTTAATTCTTTCCTTTATTACAGCTTAATTTTCAATCAAAATCTTTCTTCCTCCTAATCCCCAAAAAACTCCTGTCCTCTTTATCTTCGTACGATTGTGAATATTTCATATACTTACTTACAGGTAAAGTATCGATTGATTTTGGAGAAAATGTAGTCCCCGATAATATGCCACTTGGTTTTTTGTTTGTTTGGGGGTTTTTTTTGGGGGGGGGGGGGGTTTTTTTGTTTTTTTTTTTTTTTTGGTTTTTTTTTTTTTGGTTTGGTTCATTTTGTGTTTAGTGGTTGATATATGCCTGCTTGACAAAAAAACCCCCAACTCTTTTATATATGAGATAGAATCGAAAAAGCTATAAAACCTTAAACAAAATAACGAATACATGTGCTAGTAAAATTTATTATTGATATATACTAGTATATTATATATTGAAACATGTGCCAGTGTACCGTGCTTTAATCATGTTGCAATTTCTTCAACCAATTTCTGTTTTTGTGAGAAGGGGGAAGTTACAGTCAAAATGCTGCTATATACTGTACAACTTGCAAAGAAAGACCAGATCAAATATTCTTTCTTAAGTTTTTTTCTAAATTTATGGTCATGAACAACAAATTGTAATTGTGTTAACCACAGTACATCACCTGAATTATAAGGTTTGTATCAGCTGAGAGGAGTCGTAAAAGTATGGTTTGTTGGGTGTTTATATTTATAATTTATACTTATGTTTACAATTGCAAATGTTCTCTCGTAAAAAACCCCAAAAACATTATTTAAAGTAAAACAGCCCTTCGGGCTTTATGAGATTTGACCACGTGACCAACCCTTTGGCTTTACAGGCCTTTTAAAATTTAAAATCTAACACCAATTCTCTTTGTGTCGGATGCGGTAAAATGACATATTCAGCCATGAGAACTGAACTGTTTTTAAAAGGGCTGGACGGTTGTTGCCATCTTTCGACTATATTGATCTTCTTAAACAGAAAAGCTCTGTACCAAAACATTTAATTTTACTGTAAATACAACTTTTTCTTTACTTAATGATAGTTTTAACGATAAACAAAATATATCCACAAAAAAAACCAAAGGAAGATCTGATGGTTAATTTGTTAACCACCCAGCCTCTTTGAATCAAATGAATGTTGAACATTTGATTTATTGATATACAAGAAATTAAGTTATAGATAACATACATAGTTGGTGACAGTGAGAGTGAAGGTGTGTTCAACAGTATTCAGACACAAATCCGTCGCCCGGAAAACAAACCGAGTAGTCCCAACCGGCAGATTAGACACCGACGTAAGAAGGCCTAAAGAAGAAAATGTTTGGAGCATGGATTCACGATTATAATATTAGTATAATCTTTAAAATCATAGAAAATGAGAATAAAAACTGGATGGATGGATGAATGGATGGATGGATGGATCTGACATTTAAAATACATGGTTACTGTCTTGAAATATAAGCTATATTTGGGCGAGGGTAAGAAAACATGACAGAGGACGAGGCTTGCCGAGTATATTTCAAGACAATTATCATGTATTTTCTTTATCCTGCAACATAATATCAAACGAGCTTTATTCGACACATTTCGCTGCATATCTGTACTGTACAGTAGTTGAAACCATGACGCCATGGCGTAAACGAAGCCACAATGCATTTGAACGTCGGTTAAATGC
Organism: Magallana hongkongensis; assembly: GCA_016163765.1. Lineage (NCBI taxonomy): Eukaryota > Metazoa > Mollusca > Bivalvia > Ostreida > Ostreidae > Magallana > Magallana hongkongensis. The sequence continues at coordinate 39,041,579 of WFKH01011801.1, forward strand.
ACGAGGCTATATTGGGGCATTGGCCGAATATAGTTTTGGTTTATTGGGTTACCTTTATTCGGTCAATGCAAGGGGTAGTTGCAGGATTAAATATATATAGATCGATAGAGAGATTGAAATAAACTTAGAGATAGACTGATACCTGATGCCGGGTCAAAGTTGAAGGCTGCAGAGGCGGGGGTTGTGGATTGCAGTGTGAGGGTGATGGTGTCCCCAGGGTCCGTAGCTGCCACGGTGAGTAATGTGGTACCTACTGCCGTGTCGTCTGTTACGGTGCTGGTGGTAGCTAGGCCTGCAGTAAACTGGGGGGTCGCCCCTACAACCATTGAACTCAGTGAAAGCGACAAGCTAAATTTGTCCTCATACAAATAATCATGTCATTTTGTAAATTTTGCTATGGAGGAAAATGAAAAGCCTTTGACTACCAACCTGGCCCCAGAGTTGCCTTTAGACCGAACTCAAGGTTATTTTCTTTGAGGTATGTGGAAAATGTGCCGGTGTCGGATTTCGTATGTCCGGCCGTTGTCGAGAACTGCACAATCTGATTGGTGGTGCCCCCCCCACTGGCGGTTTTATCGTATCTCACGATCGTGGTCCCGGAAGACTTGCTACAATACAAGACATTGGTTAATATGGAGGAGGAGAACAGAGTTTTCTAACCTTCCCTCTTTATACCTGTCTGCCCCAACCTCATAAAACAATATCACCCTTTAACGAGTAGAATAGGCCATTTAATACAATAGATAATAAATGACAGTAAACAAAATACAATCTAAAACTTCACATATAAGTATAAGTTATATACATGTAAGATTACAGACAATGTATTATTACAAATTGTCAACTATAACAGTTTTTGCACAAGAGAACAATAGCGTTTTATCTATATATCATATTAAAAGTAACGAACAATTGTATCATATTTGGCACATAAAAAGACAAAAACATTTGAACAACTTGGAAAAAATCTGAAAAAGGGCACGATTAGATGTATGTGCATATTATGAGTACATGTACAGGTACATCTGTCTATTTATGTAGGTACTCTCTTAGCTACAGATAGCCAAAAATAGAATTATTTGGACATAAAAAATTGTTAGAAGAGGGGGGGGGGGGGTCTGGATTATTAAAAAGTAGGGTTGTGGGTTTTTTAAAATGATCATTATTCTTGTTATCATACCAGCACAATATTTTTCTAGATTTGTTTCACCCAATACATCAGACACTTGACATTAAACGCAACTCTTTGTATATAAAGATATTTTTTCCTTAGTAAATAACAACTATTTAAGTACGTAAAATTGTTTATTTTTCTAATTACATGTAGATATATACTTATATTAGTGTATTATCGCGTGAAGTTCAAGTACCCTGTAAAGAGTATACATGTTAGACAGTGAAAAGATTCCGCCGAATTAAAACGCTGCTCTTTAAAAAGTTTTTGGTTTTTGTTAAGAAAACAAAAGGTTTCAATATATTTGCAAAAATTAAATAGTGTGCAGTACCTATATATATTGTTGAGTTCTTTTCATTTCAATCAACGATTCTTGATAAATATCTTAGAAAATAATAATATCGTATACAAGCCAAGGTCCTTTAATCCGACGTTTTAGAATTAACAGCATAAATTTGTCAACAACCATCAGAGTTTGCACACGAACTACAGAACACAAATGATTCACAATTTGCTCGCGATCTCTCCTCGGCGCTTTAAAAGATTTCTGACGGCACATGCAGGTCCAACCCCCTCCCCCACCTCTTCTTGAATTTCAATAGTTATCGAATATAAATAGTAAACCTGGGGTGTAGGCATTGAAACCCCCTGAAAAACAGCACCCGGGTTGGGGGGTAGACACTCCTTTCCGGAACGTCTTTGTTATCGCATTCTTATTTCCGTTGGTACAGCGCGGTAATAGAGAGGTTAAGGAAACCAACGTGTACGCGTACGTGTACGTGTAGAAAGGAAAATATGTGCATTACGTCATCAGTTTGTGTAATGACGAATTTCTACATTAACATACGTGTAAATTGCAAAGTACCCGTAAGGTCGAACTTGTTTCCCTGTTGGCTATTCATTTTAACAAATATGTTTATTTTCTTAAGCCTGAATATTTAATGCGAATACTGATATCAACAAACATATATTTTCATTAAATTCAAAATTTAATATTTTATTGGATTTTTATTACACGTATCTCTTCCTCCAAAACATGCGATGGCTCTATAGCTGTTATTTTATTCATTCATTAAACAATGATGTTCAATAAAATTAACACATGCAATTCTCAATTTTCGACTGTGACTAAAAATTGTCATATAAGTAGAAGAGAACATCTAAAATTACACTTAAAACATTAACACTTACAGGTACACGTTACAACTGCTATAAACAAGAAAAGTTACGTGAACTGGTACGCGTAGTTCTAACTTGAAACCTACACGTACAAGTACGCGTACACGTTGGTCTGCTAAACCTCTCTATATTTAGCAAAATAGTCATAATAAAATATATGATAATGATAATAATGACGATTTAAAAATGGCTCATTCTACATCAACATTCCAAAAAGATCAAGCAAATAGCATACTACTGCTCCCCTCCCTCCCCAGTCGGAGAGTAGGTGATTAACTTTGTAAGATGGTTCATTCCCATCATGCAATTTGGACATCTGAAAAGTTTACTTTTAATCAATTTTCAACTATTTATGAAGTTAAAATTTTAACGACATTACATAAAATTCCTTTTGTTAGAATACCCAATATTCGATATGAATATTCATGAGCTTACAATCCCAGATAGTCTCCGTTCTGCACGGCTATTTGGTCAGCGGCAGCAACAACCACTGTTTTTCTGGTTAACACTTCTCCGGCTAAAAAAGGAAACAACAAATCAAAATACTCTACGAATTCACGACAAGTTCTAAAAAAGTGATGAACAATTGTAGTTTACCCACAAAATCCACAAACCGGTGACAGTAATCGTGTTCACGCCAGCCAGCGTCCATGTACCAGAGACATCCCGCCAAACCTCGGCGTACAAGGTCCCGGTTCCGGCTGTCGCGATATCGATATCCCACTGTGTCACAAAGCCACAACACAAGATTTTGTACGTTTCGGCAGTAGACTTCAGCAAAAAAGTTGCACCTGAAAATGGAAGGTTGTTAATCTCACATCTCTCAGAGAGAGAGAGAGAGAGAGAGAGAGAGAGAGAGAGAGAGAGAGAGAAAGAGAGAGAGACAGACAGACAGACAGACAGACAGAGACAGAGAGAGAGACAGACAGACAGAGACAGAGAGAGACAGACAGACGAACAGACAGACGGACAGACAGACACACAGACTTTAGACAACTAACCCGTCAGAGGAGTGGTTTCGTCTGTATCTACAGTGGGGTTCTTTCCTGCTATGGTACCAGCTGCACATTGTCCGACTACAATAGTTATGCAAAAACTTATAGAAGATAAATAAGATTACAAAGTTATATTCAAGCATTGAATGCTTCTTTTTGGATATCGTCGGTCCTATAACAAACCAGGCCGTGCAGACAAATTGAATACCGTGCGTTAGAGCGGTTTGATTTTACTTTTTGCAACTAAAATACTGCAATCTGTACATATTCTAGTTGTTTTGTACGGAAGCGTATTTATTTTTAGTGTCACATTGTGATTTTTTTTCCTTTAAAAGGATCTATTACGAATAACAAAAGAATTAACCTATAGGGGATATGGATTTCCAGAAAAAAAAATCACTTTTGAAAACCAAAGTTTTTTTGTTACACACGATGTTTTTTGTGCCCTGGTTCGATTCCATCTGTGGGCATACTTTTTCTTTTTAAAATTAACGGCATTTATTAACACCGTTTTATTTTTTTTATGCAGAATTGTACATTTTGTATATTTAATTTCGATCTTCTTCCTCAAATGCACATTTACTCTTTGAATTAAAGAAATCGATGGAAAAAGTATATACTTAACTACATGTAAAAGCAATCAACCGGAACTATGCACGCTTTGTTTGAGGACAAGAATCATTCACTCAGTGTTACTAGAGACAGGTGCCACGTAAAAAAAGTCATGCCGAGCAAAAACTGTTGTATTTGCCTTTCCAGAACATCCATAAGAAATGGTACAATTGTGGGAGAAGTACTGCAAAGTAGATATGTAGTTCCTTCTTTACAAGGAACGTGTGCATTGGTGACATTTTATGCCAAAAATGCAGGAGGAAGGTTTAAAGATTGGAAAAAAATGGGGATGGGTCAGTTTTCTGTCCCCTTGCCATCCCGGCATCAGGTACACTACGTCCCCTTATACAAAGGATGCAGCTGTTAATACGGAAAAGAGTTCAGTTGAATGTACAGTGAATGATGACAGTGTGCAAACGCCTCGTAAAAATCCTTCTACGTCTACAAACATCGCTCTTCCTGTTATTTCTGTTGGAAAAACTAAGGCGACGTGCATTATTTGTCGTAAAGAGTCAAAGGGTTTGCTACCCTTGAAATCGCGTCACGCGAGACTTTCGATAGTTGCTAATTAATATGTCCTTGGTTGTAAATAAACGCATATAAAGAACATGTATCGTATTAAAGGAAGTAAACAGAAAATAAAATTTAAAGATAATATAGTAAAAAAAAGCGTCCATAACTCATACTGCTCGGACAACGACTGTGAAACTTTTTTTTTCAATCACTATACATTATGAGAACTGGAACCTAAGAGTTTATTGTGTATGGCCTAAAATCAGAAGTGGAACGGATATCGATATGCTTTTTGTAAAGACAGACACCAATACCGGTGTAACGACGAAAAGTGACCCCCGTAGAATATTGACCGGGGGTCATTTTTTTACGTAGAAAAATGACCCACTCAGTTGTAGAATATTTGGATTACATCGTAGAAATTATGGCCTTAGGGTCATTTTTCTCCGTCTTGGTTGTAGAAAAATGACCCCGTAGAATATTGACCAAATTTTATTACATATTCTATGTCTA
>WFKH01011801.1:39046664-39061031 GCA_016163765.1 Magallana hongkongensis
GGTCGAGGCCTATTATAGGTAAATTTAATAAGTGACCTTAATAAGTTTGAATTCCCCATCCCTTAGATCCGCGATCGATTGCATGCGTCATCTCATTTATATATTTTTAACAATCAATTCTTCAATCATACTCATTTTCAGCAGTTTCTAAAAGGAGAAACAACAACTGTTTTTTTTATTACTTTTTTTGAAAAAGTGATCTCTTAACTGAGTGTTAATAAAGTATACCATCTATTGAGATATATTTGTTGATAAGTAACAAACGAAGTATAAGAACTGCTGTAAGGACCAAATTGCATACACAAGATTTATACATACCAAACTTACAAATTATAAAGGAATATGGACCTGTTATCCCTAATCATATCCTACTGTTTACTAATAATTGTAAAGGTTGCAAACTTATGTACAACTTATTATTAGATAAAAAGACAGAAACATGTACATCTATATCAAAATGGAGAGAAAAGGTTCATAACTATGCACAAGAAATCTGGAACAAAATTTTTGAACTCCCTTTTAAATCTACACAAGAATCAAAACTACATTGTTACAGTTCCAAATTTTTTGTAGAATTTTTCCTACAAATAAATATTTTTTTTAAAAAAGCAGTGTCTCCTGTATGCACTTTCTGTAAAAGAGATGAAGAGAGTATTGGACATTTATTTTATGAATGTACTGTATTAAAGAATTATGGACTGATGTTTAAAAATGGATTTTGAGACAGTTTGATTTGTTAATAACAATTGATAAACAATTAGTTCTTTTTTAAAAACATAAAAATAGAGAAATTTATAAATATTTAATTTGGTAGTTCTTATTGTGAAGCAATATATTTTTCTTGTAGGCTAAATATGAAAGTAAGGCGAATCCAAATATACATGAATTGAAAAACGTTACAATAGATAGGCTTTTGACCGAAAAATATGTGCTAATGAAAAATTGTAGAGATAAGGAGTATGAAAGCCATTGGCAAAAATATGTGATAAGCTGTAGTACTGTAGTATATATGGTTAAATTGTTTCTTTATTGTGTTTCTTTTCTATTTTGTTTTGAACTGCGATGTTGTTTTTTTTTTCATTTCTTTATCCTCTTTCAAGTATCCCTGTAGAACAGGGACCTATCACGTGAATATGGTTTATATATATTTTATATACATATGTAAACAATGCCCCTACCCCTTTCTCTCTCTCTCTCTCTCTCTCTCTCTCTCTCTCTCTCTCTCTCTCTCTCTCTCTCTCTCCCAAAATTTACTTCCACTATATAAGGACCGTACAGTATTAAATATTCAAATAGTCAACAGTTTTCCAATATGATTGTATAAACTAATGCACGAGATATGTCACGTATGTACATGTATATGTTGTGAAAGTGGAACATTCAATTTAAAAAGAAAAAAAAGAAAAAAGTAAAAAACGATGTCATCATCAACGTGTTGCATACTGCATAAAGAAATCGAGAAGGGAGGTCCTTTACAGTATTGCAGTGTACTTGACGGTTCGTTATAGATCTGATTAGTTATAAAGTCTATTTTAAACAAAATGCATCTGTCAGGTAAACAGCATTCGGTTTAAAAATGTCATTTTTGAATGACTGCAACATTGCATCCTCCAATAACTTGATTCAGCGATGCCTTTTGATTAGAGTAGAGTTTCATTCATGTGTTGTTTGTATATTTAGGAAACAATCTAGGAACTTCAATATCAGAATTTGAACAACGCAAAACGTTTTGTGACCTTTAATATTGGTTAGAATAAACAAATTGGTCTCTGCAATAATTTTTTCCCAAACAAGTATTTGATATAGGTATTGTCCGATCCTGAGAGCAGTTTGAGTTAAAGTACAATGTACATTGAAAAAAAAAATGGCAGCATTACATTCTTAAATAACTTTAGAATTTAAAAACAGACTTGATCAAAATCTATTAGAATCAATCACTCATACCTGTAGTCATAAATATGTTTCAATGGAACTATCACTATAAGACACTAAAAGGCATCTTGTGTGATGTTTCATGTGTATTGAACTTAATAAATCAGTAAAAATCAATAAAATCATCAAATATGTAAATAAAATATGAAAATAAAATAGAGGCCAACAATTTTTGTAGAGGCCAAATTTGAGACCAGGCCAAAATTTTTGGGTCAAGCCAAATTTGAGACCAAAAGTCCTCTTTCAAAAAAGTGTTTGTTTTGTTTATTTGTTTGCCATCTTTTAATTACAAGAGCTGGCCACTTTGTTTATGATTAAAACAACGCAGTCGAATTCCAAACCTCTCCTCCCATGGGAAATTTTTAAAGTTTACAAGTAGAAAATTGAATTTATAAGGAGCCCCCCCCCCCCCACCACGTCTTTGGAAGCAAATAAAAAAATATAGGAAAATTCCTAAATCCCCACCCCTCACGCATTAGGATTTTGAAAACTGGCAAAAAATGTTTTCCTTTTTTTTTTCTTTTCGCTTGTCCTGATTTCGGATTAGTCTGTCCCATCCCCTTTAAAAAACGATGCTGCGTGCCTGTACTTACACAACTTTAGTGAGCATATAATATAACAGTAATATTTACACGCGATTCGCTGTTTTATGTGTACCTGTAACAGAAGTCTGTTGGTGTGACGGTGTTTTGTTTGGTTATCAGACATTCAGTGTAGCTTAATAGAAAAGATACTAAAAAATCCGCTTTATTTGTCGAATATCACATCTGTCTTCTTGGTTTTTTCTTCTAAAAATATGCAATACTTAGTCATTACTTAGGTTTGTCTATGAAATCATCTACTATAATAATGGGGCCTATTTAGCAAAGCGAGCATAATGCAAAAAGGGAGAGCATGCGAGCACATCATAATGCATATACCTCGGGGAAGGGGGGGGGGGGGGACACAATCCTAAAAAAGCTTAGCGAAGGGACTCCACAAGGCAAGCTGACAAGTACTTCAATGTAAAAACAGACATCGCTTTGTTCAAACTGATGTTATATATGTAAAAGGGTAAAACGGGAGGCGCATACATGTACTTAGTTCTGTCTAATCTGTCATATGTTTTCGCTGTCCCATCCCCCACCCCCGGGACACTCGCCAAACTTGAATGCGACACGTATCGCCTTAAATTTCTTTGAAGTTTATAAGCGAGGTCAAAATTCTATGGGGGTCAGTTTTCAATGTGTGGGAGGTCGTAGATCTACAGGTCTGGAATGGGTTTCTACTGTAGAAGAAGGACCCTACTTGTCATGAAATACTGACCCTAGGTCAGTTTTCTCTGTAGAAATTTGACCCCTCGGGTCAATATTCTACAGGGGTCACTTTTCGTCGTTACACCGGCCCTATAGGTCAAGTCTTTTGATTGTGATTTCCAACTTTAATCTCGGAATTTCCAAATTAAAAGTTGGAATTTTCAATATTAATCTTGGAATTTCCAACTTAAAAGTTGATTTTTCTAAAGTTGGACTTTCCAACATTAATTTTGGAATTTCCAACTTTAAAGTTGATTTTTCCAAAGTTGGACCTTCCAACATTAAATTTGGAATGTCCAACTTTAAAGTTGATTTTTCCAAAGTTGGAATTTCCAACTTTAATCTTGGAATTTCCAACTTTAATTTTCCTATGATACATTCTATTATTTGATACATAAATAAACAGTTCCTAGAGTTTGTCACATTCGTTTTAGGTTTAAACCTCGAATTTTCTCTCCAACATTTGAAATGTAAACAAAAACATGACCCGAACTTTGTTAACATAACAAAGAATTGTGAGCTCTGTATCTCGCTTATTACTCGACGACTGACACTCAAATTTTGGTGGGTTTTTAGAAATGCTTTACTAAAGCACTAATTTGTTAACATTAAAAAATCTAATTTTTTGACCAAAATCGTGACCAAGCCCCTTAAAGTTGGAAAAATCAACTGTAAAGTTGGAAATTCCAAGACTAAAGCTGATTTTTCCAACTTTAATCTTGGAATTTCCATCTTTAAAATTTTAATTTTAAAGAAAAAATTCACAACGTGGCACTAATACGCTTCCGTAGTTTTGAGCACAATTATGGATATATATCGGATACTCATTTGGACCGTCTTTATACGTGACAGGAAATATCATGCGCGGATCTGAAAATTTTCCGAGGGGGGGGGGTCCGAAGGGTAATTGTGTTTTCCGGGGGGGGGGATTCCGAGGCATATTTGCGATTATTTTACTATGTAAATTTAATAAATTTTCATTTTCCAGGGGGGGGGGGGGTCGGGACCCCCCCGACCCCCCTCTAGATCCGCGCATGAATATCATTAAAGAGTTGGCCTACGTGTGGCTTGAAAACTAACTGTACATGTATTGATGTAAATGAATTAAAATAACTGTTTTAAAATTCAATTTGTCATTTTTAAGGTGACGTTTGAGGTAGAATTAACGTCCTTTCACAGGAAATCAAAGGGAAAAAAACCCATAAAAGATTAAACAACACTTGAACCTAACAAAAGCGTTCGTAAACAATATTAATCATACGCAATCCCTGGGAAAATTGTTGGTAAAAACGACAAGCTCTAATTTTTGACACAAAGAAACTCAATACGATTAAAATCTTCGACACAATAACCTGTATTTGCAAATATTTTGATTCTTTAAAATCAAATTTAAACATGACAGTAAATATAAAACAGCCGCTCATCTGATCTTTAAAATAGTAAATTTGTTAAAGCATTAGTCTTTAGAAAGTTTTCTAACATAAAAGACAGACTCGTCACAAAAACGTCGGGGACATAAAAATAACAATGGAAACAAATCTTGTCACAAGAATTCAAATTATACAAATATTGACTGGGGTTGAGGGTAACATTAATTTTATTAAATTTTTCTCCCTTATAATGCGCATTTCCTTGTATCTGTTATGCTAGCTAACCGCCGCATTAATATCATTGCGCGTCCGCTGTTTAAGGTCAAGATCTAGTAAATGAAAGGTGCCTACAGGTTTAGGAAATTCAAGACATAAATTCTTTCAATGATGCTTCATCACAATAGCTTTGTTTGATAGGGTGTACCGGGGATTAAATTTTTTTATAATAATTCTAGAACCAAAAAGACATTCTGGAATCATTTATTTATCTAAAACCATTATTACGTCATAATTGATTTGATGAATCTTTTTCCCGTATTTACGGCTTTATGTAGAAAATGAAACAATTTCTTGGCATTCGATATTAAAATTAAACGAAAAGTAATCCCGATACCTATGTTCAATTTGACATCATTCTAAAGAAGAGGTCAAGAGCTTGTTTAATGCCGTTTTTGGAGAGACTGTAGGCATTCTAGATATATTTCCAAAACTCCGAGATTTGTTACTGATTTCCTTCATATTTCTTAGAAAATGTCAGTTTAAAACATGACTTTTCATTGTGTTTACCAAACATTTAAGCCCCGGCAGACCCTATCAAACAAAGCTATTGTGATGAAGCATCATTGAAAGAATTTATGTCTTGAATTTCATAAACCTGTAGGCACCTTTCATTTACTAGATTTTGACCTTAAACAGATATATTAAAGGAATGAATTTAATTTCTACCTACTAGTATGTTATACGATATAACTTGGGGCAGTTTGCGCTTCATAAACATCGAAGCGGTTTATAAAAAAGCGTAAACTGTCCAAAGTTGTTAAACTCGTATAACATAGGTAGAAATTAAAAATAATCCTTATGATTTAATTTTCTACAACTAAAATCAGAAAATAGGGCCTATTATATTAAAAAATAATGACGTTAATTTGTACCAAAAAACTGTAACGTCATGAGCTGATCTGATTAATACGTTTTGCACTCGCATCGTATTGTGACGTAGGCAAGTTATGCTATACAAACGAGGCGTTACAACCAGAATTGATTATTTTTCAACTTAGCACATTCTATTTCATTGTAGCCTTTAACATGGCCAAAAAAGACATTTTAAAAAAATGCATCAAATTTAACCTATTTTCTGATTTTAGTTGTAGAAAATGAAATCATAAGGAACATTTTTAATTTCTACCTATGTTATACGAGTTTAATGAAGCGCATAAGTGTCACGTCTCCATACGTCATTGTTTCATATGATACGTTGACGTCACACAACCTCCCTTACTGCAGACATTTAATCTACTAGACATTGTGAAATTTGTTTATTAGTTATGATAATATTCAATATTCTATTATTTTCATATGTACCAGTACAAATTATTTTATTTTAAATATACTGGTACATTTTATTTAAGAATTACATATTTCTCAAAAGCTCTGTACATCAAAAGTCCCAAATTTTCATCATAAAAAAATACACAGATAAATTAAAAGAAATTAATGACACTTACCGATAGTCCTGACGTTCCAAAATGAGAAAAAGAGCGATATATACCAAAAAAGTGAGAAATTCATATTCACGAGCTTTACCGTTTTAAAACCCATACATCCACTTTAAACATCTTTCGTCAAAATTGATCGAGATTTCACTCGTAATACAGTACATGCGTATTTAAATCTCATGAATGCACTATACACTTTATCAAAACTATCTATGATGTATTTAAATACTTCCAACTATGGGTTCATAGAAAAGAAATTGCCTATCCATACCACAAAATTACCTGATTATTCACCCGCTATTTTTATTCTCTACGCGTTAACAAAAGGGATAAATGATAATACTTAAGACCATAAATGATGTTTGTGTGAATTTTCTTTGAGCTTTTTAATTGTATGAAACCTAAAGTTCAAATTCAAGTGAATTCAATACAGATGACAAACAGTATTCATTAGTTTAATACAGCTACTTTTCCTGTGAGTGCGCGGAATCAAAATTAAATATTGGTATGACCATTTCGCGGTATGCGATCACGATGTACAGGCAACTTTTCAAATCATAATTAAATGTTGTTTTTTCGATCGAAACTTGGTGTATTAACGCTATTCTTGTTTTGATAGTTTAATTCCTGTAAAATTTTTAAAAAAATCATACAATAGTGGTTATGAAAAAGGCCTAGATCGAGCAGGGAAATGATAAGCCATACATTGTCCCGACAATGAGAAATTTTCTCGTATGGTTGTGGGGGGGGGGGGGGGGATTCCACTCAATCTTGCATTCTACCACCCATCCCACCCCACCCCTGGTGTTGATACCATTTCAAAGTGAAGTCGAGATTGTCGTACTTTTACCAAAAGTAAGTCAAAGATGTTCGTGTAGCTTAGAGCACATGAACCGATCGTGATGCCTGATTTTTGGCGTTTAACCAAAAATAACTCTTATACAAGCGGTCAAAACTTGTTATATCATTTCCAGTCATAATACAATTCTATGTACTCTTTATTCATCGCAGACAAAGATTTCTGAAGATCATTATTTGATCACAAATCGTATTACGTACACAACGATGGCTAAACACATTGCTTGGCATGATGTTGGCAGAATAAGTGATATGAAAGAATCTATATATGAACAGAAGAAATTCACTTTACAATCCTTCTAAAACTCACCAGGGAACACAAAATTGAAAGCAAACAATTTTTGGGAATAATGGAAAACGTTTTCCTTAGAAAGAATAGAGAGACTTGAGTCATTTAAAAAAAATTGTAAAACTGAACGAGTCCCTATTAAAACCCCTGCCGTGATTATTCAGACTAATGATATGATGAAGAAAAGAAGTATTGTCGGGTATTCTCAATTTAATCCGGAACCCACAGGATTTCGATTAGTTGATATCATTGGAAACGATAAAACGCAATCAAAATCGAGACTTCGGGTTCATTGAAAATGCATTCTTGTGCTACTCAAGAGTATCCTCATTTTACATTCAGCGTGATAGCGCGTGTGTGAAATCTTGCAGTTATGTGTATTTCAATACACATTTATATATGGAGGTCGTTATTGTAAGACTTCAATCCAGTAATTCTGTAGCTAAATGCCGAGAAATTAAATGTCATCAGATTGCACTTCGTATACTTGCAAATAAAGAGCAAGGGATTTAGAAACTCGATCTCTGGAACATGTAATTAAATGTGAAAAAGGTCCCGTATAAAACCTAATAAAACCCTTTTTTCCATTTCATTTTTTTTTTCAATCATATAAGTATTGATCGATCAAATCTACAATTCACTTTTAATTTTCAAGACTATATCATTCAGTTAGTCAATATCAATTAAATCTAGCTCATAAATCGTAGTTCAAAGTAACTGATACGAAGATACGCATGTATACCATGTGGTTATAAGTAGGTATTGCAAAACGGTTTCAAAAATGATCGATAAGTGACTCCCTAAATCGAACGGGTTAGGAATAGGGTAGGAATTTTGTATACATGTACTAAAAAGTTTACATCAACAATAATTCCCCCCTCCCCAGTTTATACCGATTCCCCATGCATACAACATATTAAAAGTTTTGTTTGATTGACATTTGAATAGATTTCACCAAGGTAAATTGCTGGAAATATCGACCGTTGATGATTTATCTTTAAAAAAAAATGAATGAAAATTTTGAACACTGAATAGAGTAGATCTATGCATTAAGATTTTTAAAAAATCAAACGGACACATGTCTTTCGATGTATTAAACCAATTTTGATAATAAAGTTGTGAACATTTTTAAAGGAAGTCGGTGATTGGAACATTGGATGACAGTACGCGTCATCCGTGACGAGATTTAAGTAATCCGTCACGAGATTTCACACTTTCCCTGTTGAAACAGACACAGACATTAATTTTTTTTTGCAAATTTATTACAATCCATTAAAATTCCGATGTTTAACCCAGTATATGTTTAGATATATTCATTTGAGATCGCTAATAAAACTCTGACGTAAACTTGTGTTCAGTGATAAAGGACCGGATGTAACAGGGGACCGGTAACTGTCCGTGGTAAATAACACGACAAACACGGCAACTATCCATTGTCGTCAACAACAAGTGAACGTCTTTGTAAAATTTAAATCTATTTAGTCAGTTAGGTAATAACACCACCAAACACCAATCCCCTTTATAAGAACTAAACAATCACCCCACCCCCCTCCCGAAGAGGAAAAAAAAATCATAAATCCTCCCCACCCCATCCAGTAATAACAACACTGACTTTCTGGCAATAAAATATACCAACACAATATCCCTCAAACAGCAGATCATCTGATGAAAAAATATCCAAAATCTACAAATCCAATAAAGCCCGAGGAGCTTTATTAAGGAATAAGGAATCATTCTTTTAGTTTTATGAGGTGATAATTTCGGTCGGGGCGTGATCAAATCAAATAAAGCCCGAAGGGCTTTATGATAGATTTGATCACGCCCCGACCGAAATTATCACCTCATAATTTTCAAAGAATGATTCCTTATTACTTATATTTATATAATTTTAAGCCATCGTACGATTAAATATTTAAATATAAATAAGCAAACCCCGCTGGCGCCTCATTTTGGCGTCATTTGAAGTTATGGGTTATATAGTACAAAATCGATACGTAGTGTTATCACAGGCAAAGACACTGGAAAATGTAAATATTGATAGATACATGTATGATCACGCCCCGCGACCGTATCTGTTCATCTCATAATATTCAAAGAATGATTGCTTATTACAACTTGTCTTTGTCTGAGATAATACTACGAATCGATTTTGTAATGTATAGTCTAATACAGTTCATCAATGCCTATTTTAATATTTAGTCGTATAATTGCTGAAAATTATATTATAAATTTAATAAGGAATCATTCTTTGAATATTATGAGGTGATCAAATAGGTCGGGTGTGATCAAATCAATCATAAAGCCCTTTAAGCTTTATTGGATTTTATAACACCCGACCGTATTTGATCACCTCATAATACTCGAAGAATGGTTCCTTATTCCTTAAATAATTTTCAGCTATTGTTCTATTTGATACTATATTATTGACTTTGCCTCATTGGTGAATTGTATTGGACTATACGTTACAAAATCGATTCGTAGTGTTATCACAGACAAAGACACTGGAAAATGTAAATTTATGTAGTCATTTCTTACTATGTAAGGTACATGCAGTTCATCAAAGCATAAATCATGTTAAAATTTTATTTTTAAAGAGGGTCTACAGGAAATATGAATAATATTTCGTACAGCATACAAATGTTCATACACCATGGATGATATTGGATAGGTAACAACGATTCTCTAAGATTGTAGGTAGCTCTTATCCAGCCACATAATGTTCTCTGGTTCGTCTATGTAGAACCCAAACTTCTGGTAGAGTGGGACAAACTTGTCTTTGCAGTGTAATGAAACCCGAA
Organism: Magallana hongkongensis; assembly: GCA_016163765.1. Taxonomy (NCBI): domain Eukaryota; kingdom Metazoa; phylum Mollusca; class Bivalvia; order Ostreida; family Ostreidae; genus Magallana; species Magallana hongkongensis. Next base: position 39,056,922 of record WFKH01011801.1, read on the forward strand.
AGCAGCCAACCTTTTTACACAGAATGGTCGTCACATCCATCAAACTATAAAAGGTAACAGTAGAAGATTGAAATGTACGTGGTAATACATGGTTACAGTATTACGCTGATATATATATATAGAGAGAGAGAGAGAGAGAGAAAGAGAGAGAGAGTGGAGGGGGTGGACTTAACAGTTTTCCTAGCTGCTGTCCTCTGTATCCTTCTAAAATCGCGATGTCTTCTAAACGGCCTCTCTTTAATGTATTAAAAAAGAACACATAAGATTTTCTATCATGGAAAAAAGATTTGATCTAAACATAAATTAACTTTGCAATTAGAGCTTATTGGAATAGAATTAAGGAAGAGAATTTCATGTAGTTTTTTTTTTTTTCATTTGTTCTGCCATCGTCAGAAATTCATCGGCAGAAGCAGTGCCATTATCTTATAATATCGGTAATTTGATTACTTTAATTAATCATGAATATGGACAACCTTCACACTGGGTTGTAGGAACTTCAGCTCCACGTGTAAGACAGCATTGCCCACGATCTTGTCTGTGGATGTGTCCTCAATAACTGTTATGATGTAGGATCCGCCACTGGCCTTCATTTTGTCGAATCTATCTTTCAAAATGAATTTTCAAAATTTGAAAATACAGCGCGTGAATTGTCATCTAAAGAAATGATAAAGATGTACTTAATAAGTATATTGTATAACAATAAAATTGAGGGGATGTCAAAAAGTTGTATTTTGTACTATTTACTTAAGGTAGTCCATTCATACTAGTATCATATTCCATATCTAATAGATTGTAAGTTGATCACTAGAATCTTGCTATGATTTTAAAGGGTTTATCAAATAATAAAGATTTACCTTTGGAATTTTTATGAATAGGTAACAAATATATCACCTTTCGAAGTTAATATATTGAAGTCTATGGGAAAAGTACTTTTAAAAAAGCCGAAAAATTCGTAACTGCCGTAAATATATTTCGAGAAAATGAAATTTTCCTATTTTTAATGAAAGACAGACGACTCTTTTAAAAAAACTTTCAAGTGTAAAGAGGTCATTTAATTGACTACATACAGTCTCCGAATTTGGTTTATGTCAGCCTCATAATAACTTTAAAAGACTTATTCAATATACATGTGATTTAAATCAATCAAAATTGTTTAATTCACTTCAGCTATACATGACCCACAATATATAAGGTATACTGAATGATTTTCCTGTGCCTCACTTGGGTGCTGCAGTGTTTACAGGTACTAGTATCGTTATCATCAACAAAATAATCCTAATAAGCGTCATCAATTGGCACTTTTTTAAATTTTTTTATTTTAACATTGTAAATTATACATAGTGATTTGAAAACAAAGCTAACAGTCAGCAGCTCATTGTCCCAAAAACAAATAAAAGATTTGCTGTCAAACCTTCAAATTCTTGTTGGGTAATTCCTTGATCCCGAACATAAAGAGCCGAGAGCAGTAGGTCCATATATCCTGTGAATATATTTCATAGAACGTAGTAAGTTGTTAGATCTTGTGTTCAAATCCATTGCATATCATATATACAATAAAATATGTTTAAACCAACCAATGTTTAATATTTACATTCAGTGTATATTTCCCCTTATGTTTGCATTGGAAATCTGCGACGTTCAATTTCCTGTGAACACACTTAGCCTTTTCACGGCGCATGAGTACAAATATAAACGTCATCACGCGTTTTGAAAATATTTATTATTGTAAGATTAAACGAAATGTTCAAACTTACACAAACAATTTGATATGTACTAATGAAAAATAATCGTTAAATCATATATATTCGTTAATCAAAAAGATTTTTCTCGACAAAGTTTCTAGCACTATATTTTTAGTCGCGAAAGCGAACTAAAAAACATGTTAATATGGCTGTTCCATGGATGTTTCATATCCCTTATTTTTGGATGTCGTCGCTAACGCGCGGTATTCAATTTGTCTGCACAGCCTTGGTGTGTTAAAGGACCGACGACATCCAAAAATAAGCATTCAATGCTTACATGACCGGTTAATTCATTCAAGGAGTACATGTATTTGATTAACTAGTATTACAACAAAATCCACAGAAATTGGTGTTCAACGAATATTTAATATGAAACGACAGTCTTTCGGATCTTTCTGACAGAACGTCACAAATGTATTTACTCCACTGGGTGTTAAAATTCTATGCAAAATGGTGTCACCTACAAAAAAATTGAAGTATTGGCCCTACACATGTACAGTAAAATGTATCATATGTTGTGTATTTTAGGTGATAAAGTAAATACTTTTATGTAAGGCATCAACTAACCAGATACTATAAGTATTATACAGTTATTGACCGAGCATGAGGGCAACATATAATTTGTTGGACCTGAAGACACAAATGTTGCCAAAGGCCGAAGGCCGAGGGCAACATTTCTGAGTGGAGGTCCAAAAAATCACAGATTGCCCGAATCCCAGTCAAAAACTGGTTTGTTATACCCGTTAATACAGATGTAAGTATAATTTCAAGTAGCAACCAGCCATTCATGTCACACAGCTCCTCGGTTATTTCCTTTCGCCATCATCGGACAAATATTAATAAGCTGTGACGTAGCGGTCTAACAAGTTTTATGTTGGACTGGCAGATCGGTCAATATCAAATTTGATAGAGTTGTCTAACATTCGTTTTGTTGGATTTTTTGTTAGTAAGAACTACTATAGTATATTAAAGAATATTTATGAGGGTTTAACAAATACATGTACATATCTACCCTTGTTATAGTCCGATCGCCGAAGTGGTCGTACCACCAGGTTTGGTCCAGGGTTCGGCAAGGACAGTTGGGGGTCATATGTAGCTACATGTTCCTTCTCAAAGTCTATGGATCCTAGTAGATCGGGCGGGTAAATAAAATCATCGTCTTCCATCCCGAACGGCGCACCGTACAGGTGATAGGCGATCCACGAATCTGAAAAAGTTTGCGCATGCATATTAAATATATTATTTCATTTATGTGTTTACTATTTATTAGATTGTTGATAATTATTATTATTGATTAGTCTGATTGAACAAATACTTTAAATGATCGGAAAGTGAGTCCTTGAAAGATATCCGAATCAGCCGCGAAGGCGATCCAACAGTGTCTGTCAGCTAACATCCGCGACTGTACTCGGCAATGCTGGTACCGGACATCCATGACTGTACCTGCACGCTAATGTTAAAGTCGGAATATCAGAGAAATGTTTTCCGGATTATTATCCTTTTATTAAAGATATATATTTATGAATTGTTATTAGAGAAACATCTCTTTTCTGTATATTTACCAACAACAAAAAATGGTCTGGGGGTTATCTGACCTGCTGTATGGAACGCCGTTAATTCCAATACGGAAATGGACATAAACTGTATATTAAATATAATCATTTATAATACGGAAATTAAATTTATATATGTATCAACGTAATCGCTAATCAAAAACAAATAAGTAAAGGTGGTTTTTTTTACTACCGGTAAGGCTAACATAAACCAATTTCTTAATAATTAAATAAAAAGTTGATTTATTTATACAAAAAGAATGCATGTGGAATAATGGAGAAAATAGTAACACTGATTATGTCTTGAACTATAATAAGATGTGTACATTAGTACGAGTAAATTGATTTTCACCTTTAAAAAAACCTATAATAAGATGCGTACATTAGTACGAGTAAACTGAGATTTTACCTTAAAAAAACCCACTGTACCTGTGGTTTACATATCCTTACTATCTGTCATTTAAACACTGAAAATATATTAAGTAAACATCACTGTACCTGTACATGTACATAATTAACATTAATGACTGTACATGTCCATGATATGAATTCAATTCTATTATTTACATCCACCTGTACCGGTCTTAAAAAACAAATTAATAACATCTGTAACTGTACCTATGCCTCATCAAAAACTACCATGACTAGACCTGTCTTATCTACAGATGCAATATAACTTGCATCGACGACCGAACCTGTGCCTGGTTAACAACATCCATGAGTGTACCTGTCCTATAAATGCTTTAATACTTACATCCACGACTGTACCTGTGCCTGATTCACAACATCCATGAGTGTACCTGTCCTATAAATGC
>WFKH01011801.1:39063166-39077276 GCA_016163765.1 Magallana hongkongensis
GTCGTGGATGTAAGTTATAATGCATTTATACGACAGGTACACTCATGAATGTTGTTAATCAGGCACAGGTACAGCCGTGGATGTAAGTTAGATAATGCATTTATAGGACAGGTACAGTCATGTATGTTGTTTATCAGGCACAGGTACAGTCGTTGATGTAAGTTATAATGCATTTATAGGACAGGTACAGTCATGGATGTTGTTAATCAGGCACAAATATTGTCGTGGATGTAAGTTATAATGCATTTATACGACAGGTACACTCATGGATGTTGTTAGTCAGGCTCAGGTACAGTCGTGGATGTAAGTTATAATACATTAATACGACAGGTACACTCATGGATGTTGTTAGTCAGGCTAAAGTACAGTCGTGGATATAAGTTATAATGCATTTATACGACAGGTACACTCATGGATGTTGTTAGTCAGGCTCAGGTACAGTCGTGGATGTAAGTTATAAAACATTAATACGACAGGTTCACTCATGGATGTTGTTAATCAGGCACAAGTACAGTCGTGGATGTAAGTTATAATGCATTTATAGGACAGGTACAGTCATGGATGTTGTTTATCAGGCACAAATACAGTCGTGGATGTAAATTATAATGCATTTATAGGATAGGTACACTCATGGATGTTGTGAATCAGGCACAGGTACAGTCGTGGATGTAAGGTATAATGCATTTTATACGACTGGTACACTCATGGATGTTGTTTATCAGGCACAGGTACAGTCGTGGATGTAAGTTATATTACATTAATACGACAGGTACACTCATGGATGTTGATAGTCAGGCTCAGGTACAGTCGTAGATGTAAGTTATTATACATTTATAGGACAGGTACACTCATGGATGTTGTAAATCAGGCACAGGTACAGTCGTGGATGTAAGTTATAATGCATTTATAGTACAGGTACAGTCATGGATGTTGTTTATCAGGCACAGGTTCAGTCGTGGATGTAAGTTATAATGCATTTATAGGACAGGTACACTCATGGATGTTGTGAATCAGGCATAGGTACAGTCGTGGATGTAAGTTATAATGCATTTATACGACAGGTACACTCATGGATGTTGTTAGTCAGGCTCAGGTACAGTCCTGGATGTAAGCTATTATACATTAATAGGACAGGTACACTCATGGATGTTGTTTATTAGGCACAAATACAGTCGTGGATTTAATTTATAATGCATTTATACGACAGGTACACTCATGGATGTTGTTAATCAGGCACAGGTACAGTCATGGATATAAGTTATAATGCATTAATTCGACAGGTACACTCAGGGATGTTGTTAATCAGGCATAGGTCAGTCGTGGATGTAATTTATAATACATTTATACGACAGGTACACTCATTGATGTTGTTAATCAGGCACAGGTACAGTCGTGGATGTAAGTTATAATGCAATTATAGGACAGGTACACTCATGGATGTTGTTAGTCAGGCACATGCACGGTAATAAATATTACTGAAATATGGTGTATTTTAGGACAGGTATAATTGTTATATATTTGGCGCATATTCATCTGCAGACGTGAATAAAGTATATTTTTTTTAAATTATAAATTGATCCTTCTGGCTGTGTAAATGAGACACACTTTCACTGTATACTAACTGATGGATATACTTATTTTTTTATTGTAGTTCGAGGTAAATAGAGACATTGATGCTGTTTGTTCAAATATTTAAATTTGTTTGTCGGTCTATTTATTAACAGACCTTAAGAGTTTTTGTTTTTATTTCCAATAATATCTTATTCAATAACGTTATATATTGAATTGAATTCAGTTGGCAGCAGGCACCACCTATTTTAGCCTTAATCCCTAAACCTTAACGCTTATTATATTCATAAAGTATGGTTTATCTTGGTAATTTAATTACTTTATTTGTTTTTATTAGAAATAATGTTGTTTCTAAAAATGATTTCGTACGCTGAAAATTTTCTGTGATTTTCAATATATTCTTTACATTTGCTATAATTAGCGTTACACTGTTAATGTTTCCCTTTTTGCGTTAACGGTGTTCCATACAGCAGATAAGATAACTCTACAGGATTCTTTGTGTGTATAAATATTCATTAGATATATTTTCTACCATTACAGTCTACAGTATAGATATAAACATATTTTATACGACAAAACAATCCGGATATTCCGACTTTAACATTAGCGTGCAGGTACAGTCATGGATGTCCGGTACCAGCATTGCCGAGTACAGTCGCGGATGTTAGCTGATTGACCCCACTCAGGCGATCGGCCTTTGTGACCTAAGTAAAAAGACGTTAAAATATAAGTATATACACGCTTTGTTTGTGGAACACACAATATACCTTAAAATTATATATTTAAAAGTTGTTATGTCAATATATGTTGCAGCTCCAACTGGGGATAAAACATTAAGAGCCGTGGTCAAGTGGATCACTGGATGTAAACATAGGCATGCTCTTTACGGAACTCAGTACTTGCATAAACTGATTGTCCTTGTTCCCAAATTATGCACAACATTTTAGCCAGTACAGAATATCATGGCAATATTTCTTTTGAGAACAACTGTGAAACAATGGGAAATCGTCACCTGCTGATCTGCTTTAACAAAGACCAGTAGTTGACAAGTTTACTCACTGATATAGAGGAAAAAATATTGAAAATGATGCCATGGATTTTTTGGTAAGTCTAGATCTGTAAAACATTGCCTCTTATCAATATACTAGTATTAAGACGACGACATTGTATTATTGTTTATGCCACGTTAGTCATATACTAGTGCTTAAAGTTTTATATACATGTAGGCCTATATGTACTTTAATTGTCTGTACATGTGTAAGTGCATATTAACATCGATGAAGAACATATATTACTTTTTTGGTTTTTAGTGGGTGCATATGTTCTCACGTGAAAACGCTTGTACGTATATAGATGGCCTATATATAATCTCTAGATTTCGAGGTCAAGGTGAATGTACCGTATAACGAGAAAATAAGGTTTACTATCTACCTGTCGAATTAACTCGATCTATATTCGCGAATTTGGACCTTAATTTTATTTTATTTGCGCATTTGCATTTTCCTTTACATTAGAGAGGTTTAGCAAACCAACGTGTGCGCGTACGTGTACGTGTAGTAAGGAAAATATGTGCATTACGTCATCAGTTTGTGTAATGACGAATCTCTACACGTATGTACCCTAATAAACATACGTGTAAATTGCAAAGTACCCGTAAGGTCGAACTTGTAGCTTCTGTTTCCCTGTTAGCTATTTATTTTAACAAATATGTGTAATTCTCTTGAGGTTGGATATTTAATGCGAATACTGATACCTATGAACATAAAAAAAAAATTGAAATTTAATATGTAATTGGAATATAACACACGTATCTCTTCCTCCAAAACATGCGATATGGCTCTGTTATTTTATTCAACTGGTATAAATAAAAATAAACACATATAAAAAATGATGTTTAATAAAATTAACACATGCAATTCTCAATTTTCGATTGTGACTAAAAACTATCAGATAAGTATGAGAAAAAAATATAAAAATACATTTAAAACATACAGGTACACGTTATAACTGCTAAACAGGAAAAGTAATATGAACGGGTACGCGTAGCTCTAACTTGTAACCTACAAGTACAAGTACGCGTACGCGTTGGTCTGCTAAACCTCTCTAATTATAAACCAAAAATAACAAAAAGAAACGCAATTCATATTTCATTGAAACACCCCCCGCCCAATTTGAAAAAAAATTATGACTGGTTATTTGATTTATTTGATTTATTTGTTTATTTGATACCCGTATTGAATACTAATCAAATGTAGTAAATATGTGGATAGTTCTGTACAAATTAAGTCATATAGAAGATTAATAAATATTCAGTTATGAGGTGTTCACTAAGATGGTTATAGTACAATATTGGACGGCTACACTTACTGAACAGCTGAAAAAAGCTTTGGCATTTATTTACATACAGATGTGAGATGTATGTCCACATCATATATAGTTATTTTTATATAAAATTCACCAAAGACTTCTTTGTTCAGAAAAAGAAACCTTATATCCATTATATCCTCGTAGGCCCATGGGTCGTTACCTTAAGGTCTCTCGATTGTCGCATGACGTCGTTGTGAGCATTCCGGAATATTTTACCGTTATCGGTTATAATATTACTGTTATGTGATGCATGGTTTTGCCAATATTTCTTGATTTATACTGGTGTTGAACACTTTTTAAGCTATGTAAAGTGATATGACACTAATGTTTAACAATTTATAGAGAGTAGTATGAGTTGAAATCGCTGAATTCAATGAAAAACTGATAAAACCGTACATAGGCAAACTTGACAGAGACTACAATTCATAATTTTTTACCTGGCAAGGTAAACATTTCTTTGCAGATTTGGATAGAATATATAATGAATTACAAATGAACCAATTTTCAGTGAGTTTGAACCATTATTTCAAAAGTTATAGACTGTTTATGTTGCTAAACTGTACTTATTCATGGTTGGAAAATTGTATTAAAATGTACTGTAAATGTGACAGCTTTCAAACTGGGAAGTTTAAATGGCTTTAAAATGTTAAAATACATAAAATAAAGGATTGTGATTAATTTCTTTAAAAAAATTGCTTTATTATATAGAAGTCTGTAAAACAAAATGTGATGTTGGAATGGAGAGCAGTCGTCGCTTTAATTGCCATGATAGTGTACCTGTGTTAGCTCCTACAGCATGAACAAAATATTTGCAACATACCAATATTTAAGTTCAATTTGAATGTTTACATATTAATCTTCAAAATTAATAAAAAATTACACAGATTAAACCATAAAAACATCGAGGGTGGAGAAACCTTAAGAATTTGTGCCACATTAGGCGCTCGGTTAAACTTGTTACACTAAATTAATAATTAAAATACATGTAAAGGACTATTTCTTCGTATGACTTTACATTCTATTTATAATTTTTTCACCAACCTCGGACTAAATCTCGCGAGATACGCGAGGAAAACAAAAGGGACAGTAGACTCTAGGACCGTAACGAATTTAGGGCCTCCGACGTTACTTCTAATAAATGGCTGTGAACGTGAATTTCGTTTTCCGGAAATGTCTACTAGTTCCGTTCGTGGTTTTATTTTTATCGACCGATGCTTGTTTCCTGCAATATATTTTTCATTATGTAAGTTCACACATCAGTCACTTGACGGCAAAATTTAGGATATTGCACTCATCGGAAGATGATTCAGTGACGAACTTGTATATTTGTCAAGGAACGATATATATGTAACATATGTGAGTTGGGCAAAGGAAGTAAACATTGTCAAATCTGGTAGAAATTTTATTATAATTTTGTAGCACTTCGAGTTAAATCAGACATCTGGCCGGAGGTTTGCCGAGAACATTCCCATATTCCTATTACTTTTTAATTTGTTTTTCTGTAGATTTTGATAATTTGTTGATAGCATTATATTTTTATTTATTTAAGGTTATTACAGAAGAATTCCAGATTGTTATTTTTATTCAACATCTTGCCCAGACTTCATCCATCTGCAAACTTTTTTTCTATGGGCGACGAGATGTCTAAAACAACTATGCCTACTCCACAAGATGCATTAAAGGGTAAGTCATGAATGATGCTGTTATAAACTCTTTTAACACATTAAGAGTTGCATTTTGCAATAATACAGTATTGCTTATATAATGATTCATCTTTCTTTCAATCTATTCTTTCTCAGTTCTCCACATTTCAGACAAGTTACATAATCAAGTAAAACCCGATTTCAAACCATGAATGTCTTTTTATCTCTTTTTTGCTTTTATAACATTGAAAGTAAACAGATTTAGTTTGAATATATTTGGTGCTTTTTTTAAATACTTTTGATTGTGGATAGAACACAGCAAACAAAATATGTTAAAGTTTAAAAGAATGACCCACTTTTATAGGAAATTAACATAATGATTTATATCACTGGTGATTTTATTTCTAATAACCACTCAGTATATACTTGTTGTTCATGTTTATGTAAGTAATTATATTATTCACTCAGTATTAAGATAATTTCAAATTTTACTACCAGTGCCATAGTAGTAATCTAAATTGTGTTATGGAAATTGGATAACCAGTTCCCTTATAAAAAGGATTTAATAGATGGTTTTAATACTGTAAAAGTGGTTATTTACGCATGGGGGAAATTTACACTAGTTACGCAGTAAGCTTAAAACAGCTAAAAATACCCCTGCGCGTATGGTAAAGAAAATCAAAACTTGCGTGTGGTAAATCACGCATCTGCGTATTTAATACCCACAGGTATTGTTTCACTCCAGAAAACGTCTACTTTACCACCAGCGTAAATAATCACTTTTAAAGTATGTGAAACTTTACATCTTTATCAAAGTCAGACAGCAACACTGAATATATTTTTTCCATTTTAGGTAGAGATGAAAAAATGATTGTATCAGACAAACATGCTGCAAATGGCCACAGAACTATCCCCCCATTCCCAGAAAACACAAAAATGGCTATGTTTGGTAAGTGAAGTTCAAGCTAAGGAATAAAAAATCATTAGCATCAATGGGAAAACATTTAACAATCAATTTTCCAAATAAAATAAATCTATATACATGGAATTATATCATAATTGTTTAAATTCAACATGTCAGCAGAAAATTAATCATACAAAACTGTATTGCCTTTTTTAAGATCCCATATGTAATAAATCTTTTCCATTGTACAAAGGAATGGGTTGTTTTTGGGGTGCAGAGAGAAAGTTCTGGAAAACAGATGGAGTTTACTCTACACAGGTATACATACCAGTGCTTATTTTTATGCTGTAAATTTTATGCTTGATCTGAAGTTTGATTGATTATCAAGTCACAACTGGGTTTTAATATCAGAATCACATTGAAGGTTGGGTATGCTGCTGGTTTTACACCTAATCCAACCTATAAAGAAGTTTGCACTGGGTCCACAGGACACAATGAAGTTGTGCGAGTGGTTTACGACACAACCAAGACCAATTATGCAGATTTATTGCAGGTGTGTAGCATTCACTTGTTCTCTCGTTCCCATAGATTAAATGTATCGTTAAGGATGATTGGAGTTAAATTTTGAAATATTTTTAGGTCTTTTGGGAAAATCACAATCCCACTCAAGGGATGCGTCAAGGGAACGATATTGGGACTCAGTACAGATCTGGGATTTACTATTACAACGAGGAACAAAAAAGACTGGCAGAGGCCTCGAGAGATGTGTATCAGAAGAAACTGGATGATAAAGGACTAGGGAAGATAACGACTGAGATCATCCCCGTGCCAGAGTTTTATTATGCTGAGGACTACCACCAGCAGTATTTACACAAGAATCCCAACGGCTATTGTGGACTTGGGGGTACAGGGGTCTCTTGTCCTGTGGGGTTATTCTCTAAAGGGAAGAGTGAATTATAATTATTAATAACCATTTGTCTTTCCTTGTCATTTATACATGTTTAAGGTTTTGATATTTGTTATTATTGCCGTACAATGTTTCGCTGAAACAAGACTTTTTTAATGCCCATTTTGTCCATGATAAAGAGTTTGACATGATGTAATTGTTGTTTCATACAGTTTTAAATACTAGTATCATAGTATACTAGTACAAGGAGCCTCTTGAGTAATTTGATTTATATCAACTAATAAACAACATAAAAAAATGGGTGTTCATTAATGATATGTTTTCCTCTATGTAGAAAAAATGTAGATGTTTCTTCACGCTTTAAAATGTATATCCGAGTGTGCTTTCACATTGACAATAAGTATTGCCTCCAATTAAAGTTTTTGTGTTGGTGATATTGCGGCAATATCTGCTATGAAAATAAGGGTTTTGCTGGCACCGAAATGAAACTTCTATGCGGGATCTACCCACATATTCAGCCAGGTTTTCGTTTCTACGTTCATACTTCTATCTTTAGTGTCCCTGCAGGGTATGGAAACAGTCACATCCATGTCTGTCTGTATGTTTCCTTTATTTTGGCTCTGCTGGTTTCCGACATGGCCATCATATCAATTTATTGTTTCCGTTGAATCGCTTTATAACTTTTCGTTGATTATTCCCAGATAATTGATCTCTATCGATCAACTGACTTTGGAATCCTCTTATATAGTTTATCCACAAAGAATACTTACACCCAGTAAAGGTGGGAACAGTAATCCCGCGTTTGTTTTTAATTCATTTATTGTTAAAAAAAAAATTGTTATGTAGAAATGCTTTTTACACTGATTTAAAGGGTTTTCCTTTTAAATTAAAATGTATACCCATTCCCTAGTACCGGTTCTATGTTCCTAATTTTCATGTCTGGCCATATGGGTCACGAATACGAATCTCCCGAAAACCCATGCATATTTAAAGAAAATGAATGAGAACCTACACTGTGCATGTTCTGCTTTCAACCATCTTTATTAACTCGGGTTACACAGTTTTGATCAACACTTCCTCGTATAGAAGGTGACACATGTTCTATACCGCTATATTTAAGGAAATGCGTTAACTTTATTACAAAGCAAAATTGATGCATGCGAGTTTGTGTCGTTTTCTGATAAATGTTTTAAATGCTATCGGTAATTAGAATTATTACAAAGTTTAGCTAAATTTCAGCACTTGTTGTGTGTAAAATCATGAAATTCGTTTAACATGAACATTAATTTATACATTTGTGTCAAACTAGTTTGCTTCCTAAAGTAACTTCTTAACTATTGCAACGGCTCAATAACAGTAAATACAACAAGAGGCCCATGGGCCACATCGCTCACCTGAACAACAGTTCATTGTATCATTTTATTTTAGTTTTTAAATATTTTCCCAATATATTTCAAAGTTAAACAATGAATCCCTGTTGGGGCCCCGGTATTAGTCTAGGGTCACAATTTAAACAATTTAGAATCTACACTTTTTAAGAATGCTTGCATAGTAATTGTAGCATTATAGTTCTTAAGAATAAGATTTTTAAATATTTTCGCTATATACTTCTATGTAAAACTACATTATTTGAAGATGCTTGCATAGTAATCTCACAAATTGTAGCATTGTACATGTAGATCTTGAGAAGAGGATTTTTAACATTATCCCTCTATATTTCTATATTACACTTTGAACCCCTCTTGGAGGTTCCAGTTTTAGTGCAGGGGTCACAATTTTAAAAAAAATTATAATCTACATTTTTTTTAGGATGCATTCATAGTAATCTCACAAATTGTAGCATTGCATTCTTGAGAAGAAGATTTTTAAACATTTTTCCTATATATTTTTATGTTAAACTTTGAATTCCTCTTGGGGCTCCAGTATTTGTTCAGGGGTCATGATTTTAACAATTTATAATCTACATTATTTGAGAATGCTTGCATAGTAATCTCACAAATTGTATCATTGTAGTTCATGAGAAGTAAATTGTTAAACATTTTCCCTATATATATTTTTTATGTTTAATTTTGAATCCCTCTTGGGGCCCCATTATTAGTCCGGGGGTCACGATGTTATTAATTCAGAATTTTAAATATATAAACAGACCTTGTTGTAAATATTGGCATTTCTAGTGCAGTGGTTCTTGAGATAAAGAGTTTTAAAAATATGCATCCTATTTTTACTGTTTAGCAATTATCTTTCTTTTCAAAGGGTTGTGCCCTTTATTTTAACAAGTTAGATTTCCCTTCTTATAAGAATGTTTTGTACATGTACCAAGTTTGGTTAAATTTGGCCCAGTGGTTCTATAAAAGAAGTCAAAAAAAGTGAAAAGTTTACAGACGGACAGACAGACGGACGACGGACAACAGGTGATTAGAAAAGCTCAATTGAACTTTCGGTTTATGGTGAGCTAAAAGTTACTTTACCTAATAAGAACGTAAAGACTGATATGCTTTATGGTAAACTCCCTAATACTAGAAAATAATGTTATAAAAGAGGTAAGTGCTACCTGGGATATTTTCAATATCTCCAATTTGTTAACTTGTGTTATATGCTTTCCCCCAAGGTCTTGATGAATAAATGTCTTAGATTTAAGATTTCAAAATTACTTTAGAATATTCCTTGGTAGATAAATATTTTATATATTGTTCTTAAAGACGATTTAGCACATTAAACTTTGCATATTGTGAAAGCAATAGCTGCGCGTCATCATATGTGACGTCATTGGAGTCAATCGACCATATAGTTAGTGTAAAATGAACGTGTTTTTATACTTACGTATGACTAAAATGAACCCTCTGGTCACTTTTAGTAGGTGTTTATATATAAAAGTGAAAAAATTATCATTTTAACTAATATCTCTATTTTTTAAACGATAAATAAATTAAATATTGAAAAGTTCATTTCACAAATTTGACTAGCCGTTCGGTCATTTTGAATTCTGTATGCTGCAACTCCTCAGTACATGTCTGAGCAATAGTCCTAATTTAAATCTTTATTCATTTATTCGATATCATTAAAAGTTTACATCGGCAAATAAAACAAATTCAGATTCGATATGCGCGTTGCAATTATCTCGCATTCTTACATGTAACGGTTTCAAATACTTACTAACATGTATCGAATTTGAGACAAAAAGAATTTCATCTAGAAAAAAAAAATAGTTATGCTTTGTATTGATTGAACATCTACGCAAAATACTGGTAATCACGAATGAATGCCTCGAGACAATTGACACAGGTGTCTAGTAAAACCGATGTAACGAAGAATCTTGACCCGGGTTAAAAATTGAACGAGGGGTCATTTTTCAACGTCGATTATTGAGCCAAGGATCATTTTCAACGTTGAAAATTGAGACTGAAAGTCGTGAAATTTACACCCGGGGCCTTTTTTTAACGGCTTGAAAAAGATTTTTCTAAACTCTGATGACCTCCACGCTGAAAATTGACCCTGTTGAAAATTGACTCCAAATCAATCCAACTGAACTGGAACTTGCTATACACGGTTTAAATGTACTTGTACATATATAAACTCGAAAGTTTCAGTTTTAAAATTTTAATTCTTTCATACGGTCCGATACATATGCGGACGTGGCTGATTTGTTTTAGGCTGATTTTTCCGATTACATTCATTTAATATTTAGACTGAAAACTTGGTATCCACTCATTATATTATGCAAATAAAGTAGGGGTGGCAATCGATTGCAGACTTGCTTATCGGTTAATCGCAATTCGCTCTGACCAATTAACAGGCTACTTGTATCAAAATATACAGATTTTGACATGTTATAATCATTTTAATAATTGTTATAAATAACACAGAAACACGTCAGGAATATTCTGTTTATGTGTAAATCAAATATTTTAAAAATTATATCATGATAATTATTCAAAAAGAAATCTTAAACAACAAGCTTACTAATGAAATAGTTTCACTGATTAATTTCAGAGTCAAAACGATATCTGCCCATGAGAATTTATATATCTTCGTTTAAAATGATGATCCTTTCGGATAGTAGTACATATATGTCCCCGCTTTAAACAATTGTATATTTTCTATGTAATAAACTGACGTCGTGTTAAAGGAAAAAAGGCAAAATAAACACATTGATCGGAGGAACAATAATTATAACGGTACTTAACAAATATATAAGTATCACTTTTAATGACTTATGAAAAGCTGAACAGACAGGGCAGTAAAATTTTGTTTTAACGATCATTATAATTAACACCTACTGACTAATTTTCCTCCAAGAGTCGTAACGGTCTCCAGTTTACTGTTTAGAAAAAAGTCTCAAATTCTCGAAAGACAAAAAGTAAAATTTATTTTAAATTGCGTCAAAATATACATTATTCTTATACAAACCTAGCTGCAGGTCTGTAGCTTCCGGTCTGAAAAAATTCGAATGGACGACCTGCGAGCTACAGTGCCTCCTAACTGCAATTTACGGCGCACAAAAAATTGCGCTAGTTTTGGACTGATAAACCTTATTTCCGATTACATTCTATACAAATATTACCAAAGTCAAGCTACTCAGCAATAAGCTGAATATTTACATTCTACTGCGTTTTGCAAAAACCTAATCACTGCTTATGAATTAACACGTAATTTACATACGTAGTTCCCAAACATTGATTTCCATTCTATTGGTTAAAAAATACATGTAGATTTTAGACATGTTATTAAATCTCTCTGTTTTACTCTTATTCAACAATAAAACTGATTTTATTGTTAGAAACAAAATATCAAGAGTAATTTTTCGTGGATTATATTTTCAAGGCTCATCTCAACAGTCTATGATAACAATTTTAAACCTGTTTTAGAAAACGGCTGTTTTTGCTGTTACTAATTTACTCCCTCCGTGATGTGCAATTTATACCGATATATTTAATAAAATAATTAATTTCATCAATAAAGGAATGAAAATATAAACATGAAAATTTCATTTAATGATTTATTTTTGACGTCGTCGTGTCAATAACTGGCGTCAGTTAAGCAGATCAATTATCATAACGCGTGTTAATCAATTTGTGTGCACACCTAGCGGCGGTTATTGACCCGACAACGTCAAAAATAAATTATTTAATGCTATGGATGACGGAATTTGCTTCTGAATGGGACGGGCGAGTCGGGGTAGCAAATCTTCAAGACATAAAATTGAATTTTATTCCCTCGAGGAACAGAATTTAAAGGTTACCAAGGACAAATTACTGTATACATGGTTATTTTTGCCCTTCTACATTGTCAGTCTATTTCGCTCCGTCTTGAATTCGCCCAGACACAGATGTGTTTAAAGAGATAATTTGAGACATTGGAATTCGCCAAGTCTTAAATTCGCGCACTGACAACGAGGGCGAAAAGGGCGAAAATAAGACGGTAGCTAGTGTTTCCCTGTATACGGTAATTATTAGTCTTGACTGTCAGAATTTTTGGCAGCTCAAAGACAACAGGTTACTTGTTTCCAGAGCAGAGTACAAATTCAAAAACTGACATCAACCCACACTCTTCCCTTTATCGGGATATAATGAATGTCCCTTAATTTATAAAAACTTGCCATACTCTGATAAATATGTCCTATAAATACTGGCCGTTAACGTTACTTTTCAGGCAAATCGACATAGCTCAATTTCAAAGGCACCTGACGTTGTACATTTTTCTCATAAAAAAGATATATAACTTCTACCTAATAATACTGTATTATTAGATAGAGAGTATATATTTATATTTTTTATTATGACAAAAATATAACGTAAGGTGCTTGTGCTTGATTTTAAGAAGTCAGGATATTTCCCTGACAAAACGATACATTAACAGTTGTCATATTTTTATCTGACAAGGTTTGAAATATTATATAAAATCATCAAATCATTTTTTTCAGAAACGTAATAAAACCCATAAAGTGTTTCCAGTTTGTATATTAGTTTTTGAAATTTAATGTCCTGTAATATTTTTAATAATTAATTTAATATGCAATTTAGAAAAAAAAAACCTTCATTTTTTTCATAACACATGAACAATATTAGCAGAACGTTTTAACTTATTTAAGTTACTACTATTACTATAGAGTAAATATGTTCTTTAGTATTCTATCTCAAATTTTCTCTGGTCTCAATCTACACAATTACCTCCAATTCACTCCTTTGTTGAGGGTTTCCATTTATCTATGCGTAAACTTACTAGATATGTATCATATTTCCTATATTGATGCCTAGCTTAGAGTTTGACCCTTCCATGTTTCGTATCTTTGACATTTACACTAATTCGAGACATCAATTTTACAGTGCAAACTAAAGTGAAACTTCTCTAAACCGGCAGGCTGCCGGACCAGACAAAAAACCGGTTTAAAGGGGGTGCTGGTAAACCGAGATTCAATAATTTCTGGGCGTTAAACAAAAATTTAACCCATATGTGTAATATATATATATATATATATATATATATATATATATAAAAGCACTAAAAATAACCAACGACACGAACAATAAAGAAAAATATTGTCAAATTTTCGGGGACAACCCGTCCCTTCTTCAGGACAACAAAGTAAAAACTACATATGAAAGGAGAAAAACATCTACAAAACTAGCACTAAACTAAAAACTAAATAATATATAAAACACCGGATAGGAACGTGGCGACTACATCTTTGTATTAAAGATCATAAGCCCGAGAAAGAAAAAT
>WFKH01011801.1:39077376-39087751 GCA_016163765.1 Magallana hongkongensis
TAGAAAAGTCGTCCGCATCAGAGCTGTGTTTGCACAACAGACATCTGGTGTCAGAACAAGTTTTAAAGCCACCATTAGGTAGAGGGTTCTTTAGTTTGGTTCTTACCACCATGTCCTTAAGGTTTCTAGGGCGCTTGAAAGCTGCCATTGGGGGTTTTTTGAAAACCTCAAACATTTTATCATTGCTGTAAAGGATTGGCAGGTTCTTCTTTAGAACTGCATTTAAACTCTTAAGGACAGGGTGGTAAGTGGTGACAAATGGGACTTTGTTGTCTTCGTTTTTAGGTTTGTATTTCAATAGGGATAATCGATCCTCTTTATCTAAATCATCAATTGCATTTTGTACAGAGTGCGAGCTGTAGCCCCTGGCACATAAGTGGGATTTTAGGAGTTTACTTTGCTCAGAGTATAGTTCTTGAGTTTAACAAATACGTCTGACTCTGGTGGCTAGGCCTTTTGGTATGCCTCTAAACGTATGAGGTGGGTGGCAGCTAGACGTCATTAAGTAGAGGTGGGAATCTGTAGGTTTAGTATGAAGATTGAAATCGAGTTTACCATCGATTAAAGTTGAAGTAGTGTCAAGAAACGACTTACAATTATATATTACATATATATATTACATATATATATATATATATATATATATATATATATATATATATATATAACACGATCTGAAATGAGTGATAAGTGTTAGGCTTTACACAGTATAGTTAAAATAGACTGCATGAAATAGCAAGAAGAATAAATTAGAATAAACACACTCTTCAATTCAATTCAATTCAATTCAATTCAGTTCATTTATTCTCTCAAAACCATGTAAATGGTACAAGAGGTACATTATAAATATCAGACTTTGTATATACATATATACAAATTTGTATACATATACATATATACAAAGTCTGAATGAGCAGAGCTGGCTCATTTTGCATATGGAGAACAGATCTCATAAATTTTTGTAATGAAAATACATAGTTTTTGTAAAAATAAAGAATTGGTATTTGTCAATAAATTACTGAAGTTGATAATATTTGGTTGGACATAGTATTTTCTTGCTAAAAAATCTTTTCTAATTGAAGCTAATGCATTGCATTCTAACAGATAATGATATTCGTCCCCAATTTGGTTATTATTACACAGATTGCAGATTCTTTCATGGCGTTGTAAATTATTCCAGCGACCAACCTCTATCGGAAGACGATGGTTACTTGTTCTAAATTTTACAAGAATATTTCTAAATTTTCTAGATAATGTATTTAAATATTTTTCACAAACGAACATTGTTTTAAAAATTCTGTAAGTGATTCCTTTACTAGAGTTGTTGATATCACTGTACCATTTTTGAAGAAACTGATCTTTAAGCTTTTGATTAATTGAAGCACTTATCCACTTGACACTGGTAAAAATCTTGGTCCATCTAAATATTACTTATTCCTGTTGTGTTAAAAATATTATGTATACATGATATCCATGGATTGGTGGACTGGTTTTTGGTATATATGTTATACAAATGCTTATAAACAATTCTACACAATTTTTTATCATTTCCATATATCAATCTCCCCCAAAATGATATCATTCTTGTAAAAATACTTATATAAAGAGGATAACGTCCAATTTCTCCATACACCATAAAATTTGGAGTACTAGATTTAAGGTTTAAAATATATTTCAAAAAACGTAAATGTAAACGTTCGATTATATCAACATTTTCAAAACCCAAATTTCACATCCATATAACAGGACAGAAATAATGCCGTACGTGGCTTTTTGCTTGGTCACAAAGATGTTTTTTTGCCTTGCAGAATGATCCCGATCTTGAAAATAAAATACCCAAATAGTTAAATTCTTTGACAATTTCTATAACTCCATCGTTAAATTTAAATGTATGTTTAGAAGCTGGTCCTTTCGAAAATATGACAATTTTAGTTTTTTACTTGGAGTTTCCATGTTTCACAATATACAAAAAATTCGTTAAGAGCATGTTGAAGATCACTTGGGGTGTCAGATAAAATTACAGTATCTTCTGCATAGAAAAGTATACATGTAAACAGTTTCATAAAAATACATAGATCATCTTCAATATCTTTAGAAAAATTCTCTAAACCACTAATCCTTTTTCAATAAGATATTTCTCTAACTCTTGATTTTTCACCATAACGATGTGGTATTGTAACAACATAAACACGCAGCCTAATTACATACACCCTAGAAAGCCATTGTAAGGTGTAATTAACACCGTTCCCATTGACAGTAAGTCTAGTCGATTTACATCCCCCTCCAGTTTTCTCACATTCAACCAAAAGGGATCTCTGACTTCTGGTTTTATGCCGGTTTTGTGAGTGTTAACGTCAAAAAAGCACAATGGCAATGCTTCCCAACTAAACAATGGAAAATCTGAAACCCCCGTCCCCACAATCACGCAATTTAACGCATATAATATCGCTCCGCAATCACGCATGTTAACGCATATGTCTTTGCCATATTACAACGGAATAAGCCATATATATATCGAAAACTTTACTGTTAAAAATCAGACTTTCTATATGTTATCGCAAGTGCTTGGTGAGGAAAAGGATATCGTCATACAATAGCGTTTGACGTAAAGCTACTGTAACGTCACAAACAGCGTAAGTGGCAATAAGTTAACTTAAAAAATTTAGATACCTTTAGTTTTTGACAAAACGTTCACCCATAATAAACGCAATGTAACAAAAAACAATGTGAATAATACAAGGCCGTATTGTTCTGTATTCGGTACTAAATGACTGTATATAAAAAAGAAAACAAAGCTACTTATTTGTCTTTCCGGAAACAATAAATATTATTTTTTTTAAATTACAATACATGATGTATTATTTACCTGTTGTTTCTTAACATCATAGCTTAAGATGGGAAATAATGTAAAGTAATTGTTTTATTGTTATCATTTCTCCAAGTAATTTAAAATACAATCAGAATAAAACTGGTGATGCAATTTGTCACCGGGTATTCCAGTTTAATGGACGCATGCAAGTTTTCAGCTTACCAGATATGCTCTGATGATACAAATGACAAGCCATTTTATGCTACGAAAATTAATTATAGATAAATTAAGTGATTTTTTATTATTTTGATATGTTTCCCGATGAGTAATGGAAAATGTCTATATATGTTTAGACAATATTTGTAGTTTATCACAGATTTTGCCTGATTTCAGATTTTGCAAAACTGGCATGAATAGGTTTAATGCAGGTTCTACACAAAGTATACAAACAAAATATAATATTTCTACGAACTGACAAAACTACTGACTAATAATACATATGCTTCTTCATATTACAATGAAGATAAGGTTTACAGATCCCTTGCATAGCGTAAAGAAACAATCTTCAGGTTTCCACGATCAATGTTGATGGTTTAATGAAACTTACATTGTCATATGTTTTAAAGTGTTAATGAATAATAATTTTTAATGTCTACTTTCATATTTTTAAACTTGTAATAATGATTAAACATTTTTCAAAGGAATTGCACATGAGCAATACGAAAACGCTTCTTTAAATGACGCTTGATATAGACTTTCGCAATGACATTTGAAAAAAGAACAGGTATAAAATTCATCTTCTATTATTTTAATCGCTAAATGATTTTATTTAAAAAAGCCATCAATTTCACAAAACCTTATGATCGGCAGTTTAACATTTTAATTTAACACAAATTCAAACAAAAGATATAAAAATCATGTTACATATAAAGAAATCAGTATTATACATGGGTATATTTCAAAACAACGACTTCAATTGATTATTCTATAAAACAGATATGATGCAATGAAATATTAATTTTAAACTTAATGAAACACTGACGAAAAGATTTCAACAATAATTTATCCTGCAGTTGTTGTACTTTCTAAACTCATATAAGATAATACTTTTTAATACATCGATATTTTGGTAAAAAATATTCAGTTGATCAATGCAATTTTGATATAATTCATTAAAAAGCCCTTTTAGTCGAAAAGACATGACTACTTTTTAATATGCATGTGTGCAATTTATAGGTATATATATTGAAACATTTTTTTTTACGTTATTGGCCATTGGAAGTTATAGCATCGAATGACCCTTTGGCTTAAAGCTCTCAGAACTCATAGCGTTATTATCCACTGATGAAAATGCTTGTTATCGCTACTCTTCTGAAACCGTAAGAGATAGAGACTTGGAGCTTTCACAAATATCTTTACTTTCCTTTTACTCTTACTAAAATCTTAAATTATATTCCAGTAACTATTACCTAAATATTTCACAGATGTCTTTCAACAGTTATAGTTACAGACAATTTCTAAATATCAAGAATAAAAACGATAACCCCCTCCCCCACCCCCCCCCCCCCAAAAAAAAACAAAAAAAAAACAAACAAACAAACAAACATATGCAACTTTTGCCTTAAACGTATTAAGAACAATAATGCAATGCAAATGAGGTATGGCAAACGTTTTCAACATTATTAAATGAGATTTATTAAATGCTAATTAATTTTATGATTAAACACGTTTTCATTGCTACACGGACATAATTATACAAATCTCAATAATCGATTGGGTTAAAATGCAAATGATCGATATGACGTCACAATAAGCAGCATAATGTCAGCTAATATCAAGCTTGAAGTACAATATTTAGGAATGGAAGGAGACTACAGACTTTAAAAGTTTAAATATGAACTCTATGAATACTGATTCTTAACAATAGTTCGGTTTTGTAAAATATACTTGGGCTTAATTTTGAGATAAACGAAAGTGCTTTTTTGCTGTTTTGTTTTTTAATGAATAAAATATATTCAGAATGCCTACATTCTCTCTAAAAATGTGTAATCTATATGGAGTGTAGTCCCAAATGGGCTATCATAACAAATTTGGGCGATTAATTCTAACCTGTCTGTAGTGTCTCTTCTGTAAGTTATATCACATTAAACGAATGCTCGGTATAGTAAAAAGAGGTGAAATTATTTCTTATCAACCGAATTTTGTAGAAAGGTGTGCATAATCATCGCTAATACCTTGCTGTATATACATGTTTATTCTCTGAAAAAAAAATGTTCAAAATAGTCTTACAAGGTGAGTAAATTCATGATAATTTGATATTTTGGTTTAAATGGCCATTTAATAAAAATGATAATCTATGATTTGACTGCGTCTTCATTATTTTCTAATGCGCATTTCAACTTAAATAAGGCTTTATTAACATAAAGCATGATTTGTTTAAAGCTTCTGTTTTTTACTTATACAATGTTTTATTCTAGGTGTTCTAGGTGTTCTGTACATTGCTATGACTTTTACAATGACAATTGATGAAAGATCAGGTAATTTATGTTCTATTATTCACTTGCTACACAAGTTTTTTTAAACAAAATTTTCAATTTCACAATTCTAAATGGTCAGCAGTTGAATCTTTTACTTAACCCATAATACAAAACAAAACATATCATGTCGCATATAACGCATTTATTATCAAAACATGGAGTATGAAAACTTATAACTTAGATATAAAATAAAAACTTCTTCATATATCACTAGTTTGGCAAGAAATATTTAGTAGAACAATGTAATTCCGATATAATTAAGTGTTCCCATCCTTCAAATAAACTAACAATGTAAAAGTTTACTCTCAGTTACAATTGTTAAATGACCACATACATGTAGCAACAATTAAATGGCGTATAATTTTTACTTATTTATTAACGTCTATCACGCATCAAACAAGTTATGGAAATCGGTGAAGTGTTATGTCTTAAACATGTTTACGTTAGACAGAATTGATATTTACTAAAAATAAACTAACCTTTTCTTTTATTTAGAATAACAAAATTTGCGCATCAACGACGGAATAATAAACTGTAAAAGTAAAACATGTACATCCTTTTTATTAAAATTCTGATAGAAAATACCATTCATTTCCTCAAAGCATAACCAAAGAAAATTTAATGTCTGAAATACTGAAACTTTTAACATTGTTTTTTTTTCATGATACGAGTGATAGTGTTTAAAATGCTTTGCAAATTAATTTTAACAAGCTACTATTGTTGTTTTGATTAGCGCACGTTGGACTCGGAACGTGTTTTGTGTGTGTCCAGGAAGTGACGTTTTCAAAGTGTCTACAAAATACAACAATGTGTCAACCAAATGAGGTATGGTGAACTATTTTAAATAGTAAATGAAGTTTATTAAATTAAATTAATCAAATGGTAATCCTTATCATGATTAAAATTTCTAAACTGCTAAACTGGTATGAAGATACAGCTTTCAGTGATTTGAGTAAACATACATATGATAAATATGACGTCACAGTAAGCAGTGTAATGTCAGACTTAAAGGTCAAGGTCTAGTAAACGAAAGTAGCCTACATATTTTAAATTCAATATATGAATTCCTGACGTCTATTAGTAAAAGCTTTGTAGGGTAAACAGGGGCATGGTTTTAAGTTATACACAGTAAAGCTGTTTGTTCGATTTTGACGAATTAAATATATCCAGAATCCTATAGAATTCCTCTGAAAACAGCATAGAGAAAAAATGCTTACTTTTTCTTGATTTTTTTTTTCAAATCTAAGATAGACCGGGGGATACTTTTTAACGTTAAGTAAAGTAGCAGTCGCGTGCATAAACAATTAAATAAAAAATATACGCTTATATTGCCTACTTCATTTGCAAATAATGTTTCTTATAAATGTGATAAAGAAAATCCCGATAAAAAATAAAACGGATCGTATTCAAAATGCACAAATATTTCTTCCATTTCGATTTCGAAAAAGTCCAATATTCTATATAAGCGACAAACTTGCGAATATTTCATAAATCAAAACAGAGTAAATATTAGATAAAGTGAAGTCCTATTGATCATTTCATATCCTTTGCTATTTCTGATTTTGAGTTTATTAACTAAAGGCATTTATTAAAACGGCTTAATTAAAATTGTAAAGTAATTTGATTATACATTAAAGAATTTATTCCAAAATAAATACTTGACAATAATTATGTCAATTATTAGTGCTAACTTTCAGAAAATTACATGCATAAGAATTTATAGTTAAATATGTAAACGTTCCGACTTTCGTTTGACCGTTGGTGGACTTAATTTCTTTTTAGTTATATCACGGTTAAAAATCCGTGTAAATTATATTACGTAAAATTTTACAAAAACTATGAAGAAAAAATATAACCATATTTACCAAAATCCATAATCGACAATTTTCCCACTACTAAAATTTATCTTTTTGCAATGTTTTAAGCTTATATATTTCAAAACAAGTGCTTGAAAAATCAAGATTCTGTCTATCACTAAAAAATAAAATTTAAAGTCATTTCACGTTTATCATTGAAGTTTTAATCTAGGATGTGACATTTGTATTTTCCCGCGTTTCGTCAGTATAGCGCGAAAATGTTGTATTCACGGTAGTCATGTTTTACAAATTGTTATGGTCCGGTATTGACCAATCCTAGGCAAGGTATTGTTAGGAATGTATTATGATTTAGTAGAGTAAATCACTTTCTAGCCGCCGCTTGTGCTCGATAGACGCAATGGACGCCGAGGCAGTACAGTGACAAATTAATCAAACTTTTAAACGTACAAATAATGAAATGCTTAGCAGTTTTTCACAGCTTTTGGACAGCATACTAAATGCAGTACAACAAAACATCCGCGAGAATCAAAATATTATTGCAGAACGGCAAGAAGCAAAAATCGAACACGTGCTCTCAGACGGATATAAGTTTAAGAAACGTCGCAACGAGGAACAGCATAAGCACAACGTCAAAGTTATGTCCAAATTGAAGGAGGCGAGTGACGAGCTAAGCGAGGACAAAGTTGCAGATTCCTAGCAAAAGATAACCAAAGGTTTGGACATAGTTAAACAGCGTCAAAAGCTCATTCGGTTGGCGGATTCATCAGAGGCGGGATGGAGGGCGGTCGATGAATACGTCAAAAATCCGATAGCGTCCGATCCAGAAGATGAGAAGAAAATTCAGAAAGCTCAGAATCGTGCAAAAAGGAAAATTAAAGAAGTGAAATTAAAGAATTGTAGAGACCAAAGAGATAATCCCCGCCGTTACGCAAGACCCAGTTTGACTGAGAACACGCCTACGCAAACATGGAAGTCTGAACATTGCTACCGCTGTAATAAAAGAGGGCACTTGAGAAGAGACTGTACTGAGAAACTGGATGAGAATAAGATAAGTAGAAATATTTCTGAATTAAATCATTTGATAAGAAACATAAACGTAAATGTAAATACAGTTTTTGTAGATTCAATATGTACAAATCATTCATGCATGAAAAGTAGTTCTCCAGTCGGTTGTTTAAAAAGAAACATAGGTCAGTGGCGTTTGATTAGAGCAAATTCGTTTATTTTGGAGGTTATTGAAAAGGGTTATAAATTACCTTTGTTCACTGCACCTGAGTCTGTTGAGTTATATAACAATAAGTCGGCTGTAGAGAATGTAGAGTTTGTGTCAAAAGAAGTTGATTGTTTGTTGAAAAAAGGCTGTATTTCAAAAGTTAGTAGTAAACCAAAAGTGGTTAATAGTTTGACAGTGGCGGGGAATAAAGCTTCAAAATTGAGATTAGTTCTAGATGCAGGGCATGTCAATCCTCATCTTTCCAAATAGAAGCATCAGTATGAAGATGCAAAAGTTGCTAAATGTATGTTTACGTCGGACGACTATATTTTTTCGTTTGATCTAAAGAGTGCGTATCATCACATCGAAATTCATGAGTTGTCGAGAGAGTACTTAGTAAATGTTTTGCCATTTGGCATGAGCACAGCGGGATACATTTTTACAAAAGTCATGAGGGAAGTAGTTAAATTTTGGAGGTCTAAAGGATTTAGAATTGTTATGTATTTAGATGACGGTATCGAAGGGAGATCTAGTTTGCGAGAAGCAGAAAGGATAAGTTCTGAGATTCAGAGAGATTTAGAGGAATTGGGGTTTTTAGTTGCAATTGAAAAGTGTCACTGGAGACCAACACAAAAGTTAGAGTGGCTTGGTTTAAGCTGGAATACACAAGAAAATCAAGTGCGTGTATCTAAGGGTAGAATTGAAAAGTTAGAGATGAGTTTAAAAAACATTATTAGAGCACAACAGTCGGGTTGTGTTTGGTTTGAGGTCAAGGGCATAGCGTCTGTGGTTGGTCAGTTGATCTAAACACGTAGTGTGTGGTCAAGAGGTCAGATTAAGAACTAGGTATTTGTATTTTTGTAGTTTAAACAGATCCAGTTGGAACTCCTTTATTAGTCCTAGCTCAGAGGCAGTAGGAGAGTTAGAGTTTTGGTTTAAAAATCTAGATGCTCATATATTGTGATGCATCTGATACGGGTTATGGATGTCATTTGACAAATAACTCGGTGGATGAACAAGCTTTAGATTGTTATGGATTCTGGAACGGTTGGGAAAGAAAGAAAAGCTCTACTTGGAGAGAGCTGGAGGCTATAAAAAGAGTATTAGAGCAGTCAGTTGACAGTGTTAAAACTAGGACAGTACAGATTTTTTGCCATAATAAAAATGTTGAACAAATTTTAAAAGTTGGAAGTGAAAAGATGAAGCTTCAGAATATTGCTATGGCAGTGCATCAGTTTTGCAATTGTAATAGCATTGTGGTTAGTTGTAAGTGGATTCCAAGAACAGATAATTCAATTGCTGATAGATTGAGCAAATTGAGTGATAGTGTTGATTGGTCTATAAAGCAGGTGGTGTTCGATTATTTTGATAACGGATGGGGTCCGCACACGTGTGATAGATTTGCTAGCAGTTATAACAACAAATGCAAAATATTTAATTCAAAGTATTTGTGTACAGGTACATGTGGGGTTGATGCATTAGAGCAGGTTTGGGTTGATCATGTCAATTGGGTGGCTCCGCCCCCTAGATTGATACCAGAGGTCATTAGAATAATAGAAAACTGAGAAATGTAACTGTACCATGGTTTGTCCAGAATCGAGGTCAGCTCCATATTGGGCTATGTTGATAGAAAAAGATGGAATGTTTAAGTCATATGTAAAAAATTATTCTTGTTTGGCAAATGATGTTGTCATTTGTCAAGGAAGAGGAAACAATGTAATGTTTGCGAAACGGGAATTATCGTTTGATATGATATTTTTTGTCCCCCGCCGCAACGCGGAGCGGGGACATAGAAATGCCGGGCGTCCGTCCGTGTGTCCGTGGGTCCGTGTGTCCGTGGGTCCGTGTGTCCGTGGGTCTGTGGGTCCGTGGGTCCGTGTGTCCGTGCGTCCGTCCGTCACACTTTTTTGTAAGCGCTCTCATGCCTACAAATTTTGACAGATTTTCATTACATTTATACCAAATGTTTATACACCTATTACCTTGGTCAAGTTCGAAA
>WFKH01011801.1:39087761-39111215 GCA_016163765.1 Magallana hongkongensis
TAAGCGCTCTCATGCCTACAAATTTTGATGGATTTACATGAAATTTATACCAAATGTTTATACCACTAATACCTTGGTTAAGTTTTTAAATCAGCCTTGGTCGATACTTTTTGTTGGAGTTATGAGCCTTTGACCACAATAATTACTTCATTATATCAAAAATTGACCTTGAAAGTGCTTTCATGCCTACAAATTTTAAGATATTCATAAAATTTATACCAAATGTTTTATGCTCACACAAAGACGAGCTGGAGGGGGCATATTGTTTTACTCCTTTCCGTCTGTAATTCAGTACAAACGTACATTTTAAATAAACTTATATATGTTAATAGGTATTTGTTTGATTTTAGATTGTAGTATTTGGATATATTTGCGACAGGAAAAATAGAAAAAAAAATGGGTGGTCGGGGTAAAAAAATGTTCCTCCCAACCTCCCCACACATTTAATTCTGGAACAGCCCTGATTGTTTGAAAATATTGCAATTTCATATACTGTGAAATCATTAGATTTCGTGGTGGTTCAATTTTCGTGGAATTCGTGGGTACCTCTCATCCACGATTTAACATCCTACACGAATTAATAAATAAGGGTAATAAAATCATATTTCCTTTGTAGGTTTTAGAGAATACACGAAATTACGTCCCCACGAACCTGTAAAATTTAAGCAATCGACGAAAATTGGCCCCCACGAAATTTAATGATTCCACAGTACAGTATACTAGTATACTGCTTGAACGGCGGGGGACCCAGGAATTCTATTCTTGTTAAGATAGAATTTTAATTATTTGTGATTTTATTAGCAGGATTAGGACAACAGAATAGTGCAAAGGAGCTGGCACAGGTGCATTGTGTTCATTCGGGCATTTACCTTGAAGATTTATGTCCCGGACTATCGTATTAAATACTATCAAGTAAGAGTGACAGCACAAATACGACTTATTTCAACGCATTCAACAGGTGGAAAACTTTCATAAATTCACAAGGACATTGTGCATTGCCAGCGAGTTCTATTCATGTTGCAATTTATTTAACGCATTTATTGGAAAACGGATCTTCACAACATCCGGTGAATTCGGCAATTTATGGGATAAAATGGGCGCATGATATTGTCGGAATGCCAGATCCCACGAAAAATTCATTTGTGTCGTCTTCACAAGAAGCTGCTAGAAGAAAAGCATCCAGACTGGTGCAAAGAAAAGAGCCGATTTCAAAAGAAATGATCATTGAGCTGTTCAGTGTCATGTCCTGTGACAATGTATAGTAGATATATTGAACCTGTTGGTCAGGACGATAGTAGTTTTTTTTTCTTATTTAGACCCGTTTTAGATCACATGCAAGCTTATATACAAAAATAAAAAACTCAGTTACTCTGCTGCTAGGTCAAATATTATTTCTCTGTTAAAGTCGGTTTATAGCAGTGAATTAAATATAGGGTTTCGCTTAGGTCGGATGGAGCGACGGTGGCTGCAAATGCAAGTGTGGATGAAAGGTGTCTTAGGAGACACGGTAGATGGAAGAGAGACAGTGCCAAAGATGGGTACATACTAGACTCGGTTGAGAGCGTTTGCAAATTTCTAAAGCACTTGGTTTATGATTACAGTCTAAGCTCCCTTTCTTTGTATTTTCTAAAGCGTACACGGCTGGCTGTATGCAAGGTATATATGTGTTGTTATTACCCGGTATTTGTTTATAATGAGTATAGTAAATACTTGTATTTTCCCGCGTTTCGTCAGTATAGCGGGAAAATGTTGTATTCACGGTAGTCATGTTTTACAAATTGTTATGGTCCGTATTGACCAATGGGTGGCAAGGTATTGTTAGGAATGTATTATGATTTAGTAGAGTAAATCACTTTCTAGCCGCCGCTTGTGCTCGATAGACCAAATTTCTATAGAAAATATTTCTTTGTCGGAGAAGTTGTTTTTCCCATGTGATTATCTAGGGAATATGATTATATAAAATTATATGTAATATGTGAGGTCCGTCACATCCTTTTTGCATTATTTAGCATTGGCAACGGATACAGGTTTCCTAGAATTTTTCACGATTTTGCATCGTTTTTATTTCTAGGTTTTTCCTGGCTGGCTATGAAGTTTTTATAGATGGAATGTCATTTTTGGGTTTATAAAAACAATGTCATTTTTTATTTGTATGAGATTACTTATGAACGTTGAAAGGTGTTATAAAAGTTCATAATATATATTACATATCACAGAAAATGAACACATGTACCTGAAGCAAATGTTTAATAAAATTTGTATGGCGTCCAGCGTACACGGCTGGCTGTATGCAAGGTATATATGTGTTGTTATTATTTGTTTATAATGAGTATAGTAAATACTCAATTTTATTGATATGATGATATGTGGTAAAAACGAACAGTGTTTAAAATCAAAATTCCAAAGGAAAAATACAAAACAGAAGCAGAGCACATACGGACCTTTAAAAAAAATAGAGGGTGGATCAGGTGCCATGGAGGTCACACCCGTCGTGTGCTCTCTGTCGTAATCGGTAAATATGGACGACGTCAGTCAGAGTGCGACCCAGTAGAAGATTGTATTTGCTGACAAGGTCGTTGTATCGACTATAGAACTTACGAAAAGATTACTCTAATCGAGACTGTTGGTAGTCCTGTTTTATCAACTTGTTTGTCAGTAGCTTCCCTCGCCTTAGAAACTATTCATACGTAGAGCATGCTCTTGCGTATCGACTTAACTGAGAGACAAAATATCCATATGTATGCGATGAAGGTATATTGCTACATAAGTAAGGAAAGTTGATGATAGAAAAATTGAAGTCATCACGTTTATAAATAAGTTTTGTTGTTACCAACAATGTCCCTTTCTAGTAAAATACTTTAATATGAAACAGATGACGCAGACACTGTGGTATCTTTTATTTCAAGTTCACAAGGATATATTGAGTCGACGTAAGTATGGAAGTAACAATTGTTAATTGATAATACCTCATCGATATACCTGAATGTTGAATTGAAGGCCACAGCGAGTGTAATAAATTGATATAAAATGACATAAAATTCCTGTGCAATGGTGTAATATTGTATGATTCGCTATAGGATTTGATCAAATACAACTATGTGTATAAAAGAATATTAATCAGTTTAAACTAAAACAATTTTAGTATGTATTTTCAATTTCAACTAGCAATTCTTTAAATAAACAAACACAACCTGTTTGTATGCTGTATATGCGATGCAGGTGTTTCGAGTTTTGGTAAATGTGATTAAAATTTCTGAATGTCAACGAATATTTATTGGAAATTAGTGAGATGTTAATTAATGAGTGTATCAGTTAACTTCATAATATAAAAAAACTATTATTTTCCTATTTTTTGAAATTTTATTGTATGATATTGTGTCGTATGCTGTGCTTTCCTATTACGGGAATGAATTAAATGTTCTGCTATGCTATCTTAATTCTTTGTTATGATATACCAAAGATGTGCTATTATATTATATTATGTTCTATTATATGTTGTAGTTTGTAAAATTTGCTTAAATTGACTGTTTTGAATTTTTTCCTAAGACGAAATGACTAAAGATCAAAATAAGTATCGAGTCATGGATAATAACTTTAGATGCTTACTTTTCTTTAACAATAATGAAAGTTAATTTCTATTCGAGTATAAACAAAGCATTTACATTTAAAATGTATAATTTACCTTGTTTTAGTAATATTTTATTTTTGCATTTTCAGGTGTGTTTTACATCGGAAAACGTCGATGAAAAAGGAACTGTCCGGTATAACGCCGGGTGTCTCTCTGAACAGGTATGGTTATGTCATGAGAATATACATTATACCCAAAATTTTATCGACCTATGAGTTTTTCATTACAATTTAACATATAAACTAATGACTTTCTTATATTAACACTCTCACATTTGAAATTATACCAGTGTGTCAGTAAATATGGAAAATTTTGTAAAAATCTATCTTTTGAATTTTTGAGTTTGCTGATTTTTTTTTTCATAGCTCCAAATTTATAGCCTATTAGCTTATGAAGGTGAAGGACTTTGAAATGATTTTTAAAGTACCGTGTTCTAAAATTATAATATAAGTATGTAGATTTTTTTGGTTAAAAATCACTTCGTGCTCCTGGGTTAAAAATAAACACCTAATATTTTTCCAAGCAAAATAAAATATTTCATATTTTCTACTGTCTCTAAATACTGGTACTAATAGTGAGCATATTGTTGGAAAATATCATTTAATCAAATTGTTAAGTATGATATTAATCTAATTTAGCTTTGATCCTGTCAAACATGTAAGTCAATCATGTGCTCATTTTACTTTGTAAGATTGCATCAAAAACCAATTTCACTCATAAAATTACAATATTGCAAGAATTATGTTTTAAAAAAATCTTTACAGCTAGAATTGTTTTAAAGACTTGTAGGACGGTTACGGGACAAGATATCGAGACTACGACTGCACCAATGGGAATGGGAAATTTAATCGGGAGAAAAAGAAACATACCGTCTAACTGTTTCACGTGTTGTTCAACTGATACAGGAGCCAACAGACCCTGTAACGATCATAGGTGCCCGACAGGTTTAGGTAAAGTCGTGTATTGTTTTCCATTGATGACCTAAATTTTGTTTTGGTGTGCTATTTATAGTAAAAAGGCGTATACAGAACAAATTACGGTAGTGTGTGAATTTTCTATTCAGAACAACTTTTTTTTCTAATTTGGTACGTTATAAAACATTTTGATTTATTTCTAAAAAAAATCAATAAATGTAATTTTCTCTCTTTAACCATTGGGGGTGCATCCCTTTACTTATCATATGAATGTTTACCAATTTAGTTAAAACAAGTTATGTTCATTTCTGTAGCAATTTCTGCTATTTGGTTTTGTTTGTTTTTATTTTAACTTTGGTAAAGCATTGCATACCATTAATATGAATTTAGTTTTTCTTTTTATTCAATTTTCAGGACATGTAGCTGCTTCATCTACATCAAGTAAGGTTATTCTTCTATTTAATTGTAGATCTATATATCTTGGTTCGTAATTTTTCGTTATATGCCGTCTACGTTTACGAAAAATAAATGCAAGTGCTAAGAATTAATACCCATAGCTGTATGTTTGTATCGTTGAGTCAATATGTATATATGGGATTGTTATTGTAATTGCAGATTTGTTGCGTTTTTCATATCGTTTTAAAAACATTTTTTTTAACAACTCTAATAACTAAACAGTAGAATTTGTCTGTATTATAAATAATTTTTATTATTTAATTATTCAGTTAATTTATTTGTATCCTAGTCGCACAATCTAACTGTATTGAGACCGGAAATTGTCAACAGTATGCCGACTTCTTCTGCAGCCAAAGCAATCCTTCTGGAATGGACGTTTGTCCAATTACCTGCAAAAAACCCAGCTGTGTCGGTAATAAGCAATATGTACATTTTTTCCTGTATTTATAATGCGTTAAGCGTGTACTATCAAAGACACAGGAAAACAGGCATTCATTCGAAATTTAAGATGAAAATAATTGACCTTCACCTATGTTTCAAATGCTAACTAGAATAGCTAACTAGTATGTGAATAGCTAAAAACTAGTAAGGCCTATATTGATGTTTCTGGGCTTATCAAAAGAAAATGTTTGAAATTTCTTGACCAGACGTTGACTTGGATAGGTTTTGAGTTAATAGTTTGTCATAAAGTTGGTAGGGGTATATGATTTCATACTAAGCAATATTAATGACATTAACCGCAGAGTGGCGCTGGTGTACTATCGGTAGATCGCGTTACAACCAGAATTAAATTATAATGAAATATAAAGAAAAATAAAAAAAAATTAATGTATTTATAATCTACCGTGACTGTCAATGTAATATGAAAATTTAGATGAGGAAATATTAGTTTCATTTTAAATTTTACACAGACATTTTACTTAAGAATATTTAGCTGATATAAAGCAAGATTCACGTGTTAATTTTAATTACTTCATGAATACTTCATACATCTTTATATCTGACAGCGCTTTTTCAATTTTCAATAAATTACTCATATTTTATTAATAAGAACAAACAATCTAAAATTAATGTTAACACCAATGATGCTATACAAGCAATATTGATGTTTATACAAGCAAAATATTTTATTTTACCTAATTTGATGTTTATACAAGTTTCCATCTCGCCTTAATTTACCTCAGAGCTTACTAAGGCGAAATGGGAAAACCAAATTTTATAGTTAAGGCGAAATGGGAATAAACCGTTGTGAAATCAATTTAAATGCAGGGGACATAAATTTCAGGGTCGTTTGGAATCGTGTGAGATTCTTTATCTATTACGTTCCGTGGTTTGATTTATCCATGTATTGTCAGGAATCAACTTTCCCAACATCTAGTCCTGACATTAATACAATAACAACACGTACAGTCAAAAATCAGGAGCAATGACCTATATTTTTCCTAAATGTCTCTTGTATTGCTAAACGCTGGAGATTCGGTTCTCCTTAATTCCCTCCAGATCTTAGATCTAATTAAAAAAGCCCACAATGATGAAGTCTTCATATGCATGTTATATATAAACGAATAACGTATTTTAGCACATAGATTGTGGGGCCAGTTCGAGTTTCTCCAAACTTGGTCATGTCGTGCAGTTGGAATTATTCTGGATCTTGTCCAGTTTTGAGGACGGTTTAGTATAAACAATTTAAAAGTATTCCAAAGAAAGTTAGAAATTAGGATAAATTAATTTACTATATGTAATATGTAGTCATTATTGGATTTCAACGTATCTTAAAGAATGGCCATGCAGTGTTTGCAAGTTATACCTAAACTTTGGCATGGATTATAGCAATTTTTAAAGATAACACTGCGACAGACGCGCTTTGAACTTTAGAACTGTATGTCATTTGACAGGTTTCAAAGTTAGTATCTCTGGATGATAATTCAAACTACACAGACCTAATACATTATATAGATATTCTAGCTAGTTTTTATCAAATTTATTTCAACAATAGCATGGGCGGATCTACAGGGGGGTCGGGGGGTCCGGACCTTTTCTGGAAAATTCAAATTTCTTAAATTCACATGGTAAAATTATCGAAAATATGCCTCGGACCCCCCCCCCCCCTAGAAAAATATCCCTGGAAAAAATTCTGGATCTCCGCGCATGAAAAGAGTACTTGTATAGTATGTTGCATTTTAGCTGAAGATTCAACAAAAATAAGAAATCTTCGGATAGGTTGGTTCTTATAGTCAGAAACATCATTTTTTAAAATTATCTTTTTGAATTTTGGCCTACCAATTTACAAAGAAATACGATAAACTACACTGTATACAGGATAAATTGGATTTGTTTTTGTAATGGATGGCTATATGGGCGAGTGGGGTAGCTGGAGTGCTTGTAGCACCACCTGTGGGGGTGGCTATCAGATGAGGACGAGGACCTGTCATGACCCTCTTTTTGGCGGGAAAAATTGCACGGGAGAGGTGGTTGACCTCAATCCATCGTGTAATACCCACTCATGTCCAAGCCAGAGTGAGATTTTCTTTACTGGATATTTTTCCATTTTCTTTTTAACTAAGATTATTTTGCCCCCCCCCCCCAAAAAAAATGATTCTCAATGCTCACATTTTTGAAAGTGCCTTTATTTTTTGAATCTTCGCTAGCCAAGGGTCAGATTCGTTTATGACTAGAATTAACGATAGTTAAGATGTATTTTTCATCTTTTCATCATATAAAAGTCGATTACATTTCTAATATTCATGCATTGGACGTCCAACATTTGTAGGAATAATGATCTCTCGACGCAAACCTTCGACTTTACAATGCAGCATCGACGATACTCATAACAGATGTCCTCTTGTGTAAAAATTCTTAACATTTAGTAGCTGTAGAGGTTTGAACCTCACCATGAACTCAAGTTACTTTTAATTTATTAAAATAGTGATCAAAGGAAATTTTTTTTGAACAGCTACCGGAACGCCTTGTCCTTCCTGTGATGAGAATTTGAACTGTGTGTGGAACCAGACCTGCAATGCTGGTAGTATATGTATGATCCGCTCCTACCACGGCTATCCTTTTACAACGCATTGCATCGACGTACGTATATATAACATGTTTCTTCAAATAAAAAAAAACCCCAAATTTTATCAAAATAATTGCGCCATTTACTCTGTTTGTATTAAAATATGACTAAACTTGAGCCCATGGAATTGGCATGAATGCCAAAGAGATTAAATTAAACTAATTTGATAAAAAAAAAATTTAAGGATTCTTTATGAAAGCATACAAGCTTAGTAACTTTACAACACTGAATATATCAAGAGTAATTATAAAATTCATTTCAGGCCACAGACTGTGAGATAATGAAGACTTCATTGCCCCATGGTGAAGTGTTCTGTTGTACCGACAAGGCCTGTTTGTCAAACTATATAGGGGTATAGACACAACAACCCCCTATACAGTTTACCAGTGTTTTGTGTTGAATATTACTTGACTTGGTGTGTGACATATAAGTGTCACATTTTAGTCAAAATAAAATGAGGCTTATGGAATGTTATGCTCACCTGGGGAAATTTTTTTCATTTGGTACGTGTATAGAACCTGTATATAAATGTAAACCAAACTTTTACTTCAACATTCAACAAGGTTAAAAGCCAAGTAAGGCAATTGTGCTACAATTGTAAATAAAATTATTTATGTGAAAGATCATCTGTAGTCTTTACAACAACCCTTTTGAGGCCTCTTCTAAAATTTGGTTTGAAATAGGTAATAGAAGAGACACTCTAAACTCTCATAATGCATAAACTAATTTATAAATATAAAAAATTCATATTCTACAAAAAAAAAATAACATAAAAATATTCATGTACATGTATACGCTTTGCAAATAAAAGATCACAGACAATGAGAGAGATGAGATGATAAATAGTCTATCTATAAACTAGATCTTCATGTATAAAATCCTGTATAAAATGAGTTCCTGTCTTGTCTAATATGCTCTTGGTGTGCGATTCCTGGTAGATTGATCTAAAAACAGAAAAATACCCTTTGATCTTGTTCACTCCTATGTTATAGATAACAATGTGCAAGTCGGTGCATATGGTGCAACTCTCAGATAACCTATACTCCAGCAAAGAAATGTCCATTTAAATCTTATACCATTACATGTACACTGAAGTTTAATTTTACTTATTTCTTAAATATTGGTTATAATAAAGTTGAAGTACATGAAGGTCCATGTAAATACAAGGTTACCATTGTACATGTATTAATTTTGAATAAGTAAATTAAATACATGTACAAATTTTGTTTCTAGATTTAACAAACAATGAAAAAACAAAAATTTACCTCCAAACTCTGAGATTTCTGTTTCTGAGTCGTAACGTGGAATTTGCCACCCCCCACTGGTAGACCTTACTGATTCCTAAAATTGAAATTGAAATTTATTTACAATGATAAGCGGAAGGAAATTACACGTTATGTACTGGTAATAGGTGGTAAATTAAGTATACAAGCATATGAATCTAAGTCATCTTTTTTTAACTTCTATCCTTAATCTTTTGTTTTTAAAATGAGTTTATAAAGAAACTAAAAAAAATGAAATTCTACAGTGTTAAATTCTTTGAACAATCAACAAATCTCTTAGATAGTCTAATTTCTTAAAAAAATAAAAATAGTTTTTATTTTGTTTTTTTTTAAATACTGTACTCTAGATAGTTGATAAATTATGATTTTAAGATCATTTTATTAAAAAAAATTTGGTCCGAAAGTATGTTATTCTTCTAAAACATGTAAAAAGGACACCCTGACATACTGTGGAATCACTAGAATTCATGGTGGCTCAATTACTGTGGTATTCGTAGAAAGCCCTCCCCCACGAATCTACATCCTCGACAAAAACAAATTTTGAAAGAGTTAGTTTTCTTACTGAAACTGAAACCGACGCATCCACGAAATTACAACCCCACGAGTAAGCAAAAAACCTGCAATCCACAAAAATTGGCCCCCATGAATTTAAATGATTCCACAGTATAATTCTATAATTACAGAGGATAAGCTTTTTTTGATGACCAAACCCATGTATACTTAGTAACCAAAACAAATGCTACTAAAACTTACACTAATTCTAATGCAAATTATTATAATAACCCTGCCAAAGCAAATATTTCTGGAAAGAATTTGCGAGTTGATTTTGATGGGTATTAAAGAGTACAATTGGGTTGACAGCCATTTATTTTGACAGCTGTACTGTGCTACATGTACTACAGCTCTGTAATGACGCTTGTACATACCACAGACTGCATGCTTTGGACGTCAGGATTCCATGTTTTACTTGGAACACCCCTACCATGAACACTGTCCAAGGACTGTAGAGGGGAGGGTTCAAATCTCTCTGGGGCAGTTTGATTCAAGTTTCTTCTATAGAAAAAAAGAAAAAAGTATTAATGAAATTTAAACATTCATAAACATGAAAAACACTACTCTTTTCAACTTGTAATTGTCTATATTGCAATGTGCTGGAGGTTTACTTCTAAATTCAAATTAAAGAGAGTTTCCTTAACTTCATAAATGAAATACCTTTCAGATATTGAGACACTTTTCCTAGATAAAGGGAGGTCTGGTGATGTTTTAGAGTTTCGAGGATAGAAAATATCACCTACAAATACATATAAATCTATACTTGAAACTATCCAGCTGTACATACAATGTACATATAAAAAATTGCTCTTGAAACAGAAAATTAGTAAGAGATTATAAATTACATGTATATTTATTTTAAATTGCTTCTTCAAAGTGAAAATGAGCAAGATATTGAAATGTTTGGAATTGCATTTGATTAAGAAATCAGTGTAAATTCTGTCAACACATCAAAATTATTTTCTTATCATGTATTATTAATAATTTTAAACTTACCATCAAAATCTTCCCCAACATTCCATACTGGTCTCCTCTACAAAAAAAATATAGGACTTTTTTGATACAAAAATAAACCAGCCCCATGGGCCACATAGCTCACCTCTGCCCATCTTTGACCCAAGTAGCTGAAATGCTTTGAATGCTGTTCAAATACACATGTTTGAATTTCATTTCAAAAATTAGGTTAGAGTTAAACATAAGGATGTCAATAAATAAAATGTGAAACTGACCAGTCCTGTGACTTGTGACACACTTTCAAATTCTTCATCACTGTCCCCAGGGGAGGACCGGAACCCAGACATACCTACAGATATAAAAAAAGTTCACCTGGCACAATTTGTAGTGAATAAGAAGTAAAATGCTAGGTAAGATTTTGCAAATCGTATTCCATTAAATGTTAATAAAGAGGTAATTTCTGTAAAAAGTTTTTTTTTATTGGAGGGGGGGCTGGTATTTTGGTTGTTTCTCTCAGCTAATACCTACTTTCAAATCTAAATAAATAAAGAGTACTCAGGTAACAACTTTTGCAAAGCTCTAGTCCTTATAAAACCTGTCAACATTTCCTTGTTTACTGTACCATAACTTTTTTCTTCAATATGAACAACCATTTTCCACTACTAGTAGTTCATGAGATACATCAATATCATCTTAATATTAGTACTTGTATAAAACTAGTACCAGTCATTATTTTTTACATATAACAGACATTTCTTTCTATCATTCTAAATATCAACTGAAGAAAGCTACATGTAGCTATAACTCCTGATAGTTGATCTGATTCCTTCAAATAACTATCAAAAAATTTGTATCTGCCCTCTTAAATACCCTACCAGTAGCAGGTCTTTCCTCGTCTGAGTCAAACAGATCATCTATCTTAGAGGATTTGCAGTTCACATCACCTGCAAGCAAAAATTCATCTCCTATTATACAAGTTCATATAAATCAGAGTATTTTTGATACAGTTAAAATAGATATCTCATTTGCAGATTTCATGTAACAAATAAACTGCATAATTTTTGCAAAAGTAAAGAATTTTTAAAATTGTTTGGTGATTGTTAGACATATGGTAGTTAAAAATGGCAAACATTTACTTCATTCAAGTATTTCCACATTTACAGTAATATCTG
Source organism: Magallana hongkongensis (assembly GCA_016163765.1). Taxonomy (NCBI): domain Eukaryota; kingdom Metazoa; phylum Mollusca; class Bivalvia; order Ostreida; family Ostreidae; genus Magallana; species Magallana hongkongensis. The sequence continues at coordinate 39,099,788 of WFKH01011801.1, forward strand.
ATATCATTCCATCCAAAAAGGAATTACATTATGTTCCATTCTATCATTGAAAAAAATATTTATAAGTTTTTCAGTTAAGGTAATTTGCCCTGTTATAAGAAAGTAAAAATAACTCTCACTATATAATAAGCTCATGTATACATTTTTCCATTGCTATGAAATCGTCCAGTTTGAAGCTTATTTCTGTCAAATATTGCTTGCAAAGACAGCTGAAAGCTGTGTTCATTGTGATTATGACTTAGGTTTCTTTTGGAAAATCATTATAACAAGAGGCCCAGGGGCCACATCGCTCACCTGAGCAACAATAGCCATAACTCTGATCAAATCAGCATTACAGTATCAAAATCAAAATATCTTTACAACTAGGTACAGTAGATCTTGCACAAAAAGTAAAAAAAAATCTGCCGATTTTTATCCACATATTTTTATGGTAAATACCAAGCCCCTTTTTTTGTTTTATTATTTGTGAGAAGATTTTTCTCTATTCCAATATTAAAAGATTTTTTTTTCTATTCCTAAATAAAAATCCCCTCTTTGTGGCCCCACTTTTCTCCAGGGAATCATGGTTTGATCAAGCTTTAATCTGCACAAACTGTGCTTTCACACAAGTTTCAGCTTTTTAGGCTGAATGCTTTTCCAGAAGATTTTAAAAAATTTTTCTTTATAACTTCCAATGTAAAAATTTGAGCCCCCCCCCCCCCATTGTGGCCCCACCATTCCCCAGGTATTATGATTTGAACAAACTTGAATCTACACTACATGAGGATGCTTCCACCCAAGTTTAAGCTTTTCTGGCCGAATGGTTTTTGAGAAGATTTTAAGCTCTAAATATTCTTATGTAAAACTTGAAATCTACACTATCTGAGGATGCTTCCACACAAGTTTGAGCTTTTCAGGCCTAATAGTTTTTGAGAATATTTTTAAAGATTTTCTCAATATATTCCTATTTAAAAATTCATCTCTAAATTGTGGCCCCATCCTATCCCCTGGGACCATGATTTGAACACACTTGAATCTACACTACCTGAGGATGCTTCCACACAAGTTCCAGTTTTTCTGGCCTAATAGTTTTTGAGAAGATTTTCTCTATATATTCTTATGTAAAACTTGATCCCCCATTTTGCCCCCCACCCCACCCCCAGGGATCATGATTTGAACAAACTTGAATCCACACTACCTGAGGATGCTTCCACACAAGTTCCAGCTTTTTTGGCAATATTGTTTTTGAGAAGAAGATTTTTTAAAAATACCAACAATTTTTCAATAATTCTAAATTATCTCCCCTTCATTTGAACAAACTTGAATCCCCTTCACCCAGTGATGCTTTGTGCCAAGTTTGGTTGAAATCGGCAAAGTGGTTCTTGAGAAGAAGATAATCAAAGTACTGAAGTACTGAAAGCCGAGCTCTTTTGGTGTGTCTTTATTCATATTGTGTAGTAAAGACTGAAATTCTCTCTCTCTCTCTCTCTCTCTCTCTCATGCTTTTAATGTCGCCAAAGCGTCAGAGAGCGACCAAATTTTGTAAGCGGCTATAAACAAAAAATATGTCTGTCTAGTAGAAGTTAAAAAGTTCAACAGTTGCTGCCTTGAATTTTGCAACAAGCATTATATATTCAGTCCCCATTTCTTCATCGCGCAGCAAAGTAGTTCATGGAAATTCATGCGCATTGTATGTGTCCAAAAAACATAGTAATGTTTTAAAAACACGTTATTAATAAGAAAACTAAAAAAGATAGACAATTCATTCGAAATTTAAAAAAAAAGAAACAAAATGCCAACACTTTTGACAAAACGTGGCTCTTTGTGTAACTATTTGGTATAGCGGAAGCTTTACCTTGACGCTGTTTGGTTTTTTGTTTACTTTTTAAGTTGTGCTATTTATAGTAACATTGGCGATTTGCCTGCCTATAGCCAGGACTCTGCTTTCAGCAGAGCCCGGCTAAAAATGTGAAAAGTTTACGACGACAAAGACAACTACGACGACAGACAACGGACAAATTTTGATCAGAAAAGCTCACTTGAGCCTTCGGCTCAGGTGAGCTAAAAAGAGAAAAATTCAATCTGAAAATGCACAAATAAAAGATAGTTAGTATCAAAACAAATAGGAACAGTTATCTATACTGTCACATCAGTGAACTTCAATAATTCAAACAGTTATACTTGTACTGTCATCAAAATACATATACCAGTATACAAAGATAATTTTTCATTTTTTCATTTTTATGTGGCAAGCACAGGTTAAGTTTGAATAAAAACAACATCTTGAAACCATTGATAGAATAAAAAGAAGGTTTTTGCCATATACATGTACATGTACGAGTGATACAACAAAATATATGTACTCAAATTTGATTTGATCTACATAACATGTACATCTTTATTTGGTGATTCAAAACATACATGACTGTATATAAAGATAATTTTTCATTTTTTCATTTTTGTGTGGCAAGCACTGGTGAAGTTTGAATAAAAACATCTTGAAACCATTGATACAATTAAAAGAAGGTTATTGCCATACAGACCTATGTAACTTTCTGCCAGCTGTGCACCTGCATAAAGACTGAAAAAACGGGAAAGACTCTAAGAGAAATTCAAGTACTTTATATACAGATCAAGAAAATCTACACTATTTACTAGTATCTATTCGTCTGATTGTAAAAGTTCCTCATCCTGACCCCCATTCCCCCTTCATCCAACAACTCCAAGACCTTGTTGGACCTTCCTTAATTAACTGACACTTAATTTACTAAGACAGTCATCTGAATGAAATCATGATTGTTTAGATTTAAGTTCGAGCTCCAACTATTCACCTACAGCTCCAATATTCAATACATATGTAGTCTGTGATTAAAACTTCTTGAAAAAGGAAATTTCAAACCAATAAATACAAGGAGATTTTGCTGAAACTTATTGACATCCTATATGCAGCATCCCTATTAAAACAAATTTTGCAGACACAAGATTGAGGCCTGACGCAACCTTGACAAGTAGTTGATAAAACCAATAAAGTTATCTCTTTCTTCTTACTGGTAATTGATTTACCCCCTCCCCCTCATTACTAATTATAGACATACCACAAATGGATATGTACCTTCAGATTCAACTGAATAGAAGTTAGCAGAACAACTGAAAGTAGGGTTGGTTGTGGGGTAGAGACCGTTAATTGGTGTTACATGAAAAGCCAGAAGAAAATTATAAAATTAAAAGTGCACAACAACTTTTGTTTCAACTAGAAGAAACATTGTGATGAATCTCACCCCCATAAGTATCAGCAATCCTTGTTGGAATAAAAGATGGATGTATTGATTGGAGTTCATATACATATAAATTACAAGCGTCTATCAATTTTCATTTAGTACCTGTATAATATTAAGATGCAAGATTTGTAAACTTTTTATTTCTTAAAAATCGTTCACTTTTTTAAAATGAAATTTAAATTAATATCAAGAACAAAATTGAAATAAAAAATAACTTTGAAAAAGAGTCAGTGTAAATGCCAACATACTTGATATTTAGCTTGATATTTGCGTCCTCTTGTCTTTGCTGTAGAAGCTAGAAATATAGACAAAATGATCATTTATTAATGTAATTTTTAAAACACAACTACCGGTATGATATTATGGTATATACATTACATAACAACTTTAAACACATTTAAACTATCATAATTATTACAATAAAGGCTGATGACTTCTAGGCTGATGAACTCTTTGTACACATGTCCTTGACTTACTCGGCTGAGTTTGTAACCAGACTTGGGAACTTTTGTCACACCTTCATTCAACAGGTCATTTGCATCCTCTGCAATCAAAAGTCATACAGTGTATTTAGAAATGTTTATCAAAGGACTTTCTTATTCGAAAGCAATGTAAATAAAGACAAAACAAATCTAAAAAAAATTAATAGCACAAAATTCATGAAACAGGTCTTGCAGTATAACATGTTATATCTTTTGCTATCAACAATAATCCTTTGACAAATTTCACTGTTTCTTATTTAACAATGACCTACTTATTAAATAATCTTATTTTCATGTTATAAAATCCTTTTATTCACACACTGTACACCTGGAGATTTCTAATAAATGAAAGAAGACATAAATCCTAGCTTAGTTAGAAACACAGATAACAGAGGAGCCATCCCTCACCTAGCAGCTCTATAGCGTCGTCCTCTTCCTCAAGTCCGTTGTCATACCCAGAATCCCCAGCCTTCTGGTCCGACTCTTTGATCAGTTTCTCCAACTCTTTCCTGTGTTTCTTGGCATCCACTCTCCTGCCTCTCACATGACCAGAACTGAAATCAAAGAATTACAGTCAACTCGTAACCAAACCGACTCGTACCCAAACAGACTTGTAAGCAAATTGTCGTAAAAAAAATGACTTCAATTATAATATTATGCCTGCCTTCAAAGAGTGAGAAAAATTTATAAATTTGTCAATCTAATTAATCGGTTTTTATAGAAAAGTTTGCATGTAAACGGAAATTTTTTATCAAATGTTGATATAGGGACCTCTTTTGACAAACTTATAGGAGATGACATTATATTATCAAAAATTCTTCATTCATTCATCTCATAATTTCTAAATTATTATAATTATATCAAAACCTAACCTTAACAGATTATCTTTTACATTTACAACCCAAGTATCATTGTTTACCACCGAACAAATGGATTTTTAGTCTGTTTGGGTACGAGTCGGTTTGGGTACGACTTCACTTGACTCCAAATCAAATTCCAAAGGTTTGAGAAACCAGATAATTTACTTTAATAGGTATACCAGTAACTATTACATGTAAACAAGTTGAAAATCCTGACTTTAGTAAAATTCAAATATATCAAATATATCAAAAAGATGAGAATTTATGGTACTTTAGATCCGGCCCATATAATTAAATATCAGTAAAATGGTTGAAAACATTTACCACTAAGGTTTGAGAATTTACTTTTAATAATATACTGGATAGAATTAAAACTGAATAAATTAACTAACATTGAATTTATATTACAGGTAAGATTTTTCAAAACAGGAAATTTACTTTTGGGCTGAAGTAAATAAAACAAACACATGAAGTGAAAATTTTTCAACAGTAGACAAAAAATGAACAGAAATTAATGACAAGAATCGGTACAAGTCTCTTAAATCAACTGTTGCACACTTCCTTACCTGACAACATTTGTGTCATCCATCTCTTCAGTGTCGTCAGCTCCCCAGCTAGAGAATCTTCCTCTGACAGGTGAGTCCTGGGGCCTCTGTATACACCACTAGTGAACACCTCTCCATCTTCCTAGAAAGATATATCACCTCTTAATATATCAGCTTCTGGTTCTAAGAGATACTATTCCTCTAATGCAATGAACAGGTAATTGGGACAGAAACCATTAAGGTGGTATGGGACACCTGGCGATATTAACGTGGATAAAAGTACAGGTACATTATAATCAAAATACTTTCACTTGTTTAGAATTTTATATTTTACAATATCTGCCCCAAAATTCAACTAAGAAACAGGAAGTTCACTTAAATATTAGAATTAATTAGCAAAAAGTTGTTAATTTTAATTAAAAGACAAAGACAGAGACTGGAAAAAATGGTCCCAGAAGAGTCTTCAATAATGTACCTTGGAGCTTTGATAACGGTGGTCACTGATTAATGGCTAGTGATTAAGATAAGAGGTTCTTAAGCAATGGGGGGTGATGAGGCTTTTCCATCAGTCATCCAAGATGGGGTTCCTCTTAGAAGACATGGCAGCTCTAAAATAAATAAACAGTATGAAAGTTTACAATACTTAAAAATTTGCACCACACACAACATCATATTCTTAGAAAAAGTCTACAAGTGTACAGTTCAATATAAATCATGCCAAAGAAAGGACCAAAGTGGCTGCATCGACATCAGTACAAAAAAGGAAGCATTCCTCACAACAAGGGCCAGAAAAGTACAGGGACCACCAGCCCAGTCCATTGTCTATGTCCTGTAAGAAGGCTGAGTAAAGAAGAGTTTCATGACATTGTACAGCAGCAGAAGAATGGAATATTCACAGTTAGCGATGCTGAGCGTAGAAGCAGTGAGATGAAGATTCTGCGACCCGGGCCAAGTGAAGTGCAGCCGGTAGACTCCGGTAGCCGGTAGATGCAGAGTCACCGAACCCCAATTCCAAACTTTACAAAGTACTCCATCAAGAAAAAACTGCTAATCTATGGAACCATGCATTTAAGGTTTCTCCACCCTCGATGTTTTTATGGTTTAATCCGTGTAATTTTTGTTTTAATTTGAAGATTAATATGTAAACATTCAAATTGAACTTAAATATTGGTATGTTGCAAATATTTTGTTCATGCTGTAGGAGCTAACACAGGTACACTATCATGGCAATTATAGCGACGACTGCTCTCCATTCCAACATCACAATTTTTTTTACTGATTTCTATATAATAAACCAATTTTTTTAAAGAAATTAATCACAATCCTTTATTTTATGTATTTCAACATTTTAAGGCCATTTAAACTTCCCAGTATGAAAGCTGTCCCATTTACAGTACATTTTAATACAATTTTCCAACAATGAATAAGTACAGTTTAGCAACATAAACAGTCTATAACTTTTGAAATAATGGTTCAAACTCACTGAAAATTGGTACATTTGTAATTCATTATATATCCTATCGAAATCTGCAAAGAAATGTTTACCTTGCCAGGTAAAAAATTATGAATTGTAGTCTCTGTCAAGTTTGCCTACGTACGGTTTTATCAGTTTTTCATTGAATTCAGCGATTTCAACTCATACTACTCTCTATAAATTGTTAAACATTAGTGTCATATCACTCTACATAGCTTAAAATGTGTTAAACACTAGTATAAATCAAGAAATATTGGCAAAACCATGCATCACATAACACTAATATTATAACCGATAACGGTAAAATATTCCGGAATGCTCACAATGACGTCATGCGACAATCGAAAGACCTTAAAGAGCACTCACAGAAATTCCCGGACTGTGACAGTTCACTGGACTGGAACCAGCATGGGGAGGAAATGCGAGGCCTGGCATGGATCCTTTCCATTTGATGTAAGAAGTGCCATTACACCAGTCACCGTGAAAAGCTGTACGAGGAAGTCAGTCGACCAGGAAGGGGACGAAGAGCCGCAGAGCTTTATGTGGCCATGGCTGTTGGCCACTTGGGTACCAGCCTTACAACAGAGGGTATGCGTGGTATGCTTCTTGGCGCAAACATCAAACCAGCATCAGCCACCAACATTAATCAGACCTGCAACAATATAGGCAAAATCATCACTGATGTGAACAAAAGCAGCATGAAGAAAATAAGGCAGGACATTCAAGAGCTTAACGAGAAATGTGGACTTGCCAATACACCTATAAGAGCGGAAGGAGATGCCCGGTATAACAATGCCACCTTCAGTGCGATCGGGAAAACACCATTCCAAGCTGCCACGCAAGTGACATACACTTTAAGTGAAAATGTTACCAAGAAGAAGAATGCTGTGGCAGTGTTTTGTGGCAATAAACTGTGCAAGAAAGGCACCCATCTTAGAGCCAAGGGAAAGGAAGTTACCTGCCCAGGACATGAAGACTGCACTGCAACCATTCCTCCAGAGAACACCATTGGAGATGAAAAGAGATGGGCTGCGGAATGCATTGGTGAGCTGCAAAGCGATGACCGTCCTCTCATCATTTCACATTTCACCAGTGATGGAGATAGTGCCGCTGCTTCCGGTGCATCTGAAAAGCAAGGGCATATGATTGAAAACCTCAAAGACCTGTGCCACTTCTTTGACTCTCAAAGAAAACAGACTGCTAAGGCTCCATTCAGCAGTCACATGTTTCCTGGAAGAACAAAAGCTATGAGGGAATCCATGCAGAGAAGATTTGCCCTGGACCTGAAGCTTAGATGCAGGACCGAGTACGAAAACTGCTACAAACACTACTCCGGAGACCTACCTTTGATGAAATGGGCCATGTCATCTGCTGTCGGTTCCATCATCAGCTGCTACCAAGGACAGTGCAGAAAGTCCTGCCAACTTCATTCCTTCTCCTGTCGCGGACTGAAAAACAACAACTGGAACTCTTCAGTGTTGCCTCGTGACTTTGAATTAAGCATGACAGAAGAAGACAGATGCTTGTTAAAAGACTGTATAAATTTGACTTTGGGACCTAATTATCTTGATAGAATTAAATATCACACTTGTACACAAAAATCTGAATCTGTGAATAGGGCATATTTAAAATCAAATCCAAAATGTATTACTAGTAGTAAAAATTTTGAAAGTAGAATACATAAAGTTGTGCACTCACTCAATCGGGGTCACGGAAATTCAACATTGGAACTTTGTGAATCTGTTGGGGCACCTGTTGCAAAAGGAAGTAGAGTGGTCCATCACCTAAAACAACAGCAAAATTACTTTAAAATGAAACAAAAACTATTAAAATATAAATTTCAAAGAAAATTCTACAGATCTAAATGATATCAGCTCTACATAAAAAGTCTGGAGACACTTACAGGAAATCACTTACAATCCAAAATTAAACAGGAAGTAGCTAAGTGTGGGGGGGGGGGGGGGCTAGGGGGTGTATGTAGTTAACATGTATGAAATGTTTGTTATATTATACCTATCATGTGAATTTTGTATTATATTTAATGATTGCTATGTTTTAATAATGTGCACTGAATGTTTGGTAATGTGTGAAGGATGAGCGTGTGTAAAATGTGACAGGTTTTTTTTATGAGGGACTCTGTTCATGTAAATATGTGATATTTTTCATTGTTTATCTTATTAAAATGTCTTAAAAATTTTCTTACCTGTCTGATGTACACAACAAAGAGGACAGAGACGATTGGTAGAAATACGGGTATACAGGTGTCAAATTTCACTGTTGATGATAAGACAGCATCCCGCATTGTTTATCCGCCATTGTTGATCTTAAACAAGGGAGACAACTCTTGAAATTAGAAAAAATGCAGTTTAAATAAAAGTTACCTGTTTCTCTTAAGGTCTCACACAAGGAATTAATTTCACTATATATGTTACTATATAGCTTTAATCAAGTTAATTGATTAACTATACTCTCAGCATATAAATCATGAAAGACAAATTATAGTTGAATGCTTCAAGAAAAATTTTAGATCAGAAAAATAACGCCTTATGCGGCTTTTGATAGTAAACACACCTTATACCCCCCAAATACACGTGGGTTTCACATGTTGACAAATAGACTCAGCACCATCCAGGAAGTTGCATCATGCGCATCTAAAAATAGTTCCATTGAAATTAGTGTGACAATTCCACTAAAGTAATAATTCTCCTAGCCACTGAGTCCAAAATCAATACTGTAGGCCTAAAATAAGGTGCCAAAAAAGGAAGAGAGAAAAAAAATTGTCTCTATATATATGGAACTACAATTGCTAATTATAAGTTCAGTTTGATTGGCTATTTCCTTGCGCAAGACCTTTAGTGAATTGAATAAGGGAATTACTTAAAATTGGAAATACTTAAGGAAATCATTCTTAGAGTTTTATAAGGTTAACAAATACGGTCGGCGCGTGATTAAATCCAATATTGTCCGAGGAGCTTTATGATAGATTTGATCACACCCGACCGTATTTGGGTATATCCCTCTATATAACTATTTTTAGAATCGGTAGGACCTTTAAGCAAAATAGTTCCTATACTTGCAGAGTGTATATACATTTATTGGGACATTTTAAATCAGAATGCTTGACACATGTCAGAAAAGAGGATTTGCAATTTTAAAAGCAAGTGTCAAAATTAAATTATCATTTGAGGGAAAGAATTAAAATTGTTTGATGTACACCCTTTCCAAAACTGTGAAATTCCCTACTTTTACTTTTTTTCAGAGTTTTTAAATACAGACGCATTTTGCCGGAAAACGAATCTGACTTCACACCACGAAATTTTAACAGGAGAGAGACAATTTGATGAGCTTTCATTCAAGAGGTGCCTCGTTGCTGAACGAAAATTAGGGCCGGAGCTATGAACCCGAACGTTAACATTACCGCCTATGGAAAATGCATTAGTGGACTATACCCATTTGATCACCTCATAATATTCAAAGAATGATTCCTTATTACTTTATTTATGTATTTACATTTTCCCAGTGTCTTTGTCTGAGATAACACTACGAATCCATTTTGTAATGTATAGTCCGACAATACAGTTCATCAATGCCTATTTTAATATCTCGTTGTATAATTGCTGAAAATTATATATATAAATATAAGTCATAAGAAATCATTCATTGAATATCATGAGGTGATCAAATAGGTTGGGCGTGATCAAATCGATCATAAAGCCCTTCGGGCTTTATTGGATTTGATCATTCCTAACCGTATTTGATCACCTGCGGAATACCTTTGGACCGATATATTTCCCGGATATGTGACATGCAAGAAGACGTAGCTTTGGATACAGTTTGTGAACTTCCTGTGGTCGATGGGGTAAAACCAATGTATCTCGAGTCTGAGGAAGAACACGAGGCACTTCTACACAAAGTTTCATAAGAAACGGATACCAACTCGCTGTTGGCCAATCTGGAACTACAATAATAGCGGCTTGTACCTTTTCCTCCAAAATCTTTTTCAGAATCCTCTGGATCAAACTAAATAGAGAAAAAATATAAACACATGAATATGAGTTCCACATACACGTAAAGGCATCAGTGGGATCAGGGTGCCATGATACATAATTAGCTAACTGATTATTCACACGAGAAGCAAATAAATCAACGACTGGTCGAGTGTATACACTAATTATCTTCAAAAACAGTTTTCTGTTTAACATCATTCCGTGTCATCGCGAATTTTGCGGCTTTCTAAATCGGCTAAAGCGTTTAATGAACCTTTAATATGGACAGCAGTAAGGAACACGTGGTGACGGTCTGCTAATAGCCATATGTCCCTTGTAATCTTGTTACAAATCACTGACTGTGTTGATCCAAAATGATTTATACAGGCTACGGCCATGGAATTATCGATATGCAGTTTTAAATGCTTGCCACTTATCTTATCCTTGAATGATCTTACAGCTAAATAAACGGCAAACAGTTCTAGGTAGTTAATGTGTGGATAATTAGAAATGTCAACCTGCGACCACGGGCCTCCACTCCGTAAATCACCTAATACTGCTCCCCAACCAACAGTAAGAGACGCATCTGTGAACATTTCTAATGAAGGAGGTTCTCTTCTAATCGGAGAGTCCATACATTCTATGTTATTATACCACCATTTTAAATCACTAATAGAACCATCAGATATACACATAATTGCATCAAAATCTCCTTTATTAACTTTCAAGGCGTGAACCACAGGGGCATCGTATCCGCTCTACACTCTATGACATATTTAAGCATTGAATCATTATTTTTTGAAAGATGTGGTCTCATAACTGCA